>CM070099.1:19234059-19531559 GCA_036178185.1 Liparis tanakae | reverse complement strand
CGCGGGGTTTCCTGACCCGTTTCGAGGAAGTGTGCTCGCTTTACAGTCAACCTGCTCTGCCTCAGCAGCATTTGTGTTGCATGACTGTAAAGCCGGATAGTCCCCATCAGCAGCGATCTCACCGTTACCGCACAAAACACTTTATTAAGACTTAAATACGTAAATTAAATACTTCAGCTCAGTCTGGGGACCTTATGCACTGAAGCAATGTAACTGAGTTAAACCCCACATGTCCTTAAATTAATATTAACTAGTCTAAGAGGCTTAAACCTAACCACGGGTATTACCCGGGTGGCAACCTCCGAGTCTGAAGAGTCGAGCTGATGCGAAAGTGTCTCAAAACATACATTCCCTGTACTGGCCAGCAGGGGGCGACTCCTCCGGTTGTATAAAAGTAAATTAACTACTTTTCGTGTTTTTTTATGCTTCTACTCCATTTCATTTTGGAGGTAAATGTATACTTTTTAATCCACCACATGTATTTGATGACTTTAGATTCAGATTAATAATATTAAATAGGAACTAATTCTTTATAAAGTATTGTGATAGATTAAACTCCCTAACAATATTGCGTACCTTTACCAGCTGGAACATTAAAGTGATGTAATTTCAAACAAATAATTTCCCCTTGGGGATTAATAAAGTATCTATCTATCTATCTATCTATCTATCTATCTATCTATCTATCTATCTATCTATCTATCTATCTATCTATCTATCTATCTATCTATCTATCTATCTATCTATCTATGTACATAATAATGCACCATTAGAATGTATTATTATTAATTGATTAGATATATGATTCAGAAATGGGTGAGTGTGAGTGTTTTTACTTTTGGTACTTTTATAGTTTACACTGTAGTATTGCTTCTTTTACAGTAAATTACCAGAATACTTTCTCCGCCAGTGGTAAAATATTTATTGTAGACTACACTGAAGAACAGATAACTGAGCAACGAGTAAAGTAGGCAGAAGTAAGACACGCTTCAATTGACAGAAGTCACTGAGCCAAGCATCCCCTTCATACTAATGAATTTACTTTTAAAAAACCTTACATTTCTATTCCATCTGAAAATAAAACACAAATCTCTTCAAACTGTTTTCAAGGCTGAAGACAATTAAAGACATTTGCTGTCACAAACTATAATCTGGTGACAGCACAGGTATTTTAAAGCAGTGCCTGGAGGCTCTGACCTTGTAAACGTCCCCATATGTTCCTCCTCCGACCCTCTGCATTATCTCAAAATCATCCTGGGGGTTCCTGGTGGAGATATCCAGCGCTGCCCTGTGTGGGAAATCCATTCTGACTTTTGATGCTGCTAATAGTTGTCGTTAGGCATGCCGCAAACACTCTGCGGCATCGACACTCACAGGCAACAAAACTGACAAGTCTCAGAAGTCACACACACACACACACACGCACACCTTCCTGTTGCTGTGGCTTGATCCTCCATACCTCTGGCACACCCTCCCTCTCTCACACCTTCCTCACTTCTCATTCAAACATTTATTTTGTTCACATACTTTAGCATAATCCAATTTAGCTTCCTGTGTGTGTGTGTGTGTGTGTGTTTGATGTATAGTTTCAAAGTAGAACTAATTTGTTACTGTACTTTTTACGAAGAAAACTGATACTTTGACTCCGATGCATTTCCCCTGAAACCTTTGCTACTCGTTACAAAATCAAATGTATCTTTAGAAAACAGAGGAATCACGAGACGACGTTTGGCATTTTGGTTGAACACAGACTCCAAGCTGGCAGGTTTGGTGAATCAGTGGCGCTCGTATAATCATTGGTTAGTCATGTTATTTCGCAATTGCAAACAAGTGCTCTCAAAGACGCTTTCTTTTGATTCCCAGTGATGCCCAGGGAATACTTTATTGATCCCCGGGGAGGGAGAGTATGTTACAGTTGTTCTTATAAAGAAATATATTAAAGCAATTCAAATAAAGGACTAAGTCAAATATAACGAGAAGAACATGTCAAATAAAATGTGTTTTGTATAATGCTACAATATATAACACAAGTATATATAAAAAAGTATAACCGCTGTAATAATGAAAGTCCCAATAACTAGTGTTTCAATGCGTCCAAAAGAACAGAATGTCCAAACAATATATTTGTAGTATAAAAGCCAGTAAACTGTTGTGTTTATCCTGACGTACAATCCTGTGTAGGCGAGAAGGTCAAAGGTCAAAGTTCAATGTTCTGACATGTTTGTCCCAACTGAATGCAGACCGCATGCAATGATACATACTTGCATGCAGTCTGCAGTTTTTACTCTGTAAAGGGCACTAAAAGTACAAAATAAGAAATATGCGTATGGTTAAACACCCATAAAAACTTAAAGTTCAAAAACATGAAGTGCATAATACTTGTCCCCCATGTGATCTCATTATCACAGTCAACATGTCTGCTATGTAAAAGGCATATTAGAAGTGAATAGAAATGTACATGTATTTTCAGGTTCCCTTGTTTTGTTTCTCTAACTTTATCATTTACTTGTTTCTTATATTTTTACAAAGTTCTATCTCTTACACAATACTACACTGATGAATAATATTTCTACTTTATACATTGTTGTAAAACTACCAATGTTCAGCTAAAAATATGAATAGATTGATCAATTTGTTGCTTAAGTGAGAACAAAAAACACTCTTTTTATAATAATTTTACTTTGAATAATAAGATTTTTTATGGTTGGTTCCAGCTTTGTTAAATTTGAAGATGTGCTGCTCTTCGCTAATAACGCTTGCTATGTGAACTGCTCTTTAGTGCTTCCCCCGTAGTGGGAACCGAGACACCGCAGGTACTTCCTTCCTGCTGCTGTCACACTTTGTATCCTCCACTTTCACCCAGCATACTGCACAGAGGCTACTAAAACTGACTATTCACTCATGTGACATAACAATATAAATGTGTTATATGCGCAATAATGTGAATTCAATTTAGTGATGTTTTCTATTTTATTTTTTATTTTTTGTATGCTGCTTTAACACTGTGGGACGAATACATGATTTTATATATATATATATATATATATATATATATATATATATATATATATATATATATTATATACGTAAACACTTTTTATTTGTTTTAATATGCTTATAGGTAGGAAAGTGCTTTAAAGGCTCTGTTATAATGAGAAAAGACAATTTAATTAATAGCAAGAGACTTATTTCCACCACCAGAGGGCAGTCGTTGGGCTTATATGTAGTACACCTCCTTGGAAGGTCCGTTCTTAAAGCCCCACTATGTAACTTTTTCACCTTAAAATAACAGCTTGAAAAAAATTGTGCCGCTACAATGACTTTTTTAATATGTTGATTTGCTCCTCCGCCACTGCCATCGGGGGTCTGTGGCCAGAATACTGCTGAATGTAAGATGGTTGGTAACGACCCGGTACTTCCGGTTGAGGAACAGGAAGTACTTAAACTTGCTGTCTGGCAGTGATTACCAACGTCATATACACGCTCGCAGGTGACTTTTTATTTGCTCCGCTACGAGACGAGTACAAACAGAATGACATGCCGCGGCTGAACGGCTCGCTGCGGCTGCCGAGACGCGCTGCCGGTAGCGCGCATTGATCAGCTGTTCGATCAGCTGTGAGGGCACGAGCCTGAAGAGCCATATATGGCTCGAGAGCCAGACGTTAAATACCTGAAGGGGGCGCTACAGGGGAAAAGTTACATAGTGTCGCTTTAATGCAATTCTTATTCTATATTTTCTATTCATTTCGCAATTAATTTGATAAACAAAAGTGTGAGTTTATGGAAAACACGAAATTGTTAGGATGACCACAAACTTTTGAACGGTAGTATATATTATATATACATCTTATAATCAATTATTATAATCAAACAAATCATAAAATTAATATAAAATAAAGAAGAAAAAAAAAGAAAAAAAATATATGGCCTATTTCTTTTTTAGAATATATATATATATATATATATATATATATATATATATATATATATATATATATATATATATATATATATATATATATATATGGCCTATTTAATTTTTAGAATGGGAGGGTGCAAGGTGCCGACACCGGTCCCTCGGTCCGTGTAGTTTCCGGTTCGCCTTGTGCGTCGCCCTTTCCGCTCCGACTCTTCTCCCTCCGCCCGGTATCTTTTCCTTCTGCGGCCCACGTGCGGATTTAATTTGGTTTTCACCTTAACGTTTTGCTCGTCAAAGTTTGGACCAAATGTCGTCGCCTTTCGAGCAGGTGCGGGCGAGCGTGGTGCAGCTCCTCCGGGGAATCGACAGGTATGTGCGACGCTCCCAACGAGTTGAAACCCCGGCGCACAAGCTAGCGATAGCTTAGCCGCTGGCTAATATGTTAAGCTAACGTCTGCTGAGTGAAGCCGGTGGCCGTTCGCTCATTCAACTAATTTATACCGTTTCAGTTCAGGTTTTTCATTTTCTGTCTTACGCCAACATGTTTGTGTAACTGTTATATGAACAGTGTAACCGGAAGAGCAGATCTGACCAGCAGCTAACATTGTCTAGCTTCGCTCAACTAGTTTACAAACAAGTTTCCATTCACACCTCGGATCATCTGTCTTGATCCCGTCATTACTTTGTGAATATGTGGACATCCATTTGAGTGTTTTGTTTGTTTTGGATGATGATCTAATGCCCTTTTGGTGCAGACACTATTGTGTTTTCATGGCCAACCCAACGTCAATTCGTAATACTTGTCCCCATGAAACAATGCTTTGATGTAGCCTCTCCTCACTCCAACTTACACATTTGTTCTTTAGTGATAACTAATTGGCAAAGCAGTTCATGTATGGCAGCCTTTCAAACATAGATATTGTATATTTGAAAAGAAAAAAAAGGTTGGCATCACAAGTTATTGATGCTCTGTGATGCACCGTGAATACACTACTAACTTTGGACTGTCAGGTCATGGTTTTGACACTTATTAAAATAATTTGGTACAGCGTAGTATTGATCATTGTTGCAAGGACACCTTGATGCTACTTTCTTCTCCAATACATTTAGAGTACAATATTGTATGGTTTACATTTATTTATGAAATACAAACGTGTTTTAATTTAATATAATTACCTCTATTGCAGCCAGCTACAACATACACACACATCTTATCGCATTAATAATAAAATATTATATAACTAAAAAGCCCATTTGGCTGCAAAAGGAGCACTTTTATACTTGAAGTACATTGTCTTACATGCTTTTATTTACAATTTGAATGCAGGACTTTTACGTGCAGATTTTTTGTTTGTTATTTATATAAAGTACTTCTTCTGTAGCTCTGCAAGCTAATTCTGGTTATTCAATTACTTGTGTCTATTATATTATTTGGTTTCGTGACTAACTGAATCGCGGAGAATTTTTTGCAGCAAAAACTGTATTTTATTACCCATTACAATCACTACCTTGCAAAAAAACATTGAACCAAATATGGTGAGTTACACGGTGTTGAAACTTTCTGACCAGCAGGGTAGAATATGTAAATTCTGGACACCAAAAAAACAGATTTCTACACCCGACTGATGGGTCATGCTCTTGTCCCTCTTTGCAGGTATAACCCAGAAAACCTTCCAACGTTGGAGCGCTACGTGGAGACTCAAGCCAAAGAGAACGCCTACGACCTGGAGGCCAACCTGGCTGTCCTGAAGCTGTAAGTCATCACACCCACCGCGTGTGTGTGTGTGTGTGCGTGTGTGTGCGTGTGTGTGTGTGTGTGTGTGTGTGTTTTGACAGTAAAGAGAGGGTGTCAAACTTTCCCACGGTTTCCAGTCATTCTTGTTGAGAAGAGAGCTTGTTAAAAAAGCGAACGTTAGCTGGCTCTAGAGTTTGGTCTATAAAAAAAAAAAAACACACCAGTAACCTCTGGTAATGTGAAAGAGCGTCCCATAGCGCTGAGGCTAGACGGCACACGTCTGTTGTTGACAGATTACAAATCCTCCTGGTTAGGGGAGGCGTTATTGTAATAATCTGTGTCACAACATCCTTTTAAATTTCAGGTCCAGTGTTTTTCTTGTCAGGCATCTGAGAATCTGTCTACCGTGTTGCCTTTTTTTTTAGAGAAGATTCAATACACTATTGAAATATTAATCATCAAACAAGTGTTTTGTTTACTTTGGGTTGATTCATTCGTATATATATATTTTTTAATCGACTAATAGTTTCAGCCTCGGTTTCCACTGCAGACCAGAGAAACATTGACATAAATTAATCTTCATGTTCCTCTGCAGGTATCAGTTCAACCCGGCTTACTTCCAGACTACGGTGACCTCACAGATCCTCCTGAAGGCTCTGACCAACCTGCCACACACCGACTTCACTCTGTGCAAGTGTATGATCGACCAAAAACACGTATCCTTTTGGTGCCGTTCCAACCAGCTGACGTTGTCTTGACTGTTCACCAATTCGCTGGCGGTCAGTACTGAACACGGGTCGATGCGGCTGGTGTCGGGTCAGGGAGACGTTGATCTTTCTGGCAAAGATACAGTTATTATAATCGTTCTATATATTTTTGTGAAGCTGTATTTATTCACATTGAGATCCAGTATTTTACAAAGGATGTAATTAAAAGCTCAACATGTAGTCTTCACCTAAAGAAGCAATGTTTATCAAGAGTTACCGTAGAAATGTATGGAAATAGATTCAGCGTGGGAGGATTGGGCGGGGGAGGGGGGGGAGGGCTCCTGTCTTTGGGTCGGGGGCCTTTCCTTGACTACAGTGTCGCAGCAAGAGGAGCGTCCCATCAGACAGATCCTCTACCTCGGGAACCTGCTGGAGACGTGTCACTTCCAGAGCTTCTGGGTACGACACACCGACAACAGTTGAATGACACTAGAGAGAGACCTAGGAATGATATTAGGTAGAGAGATGACACTTCATTTCATAGATTTGAAGATTATCAAGGAGCTGTATTGAATTATGGTTCCAATAAGATATCTTAATGCACCGTAAGGCAGAAACTTGGTGTTACAACTAAGTTGAATGCCGGAAACAATATTTAAGGTGCTTGATTCCAAATTCAGAGCTTATCCGCCACTGAGGGATTGACGTCCAGCACCTATCGGTGCAAGCATTGCCACGTTAAATGTCAGTCTTTTTAGCAGAATTCAAAGATGAGAAATGAAAAAAATATTTTTACTCAAGGTGCCGACATCATTAATAATTTTGAACTGCAGGTTGCCGCTCATATGTTGTGCGCTCTCATATGAAGTCCAGTGTTTTAGCCGAGCGCAGTTTGTACCAGAGTGAGCGCTACATCGCCGCACACTCGTTCTGCAACGTCTCTTTCGTCCTGAGGCCTTTTTGGTTTCCTCCCGTCTGTTATCTCTCTCCTTTTTAATCGTGTCCCCTTCCTCGTCCGTCCTGACAGACGAGCCTGGAGGAGAACAGAGAGTTCATCGACGGCATTACCGGTTTCGAGGACTCTGTTCGCAAGTGTGAGTGTCGTCCTCGACTCGGCGCACATTAAACTCATCCTGTGGAACTTGTGAAAACATCATCAGCATTGCATCTTCTTTAAAAATAATTGTTCTTCCTCTCCAGTCATCTGCCACGTCGTGGGCATCACCTACCAGACCATCGAGCACCGGTTACTGGCCGAGATGCTGGGAGACCCGCTGGGTAAGAAGTGCGGAGAGATCGACGAACCCACGGCGAAGGTAAAAATACCAAACCTGCTCATTTTGTCAACCTCCGTTCATCCAGACACGCAGGTGAAGGTGTGGATGAACAAGTACGACTGGACGGAGGACGAGGAAGGACAGATTTTCGTCTCCAACCAGGAGGAGAGCGTCAAGCCCAAGAACATCGTGGAGAAGATCGACTTTGAGAGTGAGTGTGCTACCGGCCGTTAATGAACGATCATGTAGCCAGAAAAGGAGTAACATGTGGTGACCAAAAGAACGGTGTGTATCTCTGCTTTGTTCTCTCTGGGGGAGGAACCGGTTCTAAAGTTTAACGGGCAAGTCCGTCCGCCTTCTTTTCTGGAGTTTTCCACTGGGCCCTTGGCGAAAAGCCGTGACTCATGTACCGAAGTAACACATAAGAGGAACGTTAGCGGAGTCAACGTTAGCTGTGCCAAGTTTGGAAACGACTGGAAGGATTAGTTCACATTTTGACTGTTGACTATGTTCCATTTGTTTCTGCGTTACGTAACTGGAAGTTAACGTTTTATATTGACCCCCTTTTCTATCTGTTTCTCTTCCCAGGTGTTTCCAGCATCATGGCTACATCTCAGTGATGCTAACACACACACACACACACACACACACACACCATCCCTTTGTAAGACAGATTCAACCAGGTCATTATTTTTCATAATCACTTTTATTTTTCCCTTAATAAAAAGTAATTTATCCCGCACAACCTGTCTGAGTTTGTTTCTTCGTGCTGCTCTCTGAACGTTCTTGAAACCTTTTTATTTTCTTCATTAACAAAGTGAACTCCTTGCAGCGGACCAGCTTTTCCCACAAATGACTTCAACTTCCTCAATAATAAAAAATTAAAAAAATCAGGGTCATATCAGGGTGTTGGTTGCACTCTATTATTAAGCAATAAATCTGAAATGAATCACGGCTTCTAACCATCGCTGAGTCATCATGTCTAATACAATACTAAGTCATAGTTATTAGATACTAAGTCATAATGCAACACGCAGTAATTGATATTAAGTAATATGAAATGCAAAGTTATGATGTGATACTGAGTTAATGAGATGCTAAGTCATAATTATGAGAGTCTAAGTTATTATGATATACTAAGTCCTTCATATGAGATGCTATTGTGCAATGGGCTTCCGTTCCCTCTTGTACCAATGTTGTGTCAAACCGTCCCGACGATATGTCTCCATGTACTTCGGCTCCACCCACTCGCCTCGCGCTCAGGTGAGCATCTACCTGCAGAGCTCCCGAACAGGGCGTGGCTCCAGAGTGTCTGATCTTCTTCTCGTGGAAGGCAGCATGTCGGAAAGCGCCGCTCCGGAGAGCGCGCCTCGCGTCGCCGCCATGATCAAGTCCCTGAGCGTGTCGTCCGAGGGCTCCCTCCCGCCGCTGGAGGACGACGCGGACTCGGTCTGCTCCGACGAGCTGCTGGGCTCCCAGTCCCGCAGCTGGCTCGCGGACCTCATGAAGGGCGGCGACGTGATGCCGGAAAACGGCGACGTGAGCACGGTGGGCCGGGACGGGCTGTTCGTGGACTACCACTTCCCCCTCGGGGAGCTGGAGATGCAGGCCAGGGTCAAGTGGAAACGACCGAAGGTAGAGAGAGACGCAGGGGCGGGGTCACGTGACCAAGTGCATTGACTTGTCAGCTACTTTACCTTCTACTTTTATTTTGGAGGGAACTACATGTATTGGATACCTTCAGCTATTTTGCAGATTAAAATACAAATGTATAATAGATTAATATATATCTCAAGAGATTACGCCACAAGTTCCACCGTTACCACCTGCAATGAACACAATGCATCTTTAAATCAGAAAATATTATTTTGAAATAATTCTTCCATTCCGTTTTAATGCATTAAAAACATCGTTGGTACTTTAATTATATTTCTAAACTCCTATGCTTTTGTATGCAGGCCTTTTTTTAATATGTAGAAATAATCCACTGTGTTATTACAAATAAAAGATACAAGTAAGAAAATATTAGCAGCAAAATGTACATATGTGGTATCTGGGTGTTCTTATGCATTTACATGAAAACAGCATCTGAATGAATGTATGTGTCGTGATACAGTAATCTGTGTCGTACGCCTCGTAATTGTCTATGCAGGGAAGTAAAGAATCTTCCACCACATTTACACTGCAGGGGAGTGGTGCAAGGTAACCCAGCACATTAGAGTATTGTCCTTAAAGGAAAGGACACCGCTTGATGCCACCACACTCCAAACTATGCCGTTACATTTAATTTTGCATTTCTTGTACTTTACTTGACTATTTCCATTTCACGCTGCTTTGCTCTTACACTTCTGATATTGAATAACAAAACCGAGTTATACTTTATTTCATCAAGTGGGGTTTCATGGAATGTGCAAGGTATTCATTGTCTTTTTTTATTGAAAGAGAGGTTATAGAGCAAGTGCTGACACGGAAGAAAAGTGATGCAACAGGCTCATAGAAATCCCATTTACTATCAATTAGTCACACAAGGATCTCCTGGGAGGCAGACCTGACATGACATTTATACATAAACCTGTTTCATTTTTGAATGCACCTGTCTCCTCACTGAGGAAGCTACCTTTGAACGGTGTCAATGTACAATACATAACAGAAAGAAAGACGTTTTTAATAAGGGCAGAACTCGTCAGATAAGAGTAAACATGCGGATCAAAGAAGGCGTCGCTCCTTTCGGTCGCGGTGGCACAAAGAAGGCAAACAGCAGCTTGTTGTCGGACAGTATTTTCCAGACTGTAATATAATGTTTATATCGTCTAGCTTCTCTTCCAGAGTAACTTCATGTGTGGCGGTGCAGCAGCTGTCACGCAGTGTGCATTCATACCGCACTGATACATTTCATGCAAAGGCAGATGAGGACTTGATAATCATTTGGAAATGAATAGACTGAACATCTGCGAGTGCAGCACTTCCTGGTCTGTCTAATCCACAGCTGGCCCTTAATAGTCTTAAAGCACACATCCTAGCTGCTGTTTGATTGGTTCCCCCTGTTGGCACCTTGAGGACCGACTGGTTGTTTTCATTTGTGATGACAGATTTCTGTCTTTGCTTATTTAAAATCTACATTTTAGTCGATATGTTGCCAAGCAGAACAGATGTTGTACTAAATCCAGTTTGGGGGGACAACGAGAAATAAGAGTGCGAGAGCGTTGAGTGTTTGATGTGTCAATCTACTTTTGCGGTCACACGTCATCAACACACACTGAAGTTAAAACACCCCGTCTGCGCCCGTCAAACCGGTTCTACAGGCCATCGTCGCCCTCAACGACTTTGAGAGATCGATGATTTAATCTAACTTGCCTCCACAAAGCATGACGACTTAGTGGAGCCGCCAGACACGTCCCTGAACTATGAACATGAGCGACTCTATGGATAACATACTTCACAAAACAAGGTTGAACACACAGACGGAGAGACAGACAGACACGGAGAGACAGAGAGACAGAGGAGAGAAAAAACAGGTTTAGTCATTTATCAAATCTATATAATAATATCTTACACAAGTAATAATAATTAAGGCTTCGCGAGGAGTTTCTGAGATCATCCAGTAATTTATTGTTACTTGTGTTAGATATTATATATATATTAAATTATAAACATTTTGCTACTCCGCAAAGAGGTAACAACTAGTTTCAATCTTCCCTTCAGACCCCATAAAGACTGTTGATAAAGTACCTTTTATTAATTAGCTGCCACACCCTGTTCACTCTAATCCTTCTTTAGTTGAAATTGGACTCCTCCTCCTCCTCCTCCTCCTCCTCCTCCTCCTCCTCCTCCTCCTCCTCCTCCTCCTCCTCCTCCTCCTCCTCCTCCTCCTCCTCCTGTTTGTTCAACCAATCACCAATCTCCTCTCTGCCTCCAGGAGCTCACCTCGTCGGCCCAGTTCATCATAGACGGAGCCACGCGCCTGGACGTCCGCCAGGGAAAGCTCAGTAAGTGGAACTACGTAGGTTCAGACACGACGAGTCAGCAAATACAAGTTGAGTAAAACAAACAACGGTTTTAGAGTTGAATCACAAAGGGATATATATTAAATGGTGAGCTCACCCTCACCTACGTGGTGCTCCAGGTGTTTACATCTGGATTTCCTCTCACTGGTCCACTTCATGCGATTAATCTCCCAGCGGTTAATCATTATCCACACACCTTTTAGTCACACACTTGTTCACGGCACACGACTGGGGAGTTTATTTATCTCTGACGTTGTGACGACCCTCTCGTCCACTTGGCTCGTGCCGCTGCAAGTGGGCGTGGCCAAGGGTCGTCAGGAGAGTGGAAACACCTGAGGTAATCAGCAGCATTGGCAACACCTGGGCCCAGTGTGCCAGCACCACTGTTAGAACTAACTATCTCTCGGGGAGTATGATTTGACTTTCCACGTATGCACTCACCTCCACCACTCAGGCCACATTTACACATAGCTGGGTATTTACAGAAACAAATATTTCTGCCCTTCCGTTTTCAAAAATAACGTTGTACACACAAGGTCGTTTTCAAAAAAGTTTCTGTTTATATGAACCCGCATAAATACGCCGTCCGCATAAATACATAGGACGCTCACATGACGTGAAGCATCTTTAGTCGCATACTGTGACGTTTGACAACCTAAAACTCTGTTTGACCTCGTTCACGCGCAAAATAAAAATGATCGTTTTCCGTGATAAAACCTCCGATTTTGTGTAAATGAAAAGCCAAAACGCATGAAAATATTAACGTTTTCCCATTGTGTGAACAGGGTCTAAAACTACAGACTCCACAAACCACTGTTTATCCAGAGTTAAATAAAACCCTTTTCTGTTGACTCCTCGCTTGTGTGCGTCCCTCTGTCGTCATGTCCGTGCGATCCGGTTCGTGGCGGATGTCATCTGAGGCAGACGGGGTTTTCTCCCTGGTGTCATCCTCAGATCTGCAAACATCACGGAAGCTTGAAAGCACCGATCTTGAAGAATCACGCCAGAGCAGCTTATTACTCGTCAGTAATATAGAGCAATAAGAACAACCCCAGGTTTCTCTGTAGTTCTGTAGCCAGGCTGACAGGAAGACACAGCTCTGTGGACGCCGAGTATTCCTGTAGACCTCAGTAATAATGACTTTATGAACTTCTTTAATGAGAAGATTTTAACTATTAGAGGCAAGTTTAATAATCTCTTGTCCTCAACCAGTGCCGATCTATCAAGTGGAGTGGCCTTGGAAAACGATGTATACCCTGGCATTTATTGGATGTTTTTTCTCCCATTAACCGTAACCAATTATCTTCAACGGTTTCTACTTCTAAACCTGTCTCTTGGACCCCATCCCGACGAGGCTGCTTAAAGACGTTCTCCCTTTAATTGGCAGCTCTCTATTAGATATTATCAATGTGTCTCAGCTCACCACATTCCTTCAAAGTAGCTCTAATTAAACCTCTGTGGTACGAGCCCACTTTTAAACCAGAGGTGTTGGCCAACGACAGACCGATCTCTAACCTCCCCTTCCTCTCTAAGATCCTTGAGGAAGTGGTCTGTGTTGAAGTGCAGCACCTCCTGAGCTACCTGTCAACCCTTCCTTTCAGATGACTGCTGGTTGCTCTCGGCCATCGCGTCCCTCTCCATGCATCGCTTCCTGCTCAAAAAGGTCATGCCTGAAGGGCAGAGCTTCCAAGACGGATACAAGGGCTGCTTCATCTTCTGGGTAACTACCTCGAAAACGGCACGCTCCTGTTTGGGCAACACACACACACACACACACACACACACACACACACACATTTCCTCAAACCTTTCCCCCTGTAGTTCTGGCAGTACGGTCAGTGGGAGGAGGTGAGGATTGACGACTTGTTGCCGACTCAGGACAACAGTCTGATCTACCTCAGCTCCCCAGAGAGACACGAGTTCTGGAGCTCCCTGCTGGAGAAGGCCTACGCCAAGTGAGTGCCTGTCAATCACTGTGTGTGTGTATGCACGTGTGTGTGTGTGTGTGTGTGTGTGTGTGTGTGTGTGTGTGTGGAAGAAGTCATTACCTCATTTGGATGCAGAATAACATTACCCTTCACTTAATCGGAGTAATAACATCCAATTCATTTAACCTCTGCAATCCTTCTCACGTACTGAGCCGTGTTTAGACCGGTCTGTGAGGGAAAACCTTTTCCTCGGTGAACCAGCCGTCAGACTCGAGACTGTAGGTGGATAACCGGCCCGTCTGTCAGCAGTTCTCCTTCATTCTCCATCTGGACTAAGGCCACATTTACACATAGCCGGTATTTACAGAAACAAATATTCCTGCCCCTCCGTTTTCAAACATAACGTTGTACACAAAAGTTTGTTTCTGTTTATATGAACCCGCATAAATACGCCGTCCGCATACGTCCCATAGGACGCTCACATGACGTGAAGCATCTTTAGTCGCACACTGTGACGTTTGACCACCTAAAACTCTGTTTGACCTCGTTCACACGCAAACACAAAAACTGAGTTTTCAGAAATCTCCACTTTGGCCGGAGTTTTTAGAAATGATCGTTTTCCGTGATAAAACCTCAGTTTTTGTGTAAATGAAAGGCCAAAACGCATGAAAATATATGTGTTTTCCCATCGTGTAAACAGGGTCTAAATATGGAGCAGTTGGAAGTGCAACAATGAGCTTTAAAACTACAGTTCAGCAGGTCTCTTCTAAAGGGCAGCGTTCAAGTCATCTCAACATACTTCCTCCTCTCTATGCCGCCAGATGGAGAAAGTAAACTTTTTCTGAATTAAGCTCTGTTCGTCCACCTATATCAGGGTTCGTATAGTCATGGAAAACCTGGAAAAGTCATGGAATTTTAAAATGATCATTTCCAGGCCTGGAAAAGTCATGGGAAAAAACTTAAATCATAAAAGTTTTGGAAAAGTCATGGAAATTTGTTATAATCACATGTTCATTTACGCCGATTTTGAAATAATGAATATGTTTTTTATAGAACAACGCTCAAAATATAAGCCAGTGTACGCTCTCAATACGCAACATGTTCGAAATATTTCATGTTTTTACCGAGATATCAATTTGGTCATGGAAATTTGGTTTAAAGTCATGGAAAAGTCATGGAAATCCATCAGTCAAAATGTGTAAGAACCCTGCTATATTCACCGCTCATGTTTTCTTAGAGAGTAAGCTTCTCTTGTTTTTCCCCAATAAGACCTTGTTCCCCCCCCCCCCCCCCCTCGTTATTCACCTGTTTGTTAACCACTTGGACTCTATACCTGATGTTTTTCCTCCTCTCTGTGTGTTCGGTCCCAGGCTGAAAGGTGGCTACCGAGCTCTGGACATGGGCTTCCCTCATGAGGCCATGGTGGACATGACGGGCGGGGTGGCCGAGGTGCTGCAAATCTCCTCACTGCCCCGAGACCTGCCGGCCTTTTTCAGACACCTGCTGGCGAAAGGGGCGCTCATCAACTGTGCCAACTGCCAGGTACGGGAGTGGAAGCTAGACTTAGGGATGGACTTGTTAGGTCTAGAAAAAAAGGTGCAGCAAAACATGTTCACATGGAAGGTTAGCTTGCGGGTTGTCGAGTCTTGTTTGGCCGTCCCTGACAGCCGGTGCGTGCATTGTGTGTCTTTGTTTTGCCTCCAGGGTCCTTTGGAGCAGAGAAATGAACTGGGGATCATGTTCCGACATGCCTACGCTCTGACTGCAGTAGAGGAGGTAAATAAAGATGCCGATTAACGTTCCTATTTGAAAGTGGCTCACTTGACCTCAATCTAAACATCCTAAAATATGATGAATTGGGAGCAGCATGCTTTGGATTTAAAAAAAGTCTGAACACAACCTTCTGATTTTATCCGACCTGTGTGCACATCAGGGAGGAAAAGGGGGAGCCATCCTACTGAGGCGACTAAAAGTGAATTTAAATGGTGTGTATGCATTCATGTCGGCATGCTCTTTCTGTTCGTCCTCCTCTCACAGGTAGAGACGACACATGGCATCAAGGATTTGGTGCGCCTCCTTAACCCCTGGGGCAACACAGAGTGGGAGGGGCCATGGAGCGACTTAAAAGGGTTGGTACACACCGGTTATGGACTATTAAACACTGTGAAAGGAAAATGCATTCATGAAGAACACAATGAATATTAATATTTCCTTCATAGGTACGCAATGTGATTTTTTTTTGTGCATTGGGATTTTTCTGCCAGTTTTAGTCAAAGATATATCAAACAATTTATACTTTATATACGGTTTTAATTGTTTGATGCATCAATACTTATAATACAGTATTTTTATTACATATTTTTGTCTTCCTGCATGGTTTACTTTTAAACGTTTTGCAGGATGTGCTTTGGCTATATTTGACTATTTACTATTTATTCTTAGCACTGATAGGATCTAAACATAAGAATACAATATTATGTCAAATAAAAAAAATTAAGTAAAAAATAATAATAGTATGCATATGAATATTGAGAAAAGTTGTAGAGGATATTGTTTCTCATGCTTGTCGCCTTCTTTGTCACAGTTTCTCAAATCAAATTAAAAAATATCAAAAATAATGAATGCATATATGTATTTACAGACAGTATTATGTTAGTTTATGGCATGTGTGTGTGTGTATGTGTATATGTGCATCTTTGTATGTGTATATGTGTGTGTGTGTGTGTGTGTGTGTCTGTGTGTGTGCAGTCCAGAGTGGATGACGGTGAGCGTGGAGGAGCAGAAAAGGCTGGATCGAGTGAGACGAGAGGACGGAGAGTTCTGGTGAGTTTGTGCTTCGCTGCTCTCTCCAACTGTCTGCCTTCAGCAAACAAAGACTGACATGCGAGAGAAACAAGTCGGCTTAGCCGTCATGCGACCTTGTTGCATGCAATGTCACATTGTGACTGATGATCTGTACATTGTTTTAATTTTTTAAGATTTTTTCAAATTGAAATACCCCCCCCCCCCAAAAAAAAGATATATATAAATATAGATATAGATACACTACGGTTCAAAAGTTTGGGGTCACCCAGACAATTTTGTTTCTTGGCCGCATTGAATGAATGACTGAATAACAAAGGTTTGTATTAATTATCAAGTGCGGAAAGATGTTTTATTTTGAATTTAATTTAATTTGAAATGACCAGATACAATAATCTGTGCGTCTGAGCCTCTTAACACGTCAACGTTGTATTTGTAAGCACTTTATATTTATTCTTATGCAGGTCGTATCATTTATGACGTCATATTTGTTACGTCACCATGTTGGTTTTGTGTATCCAAAGAAAGAAAGCCACCATATTTGGACCGTGAAGGAGTCGCATCATGAAAGATTAATCGCATGCAAATGAACCCCACCATAAAGAATACCCTGTTTTGCGGTCTATTTGACTCTAAATGGATAATAATTTACTAAATAAACTAATTCCTATATTTCTTACTAGGGAAATACATCAAAAGAGAAGTAGAGTCATATTCTCTTAGGCTTCTATACAGTCTGGTCTCTCTCTCTCCATCAGGATGTCGATATCAGACTTCCGACAGCACTTTGAGACGATGGAGGTGTGTCACCTGACCAACGCTCTCAGCAAGCCAGGCTCCACCGTGCGGCCGTGGTACTGCGTGATGCATCATGGGAACTGGGTGCCAAACACCACGGCGGGAGGCTCCGCCAACGGGGGTAAGAAGAAACATGGCGACCCGAAATGACACACATCTGTGTTTTTATCATTCTGTGTTTTTATCATTCTGTGTACGTTAACCGGTGTTTTTGCACCATTAAGTCTCCATTGTTTTATCTACCATTATGAACGGAAGAAAACCTTGTTAAGTATCTTATTCTGATCTGCTCCCATTTGCATATGATTTACTGTTTCACATTAATAATTTATTTGAAATTATTATAATATATTATCAAGCGTCTTTGAGTACCTTGAAAAGCGCTATATAAATTGTATGTATTATTATTATTATTGTTATTATTAATAATAATAATAACAATAATAATAAAAATAATAAATTCCTTTGACCATAAGGCTTTATTGTGAAACATCTGCAGGAAGGAAGTTCAATAAGATTGAGTCGACCTGGAATAATAAGCGTCTCATTGAGGACAGTATATCTCAGCAGGTTCATGAGAAAGATGATTTGGAAAATAAGCATCTTGGCGCATCTTGTCATAATAAAATAACACAAATGTTTAATGTAAGACGGGTCCTTTTGTTGCGCCCGTATTTTTTGTTCAAACAGACCTCGGGCCGATATTTGCAGCGTGTATCTAAAAATGTAAAAGTCTCTTACCTCATGCGTACAGTACTGGTGTCAGAAATCAACCTCCTCCCTTTTGTAAGCCCCGCCCACTAAGGTGTGTTCGTGTTCAATGCTCATGATCCGCTCTGCTTGAGGATTACATGCAGATGCGTTGTTGAGACATGTTTATTTGTCTGGTAACGACATGGTGCGACAGTACCGTCTGTCATCAAATCTGAGAGCAATGCACATCCAAATACTAAGAAAGAAATTAAGATCCTGCAGGTAAAAGTGACACTCAGACATGGAATGGTGCTGAACCTAAAGTGTAGTATAACTATCAGTCAGTGTGACACTGATCTCACAGGATCAGATGGAATGAACCATATTAAAAATATCTCCTTATAGTAGCATTCTGTCTAATTTAAGATCCGTTTTGTGGAGTCTCCCACGTCCAGGTGAAGCACGTCTTCATAGAGCATTCACTGCTACATGCATGTTGGTTACATCTGGGTTCAAGGCTGAAGAATGCAGTGTAAAGTGTGGTACTAATAGTGTGTGTGTGTTCCAGGTTTGTTCTGGCAGAACCCTCAGTACTACTTCACCCTGTCGGAGGTGGACAGCGACACAGCCAACTCCCGCAAGACCTGCTCCTTCGTTTTGAGTCTGATGCAGAAACACCAGAGACGTAGGGGCATCAACCTGGCGATAGCCCTGCATATATACCCGGTACACACACACACACACACAAACACACACACACACACACACACACACACACACACACACACACACACACACACACACACACACACACACACACACACACACTCACACATAGTCACGCAGAGTGAGACTCACAATGTCAGTTACTAATTGATTCAATTATCACATATTTTACAGGTGTAGTTTCTCTTCAGGTCAAGATTTTACTTTTAAAAAACCTGTAAGTTTTTTAAACTTGTTATTGTATTAATGGGGATCTGGCTTGGGGACTGGAGGGACGCTGGTTCAAGTCCCGCCCTTCAATCTGGGCGCTGCTTTGGCTCCGTAATAATTAGTTGTATCCCCACAACGGCTCCAATATGCTGCACTACAGAAGAGCCTGGCTAGCATGACAATCTAAAGGGCAAGGGTTCAAGTCCCTGTTCAAACAGACATGCTGTGTGTACCCGAGGGTCCTGAGTGTATGTGATGTCTCTTCAGGCCATTTCCAAGAACACATACCTGACCCCCGAGGACCTGAGAGTGCTCCGCCCGGTGCTCTGCAGCCCCAACTACTCCACGCGCCGGGAGGTGGTGCTGCGCGGCTCCCTCCCGCCGGGCCGCTACATCATCATCTCCTCAACCGTCGAGGCCAATCAGAAGGGAGCGTTCCTCCTCCGGGTGCTGACGGAGCAGGGCAACGCTGCCACGTGAGTCATGGATCCAGGGTTTAGAACATTTCATAAAAAAAAACAGATACCCTTTAAAACGGCATGTTTCAAGTTTGAGTTTGATTTTAATACAAGGATGTTTTGTTTCTCCTAGTCCATCCCGCAAACCGCAACCCGAGAGCCTTCCGTTAACAGAGGTAGGAGACCGATCGGTCACTGAGCGAATACCAAGTGAAAGTGGACTGGCCTTCAGATAAAGTCCTAAGTGTTGGAGATAAAAATCAAAGAAGCTTTTAAGAGACTCTGTAAAGCCTGGATGCGTTCCAGGTCACGTGCTGACTCAGTGCAGGTAGAGCCCGGATAGCTCAGTCGGTAGAGCATCAGACTTTTAATCTGAGGGTCCAGGGTTCAAGTCCCTGTTCGGGCGGTAAGAGTTTTAGAAAGTAGATCTACCGGCATTTCTATCATGAGTTTAATAATTTACATTACCTAATAGTGGTAACTAGACAATGCCTCCTTCCTTCTGTCAGTCCATTGTGCTGGTTTTATCGTAATCGTCATCTCATTGACAGTTCCGCCTCAATTCCACCTCACAACCAGGTGTGTCATGTAATGTAAGAAAGCATTAAAATTAAGAAATTAAGAAATAATTAATTATGGTCTCATGTGGACAAACTCTATCTGATGACAGATTTTCCTGTTGTTGCTGTCCGTCTCTGGTCTTCTAAAATAACTCTCGCCCGAACAGGGACTTGAACCCTGGACCCTCAGATTAAAAGTCTGATGCTCTACCGACTGAGCTATCCGGGCTCCGTCTCTTGCACTTTTCTATTTCTGTCAAAACTTAATACTACATATTACATAAAACATTGGCGTTGGAAAACCTCTTCTTCGGGTTTCTCACACGCTTATTTCTCTGAACTTCTACATCAATGTTGTATTAAGAAAAGAATGAAATGTGGGATTTCAGAGGGAAACAGGAGACACAAAGCCAAAACGTTAGCTTCCACATCAAGGAAGGAGATATGAGCAATATATTGTCACTTGGAGAGTGAATTTGGTTTACTCAAGCGTCGTCTTTTTAAAGTTTAGAAAGTATTCCAGGAGGCATTTGTTTGTGAAAGTAAAGTCCTGTGTCTTCTTCCTGCAGTCATTTCCTTCATTTCCTCACGAGGCTGCTCTTCCTTCACCTAAATCTATCAAACAGCTGTTCAAGAAACACTGCAGCAAGGTGAGACGTCTGACCCTATTTTCCCATGTTCTTATTTTCCAAGTTCAGACTGCAGACAAATCTTTAACAGGGGGCTTTTATTGTGACCGATTTATAGTAGAACAAAATGGTTCTATAGACGTTTTACATCTGTTATTTTGACCACGTCCGCTGCTTTGAAACGCCATCGAGTCAAAACAAGCCAGTCAGTTAAAGATTGTTCCCGCGCGGTGTAGACGATCACACTATTTAATTTAAAAGCTATTTTCTGGGCTTCTTGACAGATCTGAAGAAAATGTTTTAAACGTACATTCCCTTTACTGACCAGCAGGGGGCGACTTTTTTTAATAAAATGCCTCTCTTGATTCATTCCCTTAGTCAACATTGTAAACATGAGTTGTACGTCTTCTTCAATACAGCATGATATTTATTTAGTAAATTATGGTCCATTCAGAGTCAAATAACCCATAACACAGGCTATGCTTTAGGGCGGGGCTACCTTTTGATTGACAAGTCACAACCAGAGCTGTAAAGTCTACATCACGCCTTCCTAGTCCAAATATGGTTACTTTTGTAAAAAAACAATCAACCACGATGGCGCCAAAATAGCGAATTCGAGACGTAAAAACTGCAGCAGTCTACAAACCAACGGGGCGACATTTCGTATGTGTGCGGTACGGCACACATACGAAAGTCTATCTGATGACGTGTATGTGTAGTGACTCGCTTCCTGCTTCCTGTCATCTGAAGGGGCTTTGCAAACCGGTGCATCTCCACAACCTGCTGAACGAGGCCCTGCAGGCAGGAGGTCAGTGGCCATCATTGTTGACTTGACCTGTTTCCTCTCTGTTCTCTTCTCACAGAAAGCAGTTGTAACGGCCTTAAGGATTAGAAATATGATACTGTGTACAGTAGTAATAGAATAAATATACTTTAATACATAAATATACATGTTATAAACAGGTAGTAATAGAAGTAGGTCAAACGTGTATATTTAGTTCTTGATCTTTTTACAACAGTTTTACGCCTTGTGGATTATCACACATGTGCATGAGGTTTATGGTTTAGTATCAGACGGTTATTTTTTACTCTAAGTCACCACAGTAAATAGTCAGTGAATCAGCCGGCTGAGCTGAATAGCTTTCTGTACTTAAAGGAGCCAGTGTGTGGGATCGGGAGCCATCTAGTGGTGAGGTGGCAGATTGCAGCCAACTGAAACTTCTCCCATTTAATTTGTCCCTTCTGGGCTGCTGGAGAAACACGGGACATGAAGATGCTGTATAGATACACATCATTCTAAGCTAAAGGAAACAGAGGTTCTTAGTTTCAGCTGATTAGACACCAAAGACAACAGCATATATCAGATCAGACTGAATGCCTCACTCGCCTCCTTCAAAAATAAGAAAATCCCTCACGTCAAATCACACTCTGCTTGCGTTTGGCTAGCAGGGATGTTCCCTCAGAGGATTCAGGAATATGAACGATGTCGATATAATGCAGGGTTGAGTGTCTGCTGACGGTCTCACCCGTTGTGCTCAGTGTTGGCCGGCAGCGAGAAGTACTTAGTCCTGGAGCACTGCAAGAGCCTGGTGGTGCTCATGGATGTATCCTTGAAAAGTAACGTCATGTCCGTCACCTGTCATGTACACCTGTCTGCCTTTATCTTATTTGGATCTATCAGGTACACTCAGGATTGGACGTGGATTTTTTTAGTTTTTTAAAGTGGTAAACAGTGGGAACTTCACACTATAGGTATGAGACACTTTAAAATATTGACGTCAAGAAGCTCTTTAGTCAGAGAGCCAACGTCGTCTTCTCTGAGTTCCCTCCTCAATATATGGCAGATGTTAAGTTCAGAGAGCTGAGCTTGTGAGGAACGCCAAAGAGAGGTTTGACAGACAGCAGGTCCTCCCTTTTATTAGCATGAAATGTACGGCTCTTAAGAGTCGGTAGAGCATCAGACTTTTAATCTGAGGGTCCAGGGTTCAAGTCCCTGTTCAGGCGAGACTCGTTTTAAAGCACCAGAAGTCGTCAACGACAACAACAATCATCCATAGCGTTCATTGACATGTATATCAAATAATAATGTGATATTAATACCAAATACATACCCACATGCATGTCATCCCAAACAGTTTAACAGACTTTAACTCATTCCGTGACTCCCTGTATTTTCTTTAAAGGATCCTGGAAAGTGACAGACCTGACCGTAGTCCATCGCCTTATCCACCTTCCAGTTATTATCTCCAACAAGCTCGGATTTTGTTTTGTTTTGCTGCATCACTGGACAACGGCATGTTCTACTATATTTATATGTAACACTCACTTCCGTCAGCTCTGAGGAAACTTAAAACCTGCCTTGAACCCTGAGGCCTCCGATGTGTTTGTAGAAAGACGGACAAAATATTCTGAAGGTTAAACTGGCATCCCTTCCATTTAAAACTGATCCTGAAGGGAGGATTTATTTGAAAAAGCGAAAGAGAAAAGAAAAGTCACTGTTGCTGTTTTGTCTGGTTTCATTCCCTTGACCTTTCCTTCAGAGCCAAGGCAACGCTCGGCTGAACTGGCCCGACTTCCAGGTTATGTGGGACAAGATCAGGAGGTGGACGGTGAGACAATGGGGACACACCAGTCACATGAAAACGGCAGCGTCGAGGCCGACCTGTCTGTTCTTCAGTTATACTAGGAATAAATGGGCCCCAATATGTAGCATTACGTAATGACACATTAAATTTTGTTTTTGTTTTTCAGGATATCTTCCTGATCTTTGACATAAACAAAACAAACCACCTGGAGTACAAAGAGGTGGGCCCCGCTCTGAAGAAAGCAGGTAGGCCTGACCCACCGCCACACGGACACAGATAATGGTTGATTCACATTTAAGGCATTTCTCAGTTAACGTGTACAACTTTTATAGAAGAACACAAATATCCTGTATGTGACCAGCAGGGGGAGACACATCACTTTACTTTATCCTGTTCTCTGCTTCTCAACACCTCATTCAAGTCGCTCCTCAATATCTACTCTGGCTGCATTCACTTGGATATAGTCACAATTATATATATATATATGTATGTACACATATATATACTGATATATGGATATGGATATATATGTGTGCATATATATATATATATATATATATATGGATATGTATATATATATATATATCCATATATATATATATATGTCTATGTATATATAAAATTACATACATTATATATATACAGTATATATATGGATATGGATATATATATATATATATATGTATGTGTATATCTAAAATTACATATATATATATATATATATACATCATGTATACCTTAATACTCAATACATGTGTCCGGTGTGTCTCGGCTCCACAGGCATCGTGGTGGACGATTTGATGATGCAGCTGGTCGGACTGAGGTACACGGAGCCTGATATGACCATCAGCTTCCCCGGCTTCCTGTACCTGCTGATGAAGCTGGAGAGCATGACCCGTAAGGGGGGGGAGACACATACAAACTGAAAATATTTGCCGTCTCAGCGGGTTCAAACGCTTCTCACGTCCTCCTTGTCCTTTTTTGCAGACAAATTCCAAGCGTTGGACATGGTGGGGATGGGAAGTGTCACCGTGAGCTACAGACAGGTACGGGCATTCCTGTTTGTCGCTGAAGGAATACGAACTCCGAGTTGGCAGTTGTTTATTTTACTTTCAGAATATGAATGACTTTAACATCTACAGCTCTTTATGAAACCTTTCAAACTGAAAAGAATAAACGATGCACACAACATGAAATGTTTTTATCAGCTGTTATGTTTCCTTTTTCCTTTGATAATGACTTCTTTAACAGTAATTAGAAAATAATAAAAAAACAGTATGAAACCAAACCTTTCCCAGATAAAACGATGTAAGGCCATTCAGACATAACGAGTACCCATCATGCATCTGTCGTTTCATACGTCGTGTGCACACATCACTGTTTGCCATTAAGCCAGGTGAGTTTCATCTAAATGTGTTCTGCTCTCTGATTGGTTGCAGTGGCTCCACATGACCATGTACAACTGACCTGGTCCAGGACGGATTCATCGGGGTCGGCTCTGTCTCGTCTCCCGTCTCGGGTCTTCCTCCGTGATTTTAACTCATCTGCTTGTTATTCCTTCACACAAAGTAGAGTATAGTGTAGCAAACCGTGACGTTGTCAAACGGAAACATCTCGAGAACGCTCTTCAGTCGTCATGGAAAGTGAAGTTAATGTAACTTTCCATCCCCTGTCTGTTGTGGCAGTAACCAGCAGTGTCAAATAATCACCTTTACACTAAAACTGAATGTATCTTTATAGAAATGTGCCTTTTATTGTGAGTTTTAAATTTAAGTAGCTATTGTGTGTTTTATTTGCCAACAAGTTTATGAGTTGATCCATGATTAATTTCTCTGTCCTCCACTATGCATTTCTTTTAATATATGTACTAATAACATTGTGATGCCATAAAGCACTAAAGTGATAACCTGAATACAACATCTTCTTCTTCTTCTTCTTCTTCTTCTTCTTCTTCTTCTTCTTCTTCTTCTTCTTCTTCTTCTTCTTCTTCTTCTTCTTCTTCTTCTTCTTCTTCTTCTTCAGTCGGCTCTTCTACACTATTTATTCAGACATAAGTAGCTTTAGTACTTTACTCTGAACAAAACCCTCCTATATAAAGATAACTACAAAAAAAGACCAAAATATTTACGGAGAAACCCATAACAGAGAGAGATGTGTAGCGACTGAAAAGAAACAAAACAACCACCAGAGGAGGCGGAGCCACTGTGAGTCCGTGTGTCCGGCTGGAGGAGAGACGGGCATTTTACTGCCATATCACTTCTTTTTACTTTCAGTCCTTTTCTTACATTTTGCTGAGGACAAATGCATACTTGTACTTCTTCAAATATCCGTTCACGTCTTATTGGTATTGTTGTTCTTGTCAGTTTTGTTTCCATGATTTGAGCACACGCCGTACAGCGGATATTTGCTCAGTGGTCTGGTTCTGCAGAACATCTCGGTAACTTCTCTACATCCTGACCACGGGGGATATCTTGAGAAATAGCTCTCTATTCTTTGCTGATGTCTGGTATGTGTAAATATCCGTCTGCCAGCACCCTTCTTTCAAGTGAGAACAGTGAGAGTTATAAATACCAGAGTGTGTGTGTGTGTGTGTGTGTGTGTGTGTGTGTGTGTGTGTGTGTGTGTGTGTGTGTGTAGGCGTGTGTATGTGACTTATGTATAATTTTACTTACTTAGTTTTCACAGCGTGTTATGAATGTTGTGTTGGATGTCATGTGACCGTCCTACATGGGCCACACCCTAACAACACACCTCTGTCCCCTCTCAGTTGTCCCTTTTAATGGATTTATTTTGAACAGGGAATTTATTTGGATGACAACAAAAGCCAAAGCCGCTCTGCGCTCCGAGTACCGCGCCGCGTGGGAGAATAATATAACCCCAAAGGCTCAGTTGACCCCAAAAACAAAGAACTACAACTACACGCCAAACTGAATGAATACAAATAAATATGCAAGTGTGGCAGCTGGTTTCTTCCCATGCTGATTGCTTTTGTTTGAGATATCTACCGTTACCCTTAGATCAATGCAGGAGAACCACTTAAGTTTCTATGGAGAGCATTTCTTCATCCAAAACGGATTAAACATGTATTTGTGCCGTATTTTAATTGGGATGCGTTTGTCCTTTTCTCTAAAACTTCACTTCCAAAACTCAGTCCTTTCAGGAGCGTCTCCTTTCTGCTAATGAGCCCGCCGACTGATCCCAGAGCTGTTGGTGGCATCACATGACGACATCAGAAGCCGAGGCCCGGTCCTGCTGCCCGGGGCCGCGGTGACGCTAATGGGCCAGGACAGCCTGAGTCTGACCTACTTCTGTAGGCGGCTCCTGCAGGCGGGGCAGGCAGCCACCCTCCAGAGCTCCTCCAGCTCCGGCTCCCAAATGGTTTGGTTCCTGACCTCTTGGCGGTTCACCGGCTCGAGGAATCAACCACTTAAAGAATAGATTACCCCTTTTCAGCTTGTTTCATTTCTTTTGATTGCAGGCTGAGACACGCTATTTCATATTTTACAAGGATAAATGCTGTAAATAAGTGACAATAATCACAGACATTACAGTTGTATTAAAGAGCACCTTCTGGCCCAGTATCCTCTGGTGCTGCACAGAGAAGTCACAAACAAACACTGGTGGACTCGGAGGAGGGTAACCCTATCCTGGATGGACACACAGTAGAAATAAGAAGTGGCTCCTTGGAGATTCATCCAGGGGAGAAAACATCTGTGGAGACAATATTTCCTTCCAGTGGAGATAACATCATGAAATACCATTCAGGATGCCATTCCAGTAGAGAAAACACAATGATGTTGATGCCCCACTGGAGCCTCTTTTAAAATATGAGTCCGCCACTGCAAACAAATATATTTATTCCTGTCCTGGATTAATAGTCATACTGATATTGTACTTGCTAAAACATGGGCCTGTATTAACTGAGAGAAGTTAAGAGGATGAATTTGGAGCACAATTCAAGTTTTTCATCAACACCTCCTCTCTACACTTTCACACACTGATACAGAAAATCACACATGAAAAACTTCTCAACACGAGTGTTCAAGTCTGGCTGCCGAGGAGACCCACTGTTTCAGTTGCACAAGAGCAGCTCAACAAAATAAACCTGCATCCTTCTGCTGACGAATGAGCTTCTTCACACTTATTTCCCTGCACATGCTAAGATGACTTATAATCGTAATGTTTGTGTAAACGAACAGATTAATTAGTCGTATTTAATAGGATGGTTGGTTGGATGTAAAGACATATTTTATACAAAAATCTAAGTTTAACATATTCAGTCAAATTCCTTTAGTTTTAATATTTTAGAGCTACAATGTTTCATTGGCGCAAAAGCTCACGTTCAAATATCGTATGAATATTCATGAGCTGTGTGGGCCTATAGAAGCTCCGAGTGACAGGTGGGTCAAGTTACACAAGACTACAGTTTCACAGGTGATTTACTCTTCAAAATAAAAGGCCCAAACTTTGTGTGAGGATTTACACCAAAGGGATTTAAGAACAAAACAAATAAATAAATATCAAATTGATGCGAGATGGATATTAGGGACATTTTAAGAATGTATTTAATATATTTCTTCAGTTTTTTTGTTGGAAAATCCCAATCCATTGTATTGCCAACTTTGCACATACAAGGAATATATGTATTGGCTTATTGGCACATAACATAAACATAGAAAGAACACATTTCAATTAAAGTAGACATAAGGTATAGGAAAAATATAACAACAATGTGAGAAATACAAAACAAATATGTGAAATAAAAATACATTTAGAATGGAAGAGAAGAGAAATACAAAAAGGCATGTTTAATATATATATATATATATATATATATATATATATATATATATATATATATATATATATATATATATATATATATTAGTATATCATTATTTTTATTGTATTTATCTTCTATTCCATTATATATATAATATATAAATATATATATATATAGTATATCATTATTTTTATTGTATTTATCTTCTATTCCATTATATATATACTATATATATATATATATATATATATATATATATATATATATATATATATACTATATATATATATTAGTATATCATTATTTTTTATTGTATTCATCTTCTATTCCATTATATATAATATATAAATATATATATATATATAAATATATATATCAAATAAAAAATATAGATAGCAATATAATACATTTGCGTAGGAGAAGAAGATAATAAAATTGACTTTCAGGTGAAAAAGAAACAAACCTTGAGAGGTATTTTGTAAGTTCGTGTTTGTGTAAATAAAAAAATGTAAACGCAAACGTCAATTACTTTGAAAGGGAACACCGGAAGCATCGTTTTCCGTCGCGCGCAGCTTGTCGGCGCCGCGTTCAAGCCTGTAGGAGCGGCCGGTTCCTCCCATCGGCCTCACAGTTCCGAGGGAAAGCTTTTTTTCTCTCAGAGCAGCAGCGGAGATTTTTTCTGACTGCACACGCCGGATATTCATCACATAAAAAAAGACTCACTCACTCGCGACCGAAAGCGGCGAGAGAAAGACGCACACTTCCCCGGGTCGTGAACACCTCCACGTTCCACCTCTCCACTCTAGGCCGTCGTTGCTTTTCTTTTTTTTTTCTTCTTATTTTTTTTCTTCCCCCAGTCTTAGTTTTATGCTCACATCTGACATTTTTTCCACAGGACTTGCGAGTATCTCTGTGGCGCACTCAGGTTTGTGTGGGCTGATATGGTAGATTATCACAACGCTAATAACCAATACTCGACCGAAGCCGAGCAAATCTACATGGAGCAAGAGAATGACTGGGACCGGGACCTGCTGCTGGACCCGGCGTGGGAGAAGCAGCAGAGGAAGGTAAGGGAACCGCAAGTCGGGGCCCAGCTGGGCCGAGTCGAGCCGGGTTGAGAAGGAGGTGGCGGGCGGAAAGAAAATGGCAGGGGAGGGATGGGACGGGGAGTGGAGGTCGGAGAACGAGTACGGGCCTCGGTTTTTTCTCCTGCTTTCTAAAACCCCGCAGCTCTGCTCACAATGCCCTACTTTTTGTTTGTTATAATCAACCATTTTAGTTTTCTCCTTCACAGATTGGCTCCATCTTTTTAGCTAGCTCGTCTCCTCCATGTCCAGCTGCCTCATTTATCTTATTATTATTTCAACACTCCCCGTGAATTAAAAGTAATAACTAGCTTGTGTTTGTCCGAACATTAGCCTCCACTCTTTCAAAAGGGGTATTTATCTCCACCCCCCCTCCCCCGCCCTCCCCGCCCTCCCCTCCCTCTCCCTTTGAGGAAACACGGCGCCACATTGTTCAAAGAAAAGGAAGAACAATCTAAATTGTGACCGTGCCGACATTCAGGTCTTAAAACGACGAGAGATGATGTGTAATATCTATTTCTGGGGAAGGCGTTTAGCGCTCCACCGAGGCGTCTCCGTCCCGCTCGGAGGCCGAGGGCACCGGGGCGGGTTGGCCACCGCTGCCCGCGGCTGGAGGCTCGCGCACGGCGTAACCCTTGAACGAGGTTCCGTCTGAGCGGAGCTCAGTGGTCGAGGCAGATTCTATTCAGTCACCCTGCTGGCGACATTACTCGCATGGTTTTAGAAGATTTTTCTTTATTTATATTTTACAGATTTACGGCTAGAGAAGAAATGAATCCCCATATATTTAAAACGACGTTATGACACATTGTTCTGTGAATATTGATGGGGTTTAAAACTAACAGCGATGCTGAGCACACCTGTTGTACTATGATTTAGGGAGCATACCTTATTGCACACGCATGCGCATAAACACGTTCGTGGCGTATTGGTTCTTTGGGCATTTGGCCCAACACTCCACCAATCCTTCACAGTTCTACTCCTCTTCACCCCCCCACCTATCCAACAATGTACATGTACTGTGCTATTTCTACTCGTCTAAAACCAGCAGCTCCCACCCACACCTTCTACAGCTCTGTCTAACTCATCCTCAAACTCTTTCTCTTCCACATGTTCTAAACAATTTTTAATACAGAGTCTGCCACTCGACGAAGGTGACCTTCTTTTTTTTTTTTTACGCAGTCCCCCCCCCCCCCCCAACACACACACACACAGCAGCTATACCAAATGATCATGCCTCAAAATATAGACCAATTCAAGCTCCTGCAATATGGAGATGAAGACGACGACGCATAACCGTCTCCCGTGAGGGCGTGGAGAGAGCCGCTGCCTAGCAGGGTGGAATGATTAGAGCAGGGTGTGTTTTTCACGCTAACCGCCCCATCTTACTCACTCGCCAGCCAGATGACTGGCATGCTCTTACTAGTGGTGCAGCAGCATGCCGAGCATAGACGCGTTCATTTTTATCAGCCCACTCAGCGTTTTTTGGCCGTCGATAACGTCAGACATTCCTGCTACTGTCGATTGGCATCAGATTCAGCCCCATCTCAAGGGCGTCTCTGGGCCTTTTGCAGTTCCCTTCGCGGCGGTTGAACGGCTCGTGAGGTCTCTGCGTGTTTGTTCTAGAGAGAGCACCGGTCAAAGTTTCCTCGACAAGAAAGAAAAAGAAAACCTGCCGATCATTAACAGAGCGGGCGTGTTGTGCAAACCGGGGCCGAGGTCCACTCTTGAACCTGCACTCATAGGTTTTTTTTGGTTGCATATGCTGGGCTGGGGGGGCCGGACCAAGGGCAAATTCCTGCAGTGCATTCATGCTCACTATTCTAGTTATTGTGCAAAAGTGAGCAAATGCCCTCCCACAGGAAATATGAAGTGTGTGTGTGTGTGTGTGTGTGTGTGTGTGTGTGTGTGTGTGTGTGTGTGTGTGTGTGTGTGTGTGTGTGTGTGTGTGTGTGTGTGTGTGTGTGTGTGTGTGTGTGTGTGTGTGTGTGTGTGTGTGTGTGTGTGTGTGTGTGTGTGTGTGTGTGTGTGTGTGTGTGTGTGTGTGTGTGTGTGTGTGTGTGTGTGTGTGTGTGTGTGTGTGTGTGTGTGTGTGTGTGTGTGTGTGTGTGTGTGTGTGTGTGTGTGTGTGTGTGTGTGTGTGTGTGTGTGTGTGTGTGTGTGTGTGTGTGTGTGGACACAAATGGATGGAAAAAAAAGAAAAGTGGTGCTTCGGACACATTTGATTTAGTTTTGCTACGTTGAGCAGAGTACCTGGGCTGAGACCAGTTCACTCTGGTTTAAAACCAGGCAACGCTCCTGGCCCCAGACACACAAAACTAGTCTTTCTCGCTGCTCTTTCTCGCTGCTCGTTACAGCCACAGCAGGCCACGACACGCCAAAGGTATGTGCTGCCGCCCAAGGTTTCACTGCCACTCTGCACACACGTAAACCCAGCTCCTCTGCGACGTGTGTGTGTGTGTGTGTTTCCCGCGTCGCAGGGCGGAAGTGAGGTGGGGCGGCGGGTGAGCCAACGAGGGACGCTGTTAGACACACAAGCCAGCGGACACTGATTGTTCTCACTTGTCAAGGCGATGCACTTTTTTAAGTCACATTTACCCAGCAGTCGTGTTCGTTTAATACACCCCCAAAAAAGCTCCAAAAAATCCGAGAAAATGTGCAGCCAAAAGCAAAAATACATAATTCGTCTCCTGGATTCACGTCAGAGCTCCAGTATTTTCTTTCCCCGACTCGTGTCAGTTTGTAGTGACGACGGTGGAGTGTTTCCTCCCGCAAATCAGGTTGTGGTCAAACACTCAGATGCTAATCTGTCTTCATTTTCCTATGTGGACTGCCCGTGTGCACGGAGGGGATTTTTAGAGCTGGACGGAGACGACTTTACGTGAGGAATCGTCCAGTTGTGTCCTCCAGCGTCACGGAACAAACGACACCGGCTTGTGTGCAGCCAGCCTCCCCGCCGTTGCCCAGACTTGCAACAAAACTCACACACACACACACACACACACACACACACACACACACACACACACACACACACACACACACACACACACACACACACACACACACACACACACACACACACACACACACACACTGATTATTGTTTTCCCATCACTGCCGAGGTGGGCAGCTGGACACACAATGTTAGTTTGTTCTTTTGCCGCCCACTTTTTGCATGCTTTCTGCGTGACTGTCTGGCTGGTTGGCGGGTGGGAGGGTGGGAGGGCGTGGCCGGGTTCAACGACGTGTCCTCACAATGCGCCCCTTCGATCGACGCGCCAGCTAAAAATCGGCTGCGCGATAAGCTGCCGGTTTCTCCCTAAACGACATTTAAAAAAAAAAAAAGACTACGGGCTCCATCGCACCAGACGTTACTCTCAGAAAACGCGGCGCTAGCAAAACTATTGTTTTCCTTTGATATGCACCGTTTTCAAATCATTGTAACTCTTGTTTGGGGTTCGGACTGCCACAGGGAATGACCAAGCAGTTGTCAAATTTACTCGGCACTTCAACCGATATATAATTGATCCCGTGCAACCTCCTTTCCCAACGCACTCAGGAGTAAGTGTTCTGTGGTAGCCGTCCTCTAGGGCATCTTGGCGTGTGAGATAATGGAAGTTACCCCCTTTCCCCTCCCCCCTGGCTGCCAGCTGATCCTGGGTCAGCTGTGGGAAAGCCCTCTGCCTCAGCTGACGTCGCTCCTGAATCGGCTTGTGGACCGTAACGAGGAACCAGTCGGCGATGGGACGGAACGGGGAGGAATGTTTCCCCTCGGCCCGGCGCCCCGTAGTCCTTCTGTCATTTGTGGGGGTGCATGAAGGGGGAGGCGGGGGGCGGGACATTCCTTTGGTGGCCCTCTATAGGCCAGTGGGTGGGGACTTTCTTTTTACCAAAGGAGGGCGGGTGTCTTTTTCTTGTGTGTGGAAGAGTTGGTCTTTGCAGGATTGGAGACGTGGTGGTGAGACGGGGAAATCCTCCTCTGGGGGAGCCGCCAATCATCTCTCCAAATACTTGTTTGCATAGATGTCTTCAAATTCCAGCGCACACACAGCAGCAACAATAAAACGCAATCGGTGGGACTGCAGTGCCTAGGTCCCTCCCGGGGCTTGTACCGACATCGGTCCTGTATGCCCTGGGTTTCTCTTCTCAAAGACATTTCTTTTCTTCCCACTCTCTGTAATTGTGCGAGTAAGGCGTTGCATTTTCGGGTCAGGCGGCAGATCTGAACATCTCAAATCACTAATGCAGTTTACGGCTGACGCTACATCCTTCGCTCCAACCCCCTTCCCCCCTTTTCTAATTGTGGCCGTGTTGACGAGCTTACTTCATGGCCATTGTGCGTAGTTATGAGGATTAGTAAATGGCATTTCCCCCTGATGAATGGCAAATCGGCAACAATGGGAGAGTAAGAATTTCCTTTTGGTCTTCTGCTAGTCGGCATGATGGGGGTCATTTCGAAGCTCCCCTTCCATATCCTCAACAGAGATTTAAATATATTTTTTTTGATTCATTTGTTTGAAAACGGTGGGTAGCAGTATTTCCACTGACCTCTTGTGTTTTTGAAACGCGCTCTGCGTGGAGTTAGCATGTTCTCCGCGTGGCCTCTCCCTGGGTTCTCTGGCTTTCTCCCAAAGACATGCAGCTTAGCTTAATTGGAGCCTCTAAATTGCCCGTAGGTGTGAATTAGTGTGGCTGTTGGTTGTCTGTATGCGCCCTGTGAGGAACTGGCAACCTGTGAGGAACTGGCAACCTGTCCTGTGAATCCTGCCTCCACCCAACGTCAGCTGGGACCGGCTACAGCGACCCCCGCAATCTCAAGAGTTTTAGATGATGGAACGAATTATGCTAATCATCATTTCCATCTCCTGGTGTACGAAATAATTCCGTCTGGATTATTTTAAAGAATTCTGTGTCAATCGGCTGGAGGATGGCTAATTAAAGTTAGCTGTTGGCATCCTTTATGACTTAACGTTAACTGAGGTGTGGGTGGTTTACCAGTCGAGTCACATAGCTGTGGGTTTAGTCTGCTGGTAATCACGATGCAGCCAATCACTGGACTTTTAAACCGAGGTTTCTGCGTCACATTCCAACACAAGGAAATAAAACGTAATATTGTAATGTAATATTGAACAGGCTGCACTTCAATGTTTTGCTTTAAGCTACCTCCCTTGTAAACAAATATAATTTTAAATGGATGGATTACAGTAACCTCAACTCACACCCCCTACTTTATGTAGGTGTGTAATTGGGCTCCACTTAGAGCGCTGAAACAAATAAACATCATGCTTCAGTTTCCAAGACATTATAAAACGAGATGGTGGCAGATGTGTGGACTCGGAACCGTTTCAACGCCTCCTATCTTGACTGGAAGGGAAATAAATGACCTGGGACTTTACATTTATTTGTAATTTGATCTCATTTTACATGCAACGGTTAGTTAGTCTGTCGCGTTTTGTCAAATCTAATATTAGTTGCATTATGGGAAATGTATGTTCCATGGAGTGTCTATATATGTGTTTGAGCCTGTTGCATAGTAGGGACTACAAGTCAGGATTTTTTGGACTACTTTCTTTTCTTTAATCTATTACCATGTTCAGCAAACGGCTTTTAATTCAGCTCGGACCAACCGTGTCACGTCGGCGCCTGTATGTGTTGTTTATAGTCTTAGGTCGTTCTTAATCTGGTCGTCCTTTGGAGGCCCCCCCCCCCCCCAGAGATTACATCCCAGATGACAGGCTTATGTCTAGACCAGATATATGACATGAATAGAAAAGGTGAGGAATGCTTTATGTGGCCCTTTGGTCACAAATGATCAGTTTGATGCACTATAATTATTTCAAATTAAAAAAAATAGCTATGTCCCTGTGAACATAAAAAAAAGGTGAGTAATAGCTAGTTGGTAATAGACGTTTTTAAAATGCGTCAACGTGTCTGATAAGCAGGGTTTGGTACCAGGAACCATTTGGGATAAAAAAAGAAACGGATTTCTACATTTTCTTTGTCTCAGGTCAGGATTTTTAAAGCAGACCATGTTCTTCTGATAATATTGTTGTTGCTGTAGAATAAAGCTCGATGGGTATCTGCGTACTCGGCCACACCTAGACAGGTTGTTCTCCCTCTGGGGCAGGGAGTGTTGGAGAGAGAGGTAGAGAGAGGTAGAGAGAGAGAGAGACTCTGGTAACAAACAAAGAGAGCTGTGGTGGTACGTTCCTCTTGCTACATCTGGGATACACACAGAGGGCAGATAACTGGACAAACATTAGACTGCCATTAAAAAAGACATTTTGTATCTTCAACACCAAAAGCTTTTCTGAATTTATTTTTTTAAATACGCGTTCTCTCTAATGTCCAGCCTCCCCTCATCCAGTTGTATAGACGCCTATGAGGAAAAATGACTGTACTTGTAAACATGAGATTATTGTTCTACTTTAGGGCGGGGCCATGTTATGATTGTCAGATTGCTACCAGAGCTTAAAAAGGGTGACTATGGGTCAGTGGGTAGCAGGTCCGTCTTTCAATCACGGGGTTGCAGGTTCAATCCCCGCCCTAGTCGATGTGCCCTTGAGCAAGACACTTAACCCTGAGTTGTTCTCTGTAGCTGCGTCTACGGTGTATGAATGTAACAGGATTGTAAGTCGCTTTGGATAAAAGCGTCAGCTAAATGACATGTAAAGTAATGTAAAAAGAACCATCAGATATGCTTTCTGAAGGTACTCCAATCATGGAGCGTGCACATCGTCGTCCAATCGGCTGATAAATGTTGTGTTTTAACTGTATTGGCAAAGATGGAGCATGTTTTTGTTTTTGATTTATGCTCATTTTTTCCCTTTTTTTTGGAAGATATTTGAGTTTGCAACATTTGAAGGCGAACCATGAATCAAACGGTGTGTGTGTGTGTGTGTGTGTGTGTCTCTGCGACCTTCTCTGATTTCCTCCCGCTGTATTATTTAACAGCTTTCTATCTAGGGCAACGAGGTGAAGAGACGCTGCTGCATGCATACGGCAGACATGACGGGCTGGTGGGTGTATGCAGTTATTTCAATCCACATGCTTTCAATAAATTAGGCGGTGTACGGTGGAATCGGGAACAAAAAAAATACTTCACTTCCCAAATGCTACATAATGCCAAAGCAACATCTGTTTTTTTTTTTAAAACAAACATTTAAAAGCCCGATAAACATTTTGTTGATCTTAAAAACATGTTTTATTTGTAAAAGTGAAATCTAGAATTTTAAACTAGTGTGAAGTAAAACCTAATTGGGAGCATTTGAACACCTGAGGCAGAAACGTGTCAGCCGGGCGCCGTGAAGCCCGTCTGGTTCAGGGCTCGACCGCAGCATGAAATATTTACCCACGGTGCCTTCAGGTTCCTCCGCTCTCATTTTCACCAAGGACAGATAATCCCACGCAACATTCTTCCGACTCTCTCTCTCTATCTCTCTGTGTGTCTCTCTCTTTCTCTCTCTCTCTCTGTCTCTCTCGCTGTGTGTCTCTCTATGTCTGTGTGTGTGTGTCTGTGTCTCTCTTTTTGTGTCCGTCTGTATGTGTGTGTCTCTCTCTCTCTATCTCTATCCTCTGTATCTCTCTATCTCTATCCTCTGTATCTCTATCCTCTGTATTTCTCTATCCTCTCTCTCTCTCTCTCTCTGTTTCTCTGTCTCTCTCTCCTCTGTATCTCTCTCTCTCTCTCTCTCTCTCTCCTCTGTATCTCTCTCTCTCTCTCTCTCCTCTGTATCTCTCTCTCTCCTCTGTATCTCTCTCTCTCTCCTCTGTATCTCTCTCTCTCTCCTCTGTATCTCTCTCTCTCTCTCCTCTGTATCTCTCTCCTCTGTATCTCTCTCTCTCTCTCCTCTGTATCTCTCTCTCTCTCTCTCTCTGTATCTCTCTCTCTCTCTGCATCTCTCTCCTCTGTATCTCTCTCTCTCTCTCTCTCTCCTCTGTATCTCTCTCTCTCCTCTGTATCTCTCTCTCTCTCTCCTCTGTATCTCTCTCTCTCTCTCTCTCTCTCTCTCTCTCCTCTGTATCTCTCTCTCTCTCTCTCTCTCTCCTCTGTATCTCTCTCTCTCTCTCCTCTGTATCTCTCTCTCTCCTCTGTATCTCTCTCTCTCTCTCTCAGCCAGAGTCGTTAAGGCGACCGATGCCGTCGGAGGAGAACTGGAGTATTTGTGTTGCTATTTTCATCTTCTGGCCTGTATGGTGTTGCAAATGTGTTCCTGTGTGATTTATAGCAATTCAGCTTGGGGGCTTCTATCTATTTTGTGCGGTGTATTTCTAGTCGGGCATCTCCAGGACCAGTCTGGGGCTTCTTCACTTCAATCAGCTTCTTGTTGTCTTTCATAGTTCAGAGGACGTCCTTCAGAGACCACGAGCCTCGAGCTTATGCTCCGCTCCAGAGTTCGACGGCACAAAGGAGAACTCTGTTGCTCTGTGACATCGTACGTTTCCATCTGAAGACTCATGGAACAGTTCGAAGAGTTCATTATTAATGTCGACATTCAAATTATTATTATTAACTCACAGAAACATTGTTTGCAAATATCCGCCTTGTCTCGACCCGTCTCCTATGATCATATTTTCCCCATCTCGATTCAGGCGATGAAATCTTTTAAAATATCACGATATCATTCACAGAAACCGTTTGCGACGCAGCGCTCGGTTCACTTAGAAATGTCCTTATTCTTCAAAGAAAAGCAAGTTATTTTGAATGAAGATAACATTCAATTATTAAGAAATGCACTCTATACATTTATAACGTGGTAAATGACTATTGTAGGTTGAAACATCAGTTTTAATAAAATTATATATCTACACGGTTGTATAGAGGCTCAACTCCAGTGTTCTAACGGCACATTGTGTTATCGCCTTAGAAGACTAGCGGAGGGTTAGAATTTGAGAAAACTCTTCTGTTATGTTAGCACAGCTGAAAACAGTTATGCTGGCCAGAGAAACTTTTCAACTGGCCTTCCTTTTGAGCTTGAAGTCTGAAGAACACAATTCATATTTAAAATGAAAAATCTTTATTTCTAACCTTGTCAATATATTTACTATATTTTCTATTCATTTTGCAATTCATTGGACTAATAAAAGTGAGTTTTCATGGAAAACACAAAATGGTCTTGTTGGGTGACCCCAAACTTTTGAACGGTAGTGTATAAGAATGATTTCCAAAATCCACCGCTAGTGTCTTACTGTTCAGACCCCCGTGCAAAGAGCTGGAGACGGATGGGCGACGAGCGCTTCAGGTCCACTGCCAGTTTATCCTGCTGAAGAGGCCCTTCTGCTGCTGGCCTCGGGGTTTGATACACATATGGAAAGCAGAGGGATTATTTTCCCCTTCCCTTCATATTTTTTTTTTCATCTTGATGGCATGGAGAGCTAAGATTTTCTTTTTTCAGTGTGTGGAGACGGTACCTGGGGAAGAACGTGTCACATGGACAAGTGTGTGTGATTTCTTCAGCCACCCAGAATGCCGAAACGATCCGATAATTTGTGATAACTGGGCTCGGGGTTAAAGAATAGATTTTCCCTCGGAAAAAGGAAAAATGGTTAGTGTGACGGAGGGCGGCTGCCTCGCTGTTTTATTTGACTTTTTACATATTTTTTGTATCCCCCCCCCCCTGGGAGTCTTGAAGGAAGGCTCTGTGCTTTTTCTGTCTCAAATATAAAGTCGCCACACATCTAAGCAGTCGGAGTAGCAGGAAGTGGGACAGGTCTCGGGGCCGCCGGTCCTAATGTGGGTCAGGGAAGTCCTCTCGAGCCTCTGGTCCTGTCTGAACCAATCAAAGCCAGCCTGCAGGGGGATTACTCAGCTACTGTCCCCCCCCCCCCCCCCCCCCCCCCCAACACCCCGTTGGTTAACAAAGACTACTCTGTTGGTCCCCGTCTGACTCTCAGCGCTGTGGGGAGTACATGTGGAGCAAACACAGACCATGGTACAGTTTTGTCTTGGCACTCTGGTTTTGACACTGTGTGTGTGTGTGTGTGTGTGTGTGTGTGTGCGGCCCCGTCTCTGCAGCTCGAGCGTGGCGCTGCAGCGTTTCCTGCTGCCGTCTCCGCTCGACACCTTCATGTGTTCCATAGGTTATTTCTTGCGTTCTCTCACACGTTGAGGCGATGCTGCGTTCCAGCTGCTCTGTGTCGTAACGAGTCTCCTGATCGACGAGAGCGGCTGTGAAATGTATTTTTGGGGGAGGATGGAGCGACAGGCAGGAGGGTGATGGGAGCATAGAGGTCAGGAATACTCAGACGGATAAACCGGAGAGGAAATGTGTCTAGATCAAACGTCTCCGGAGTCGGGCCGGTACGCTCCAGGTGCTGAGATGCATTTTTAAGGCTTCCAAAAATAGGATGCTGTAGACGGGGGTTGCCTAGCAACAGCCTTGAAGCAGAGTCGGGGCGCTATCGCAGCTGGCTGCGTTATCCTGCAGGACCGAACTCTGCACGAGGATCTCCTCAACCAAACCCGCCGGCTACATGGGATCGCTGAGCGCCGCCTCGTTTGCACTCGGGTGAAAGCGACACTCTGGACCGCGTGTTTTCTCTGACGACCTCCTCTCGGTTCTCGAGAGAGACGCGTCGTTGAAGCGGAGGAAGCCAGCTGCGAGTACAGCTTCGACACAACGGGGTGTGACACTGCAGAGAAGAGAAGTTTTAAAGTCCGCCCTGACGGATCTGATACCAATGCGTCGCGAGCAAAAAATAAAAAGGTTAAAGCGGGTCACGATTACCTCGCGATCTATTTCATGCTGCCGGGAAACGTCTCTTTCCCTCACCGATGACTAATGTTGAATAAAATGCAAAAGGTATTATTTGGAAAATATTTGCGTCAGCTTTTGGCTCCAGTTGTGCTTCATAGCGGTTCCTAACAGTCTAACGTTTACAGTCGCTCAATACTCATTTTCTCTGTGTGGAGCATGAATGCACCACAACGGTACTCTAGCTGTTGGTGCCGTGCTTCAAAGCGCTCACGCTTTAGGCAAATATGGCAATCGATTCCTATTTCGACGTGGGGTTAAATGTTTAGCTGGTGCAGTGAAATTATCTTTTGAGCTCATTGGAGTATTTTAGCTGGTTTGATCTTTGTTTTATCTCAATTGATTGTACAGAGAACATATCACAATTTAGGAAGACTTGTTTCGACTTGGTTAAGGTGAAGCTTTAAATAAAGAAATGTGGGTGATCTGAGAGGGTAGTCGTGATCTTGATTTGTCCTGTCGGGAAGAACGCATTTTTTAAACTTATTGTAGTTCAAGCAAGTTCTACTACCGTATCTTTTTTTACTAATGTAAGCCTCTGAATGCTGGCCTTGCTACAGAGTAGTTTCACATTTTGGTATCTTTGGTATTTTTACAAAAATAATCTGAATACTACGTCCACCGCTCCCTAGTACTTGTTTAGGTCTAATTTTCGTTTCTTTGGAAAACGGATGTGATATCATCACAATTTATCATTTTATAGACGAACACTTTCTGTTGCAACACAGTTGTAAAATGAGAAAATACTATAAAACCATAAAACGGTCTGCCCGGTACTCCCTGACCGCCGTCCTTAACTTCCTGCTCCGGCTGACGTGACTCTAGCGCATGATTAATAACCTTTAGCTGATTTTGCTTTGGCATGTGTCATATAGACTTTGGGCCAGTGAGTCATGGAGCTGTAGAGGGCAGTGTGTGTGTGTGTGTGTGTGTGTGTGTGTGTGTGTGTGTGTGTGTGTGTGTGTGTGTGTGTGTGTGTGTGTGTGTGTGTGTGTGTGTGTGTGTGTGTGTGTGTGTGTGTGTGTGTGTGTGTGTGTGTGTGTGTGTGTGTGTGTGTGTGTGTGTGTGTGTGTGTGTGTGTGTGTGTGTGTGTGTGTGTGTGTGTGTGTGTGTGTGTGTGTGTGTGTGTGTGTGTGTGTGTGTGTGTGTGTGTGTGTGTGTGTGTGTGTGTGTGTGTGTGTGTGTGTGTGTGTGTGTGTGTGTGTGTGTGTGTGTGTGTGTGTGTGTGTGTGTGTGTGTGTGTGTGTGTGTTTAGTACAGTTCATCAACAAGCGGAAACCCCGGAACAAACAATGTGCCGCTCCTTGTCCCGGGATCTCTGACCCCTCAGCTGGACCCGCCCTCCATGACCAGCAGCACAAGGAAGTCCTTCAACTGCCTGGAAGCCGTTTGCGTGCGTCTGTGTTGAAGTCCTTATCTCACATCGGGCCTTTTGGAGATCTGGTTTTACCCACTGCAGACTACCGTTACGTGCATGCTTCTCAAATCCTGAAATCCACGTTTCTGCAGTAGTGAAACATCTCGCTCACAGGATTATTATATTTTCGCCTGTATCTCCGCATACCGAATACACGGCATACAACTCTCTCAACAGGATATTAAAATCCATTGACTGGGCGCCAAGGCCACATGAGGACACGCACACGCTTGTTGACACACGCATGTTAGACCCGAGGCTCCTGTTCATGACAGGAGGTGGGAGAGTTGTCTGTCGTGGGCAGCAGCTCTACCCCCTTTTGTCTTTTTACCTCTTCACTAAAACCTGCCAGTCGCTTCCTGTTTCTCTACGCGTTCCTCTTTCTGCCCGTTTGTCCCCTCGCCTCTACATCGCGTTTGTTTTTGCAGCTTCTGAGGAAGCCGCACACACACACACACACACACACACACACACACACACACACACACACACACACACACACACACACACAATGGCCTCGGTCGTTTTTAGTGGGCCTTTGCCTGGGCAAATACAAATTTGATTAAAATTATTTATTTTTTCATCCTATGATTTTATTTTGAAGGGACTTTTTTATACCGGCTCGTCCCGCCATGTTTTCAACAGCGTATGCCAGGTTGGATCAAACCATCCTGATATGGGGGAGACTTTGGGTTTTTAGGATAATTTAAATTAAACATCCTACTGAATCTAAAATTCAGCTTCTCCCATTATAAATTCCTCCAGGCTCAGGTCTCAGTGTTACACCTCAGGTTGAATTAACAGCTGCTTAAAGCACCATCTTTTTCAATATTTACCTACTTTATATTAGTAATAACAAGAAAAGTTATTTTATACATGAATCCTTTTGAATTACACTTAATTTATTTCAAATTTGTGAAAAAGCTGTTTCTCAAGACAGTGACCTTAGTCATAGATTCAGTGTGTTTTAGGTCATTTTAGTTTTTTTTTTCTACTTAGTTGTTGATCTTTATTTGTGCATACAAGCTGAGTTTGTTTAAAAATGTCTGAAGTCTTAATTCTTATGCACATTGTAATACCTCCTGAAAATTAACTTTTTTTAGTTTTTTTATTAAAATGCTTTTATAGGAATATTTCCCTCTCTAGCATCGCCACCAGCTGGTCGTATTTTAAGCATCATTAAACTCGTACGTATTCTTTCTCCATACCATCTCAGGTTCAAACTGCACCATATTTTCATTAAATAAATTTGAGAAGTTGACAAATGTTTCGCAATTTGGGTGAGATGGTGGGTCCCAGAGAACCACTGCGTTAAAGGATCTGCACCGTCGCCTTCTCAATTGCATTTAAAACTCTGAGAGGGGAGAGAGGGAGGATGGGGGGGGGGTGCACCTTGCTGCCCTCTTACATCACTATTGTCGCCGTGACAGCCAGTCAAATATGCATTGCCTTATAAGGTAAAGGCGCGCAAAGCGGGTGGAGAGGAGGAGGAGGAGGAGGAGGAGGAGGGGCAGGAAGAGCCTGTTACCGTGACAATGATGTCTGCTGCCGGGCAACTGGGCTGCCCTGAAACTCCAGTTTGACCACATTTTCACACACACACACACACACACACACACACACACACACACACACACACACACACACACACACACACACACACACACACACACACACCTCTCCAATCTCTCTCCTTTGTATCTGGAGTGCTACTTGATTCACTATTTAATATTTGCTCCATGAGATGTGGGATGTCCCGTCTTATGGTCTGGATGTCTCTTGTTTTCTGGTTATCGTTGAGATCAGAAACACAAATTCCTGTTTTTGGAGAGGATGCCAAGTAGGAAGATTTATAGCTGCTGGAATGTCGCGATTCTCATCTCACACACGCACACACACTGCATGCAGATTCTTGTCATGCCTTCCCTTTGCTCATCCCAGTTAGTCCTAAATGTCGGCAGTGACCGTGGTTTTATAGCTCTGAGTGTGCGTGTGTGTGTGCGTGTGTGTGCGTGTGTGTGTGTGTGACCGTAACTGAGAGGGAGATGGGAGCCGTGCTGCCAGCTAATCATCTTTTTGGCTCATGTCGCTTCGCTCTTTTCTTTAATGATCAAAAATTACCCACCAGCACGAGTGACTGTTGTCGCGCTCGCTCGTTCTGTTTATGGCGGTGATGTCAGGTACAACAGTGTTATATATTTATATATATATATATATATTTTTTTTTTTTACATTAAATGTTTCCCCTCTAGATTAAGAAGTTCAGTTCTCACACTTGTGCACCAAAAAAAGACTTCTCTTTTCCGACAGTAACTTCCTCTAGCTGGTTTTCATCAGTCACGGTTACACATGGCCTCTGTGGTGAGATGCAACCCCAAAAAAACTTCTGATTCACCGTATGACTGTGACCAGACGCACTGTTAGTTTCATCTCGTTTTAAATTTACAGCTCTTAATATATTTTAACAAATGCATAAGCCCCGAGAAGGGCCTTCAGAGCGGACGCACAATGTAAAGGCTTCTGCCTACCTCCTTCAATAAAAATAAAAATGGATGTTTTCAGCTGCTAGACGGTTGCATTATAGCTTGATGACGGATTTAATAACGGACTTGAGAATCGGAGGGCGTCATCCACCTCGTCATCCACCTCCATCCTCATCAGAGCTGTCAAACTGCGGTTCGGCCGGTTGTTCCTCGACAAATGTGTACGTACAGGCACATGGACGCACCCGGCGTTAACGGCCGCTCACTTTCCCCACGCTCGGTAAATCGCGTCCACATGTTGTTGGATCCTGAGGTTTTCCAGAAAGCAACAGCCAGTAGGCAATAAACACATCGGCCCTGTAAAAAGAAATGTGTTCACGCCAAATTCTTTCATTCTTGATGCATTTTTTTTAAATTTTTTTTAATTTTGATGCACTTGTTCCAACTTGTTTCATATCATGTTTCCCAGCTGTTGAATTAGTTTAATTTTGCATTGATTTTGCCGGTCCCTGTGGACAGAACAGAAGTGGTAATGTTTCACCAGTGTCTCGTGTTTTAGTTTAACGGTCCTTTTTTAAACTTTAATATGGTTTATTTAATAAGGACAGTGCACATTGATAAAAACATTTCTATAAATGTGCCAGTTAGCCAAGAGGCTATTTTTCATCTGCAGTCCCATTAAACATTTAGAAATTCTTTTCAATTTCCCGCGTTGCCATTGCCAACATATATTTTCCTTTTTTAAATGCCGTGAGTCTGGTTTGTTGGCATTTTCTGCACTTACAGACGCATGTTTGTCTCGCGCTGGAAAAACCCATAAATGCAAAAAAAATAAAAAAGCAGTGCTGGCGCTCCGGAGCCAGTTTGGCTCCGAGACAACAGAACGCTTTGTAACAGACGCGGCGCCGGCGGAGCGGTTCTGTTTCCTGCCTGAACCGATCGACAGAACGGCAGAACGTCTCTGAGCTCTGGAAAGATTCAGCCAGCGGTTTTAATAAAAGGCCGACAAAGAAAAGGAGAAAAGTGTGTGTGCGTAGTAATAATAATGACTTCAGCTCTGGTTTTGTAATGGGAGGTCGGGCTGAGGAAAGAGGGGGAACGCCGCTTTGGCTACTGTTGGGTTCTGGTTTTCCGGACCTTTTTATAAAAAAAGGAAACTCTGTAAAGGTCAAAGGAGGCATTTGTGTTGAAAGTCTCTCACTCACTCTCACTCACTCTCACTCTCACTCTCTCACTCAAAGTGCCACAGTCACGCGTCAAATTTAACACTTTGGAAGTTTCTTTAACTATTTATAGCCCACTTATTGAAATGCACGTAAACCGCTCTCTTCTCGTCGGCGTGAATCTGATCCCTTTAAAAAAGAAAAGGTCACCTTTTAGAGCCGGCGCGCTCGTTATTCCCTTCCTCCAATAACGGCGGTGAAGTGCAGCGCTCTGCACTCGGCCGCGTTGGCTGTCTGGCACAGCGCAGAGAACTTCATGGACAACAATGAGTCCGTTTTAACAAATACGTTGTGGTAAAGCTTGGCTTAAAAACGCTGAAACTGTTACCTTCACTAGTTACCTGGTACCGTCGGCGGTATTCAACATTCTCGGAGCGGAAAACACAAATGTGAACTAACGGACTTTCCTCCTCCATGGATGCAGAGTGGAAGTTGGGAAAACCCTGGAATGGACTCTTCCGTACAACTATAGGAAACGCACCTTGTTCACTGCAACGTTAAAATTATACAGGGTTCTTACGGTCATGGAAAACCTGGAAAAGTCATGGAATTTTAAAATGTTTATTTCCAGGCCTGGAAAATACTTAAATCACAAAAGTTTTGGAAAAGTCATGGACATTTTTTATATCCACATGTTCATTCATGTCGATTTTTAAAATAATTCATATGTTTTTGAAAGAGACTCAAATTATAAGCCAGAATACGCCAATTCCAAACGGATGGATTTGCACATAAAGGATAATAGTTTGATTAAAAGAATAAACATTTATAGAAGTGTTTCTAGGCATAAACATGTATAGTAATGTTTATTCTTTTAATCAAACTATTCTCTCTTAATTTTTTTCATTTAAGGTATATTGTATTCTTCCTTTGTAATTCTCATTGTTTGAATACATTTTCAAAAAGTTTTCATGTACACACCGATATTTCAGTTTGGTCATAGGAATTTGGTTTAAAGTCCTGGAATTCCATCGGTCAACATGTGTACGGACCCTGATTATATTCAGTCTTACTCTACCATCGAGGTTTAAAAAATAAATGTAAAAAAAACGGTTCTGTGAAGGCATTTGCAGCGGTGACTCACCGATCCCGTCTCGTGTGGCAGAGCGTGTCATCGTTTCCTCGAGTAGTGGAAGTTTTCCCAAACTCCCACGCCGGTTGTGAAACAACGGGCACGGTTGAGTCAGCCGGTGGGCGGGGCTTCAAACCCCTCGGTTGTAAAACGACGGCGATCGTTGCGCCACCTGTTCTCGCAATCTTGAGCGCGCACACACTCGGTTACCTGAGGTGGAGCCTCGAGAAGGAAGGACGGTTCCACGAGAGATTTATTTAGACCGGACTTGCATCTCTCTTTGTGTAAATGGAGAAACTGTACAGTGCGCATTAGTTTAAATTAAAAAAAAAAGTGGTATTAATGTCCTCTACCATTCGAACTGCATCGTCTTCAGTTAGGATTTAGAAAATTATCCGAGAAAAATACGTCAAATCGTGATACATTTCAGTCGTAGTTTAATTTGAGTTTTATCTGATATTTTGATTGGTTCATAAAATGTTTTACACTAAACCATGTGACCTTTCCTCACCAGCCTGCATGAATCCATTGAACCGAAGGCGTGTGATGGTCCACTTCTCCGTTGGGGTTGTGACCTGAGAAGCGCATTGCAAGTGTAATATAAGTGTGATAAATAATGCATGGATCCTGAAAGCAGAACTTCACCTATCTGCAGCTAGCAGCTCCTCGCTAACCTCACTCGGCTTTCCATGAGTCACTCAACGTTTTTTGAATCCTCACCGCTCAACAGACCTTTACACACTTCCTGTGCACGTTCATCTGAGCCCATTGTCCGCGGACACGGGGGCTATAAATCTCCACGAGGCTAATTTTACAACATTCTTTCGCGGGTGAATGTTTTTACGTCGTGTACAGTTGGGATTCATTCGCCGCATTCCTGGGGAATTGATGTGGACATCCTCCCCTCCCCCGGTGCTTCCTGTGCTGCGCCTCTAAAGACAGGAAGTAGATTAGTCTGGCTGCTGATTGGCTGGGGACAACTGATGGTGTGATACGAGAGGAACAGACGCACAGAGGAAAACACTTTTGTGAAGTCATTCTGCGTGTGAATTGGATCGTTTCCTCACCGTCTCTTCGATCTGATCTTATGCATCATTTCTCCTTTTATCTGCTGCAAAAGTTGAAGTTTGAGATTAGAAATACCAGTTGAGTGCCTGCCCATCATGCGCTTTAGAGATGTGACCGGCATCTCTATGTTAGACGCCTGTGGTGACTATTTAGTTTAGACGTCAAAACCCAAAACACATTTGATGGGAAATTGAAATGAAGAAGTGCGAGTGTTGATTGGCACATTTAAATGAAGTGTGAGTGTTAAAAAAAGAAGATGCAATTATGACTTTTCGCAGTCTTTGCATTTTTTAGTTGTTAATGGGATTTACTTGCATGGTTCGTACGGTCATGGAAAACCTGGAAAAGTCATGGAGTTTTAAAATGGTCATTGCCAGGCCTGAAAGTGGAAATGGAAAAAACTTAAATCATAAAAGTTTGGGAAAAGTCCTGTAAATGTTGTTATAATCGCATGTTCATTTACGCCGAGTTTGATATAATTAATGTTTTTTTAAAGAAAGACGCTCAAAATATAAGCCGGCGTACGCTCTTAATACGCAACATTTTCTACATATTTCATGTTTATACCGAGATTTCATTTTGTTAATGGAAATTTGGTTTAAAGTCCTGGAAATCCATCGGTCGACATGTGTAAGAACCCTGTACTTGAAGCGCCCACGTTAACGTTGTATAGACGAGCGTCCTAACAAAACGACTCCTCGGCTACTTGCAGGACACGTTTCCTGCTCGGAGGAGATTTAACGGTTTCTGGACTCCACAAGCGTAAAAGTATACGATGGCTATAGACGAGGGCGGGAAAGAGGAAGCATGGGGGGGGGGGGGGGGGGGGGTCGAGGGAGGAAGAGCATAGCTGGCATTCCTGAAGTCTCCGTCATGTTCAGCAGGGGTTGACACTCGTTCTTCAACCGCTTTCTTCTTCTCTTCCACGGCGTCCTTCTCTCCTCGCGACAAAGGCAGATAATTGATGATAATCGAACATCCACATCTGGAAAGTAATAATCCATGACATTTGCATACAAATAGCTCTGTTTTTGCCCCTCTTCCCCATTCCATCCCAGAATGAGTCCCTGTGCCTCAATAAATCTCTCTGCCCCCTCAGCCGCCTCCTGCACACAACTATTATTTATGCACATCTTGAAGCCTTTCATTAGAAAAGCTGCATGGAAACTGCCCAATTTGATTTCCTTGTTTTGTTTACTCGCTCCAAGGTGGGTTTTTTGGTGCGTTGAATAAATTACAGAATGGGCCTTTGTTGTTTTAAAAATAAATAATCGCCCGTCTTCCCAGATATTACACGATGTAACTCGTGATTTGACAAACTCCAGTTCGGAGTCCTCTCTGTTTTTCCTCGCCGTGACGCTGCTGATCCACAATATTTGTCTCGAGGACGTTTTCTCATTCGAGGCCGTCGTTGGTATTTCCCCTCTCAGACTCCTCCGGTTTGTTGCGTTACAGCAAGTTACACCGATTACCTTTTTTTTTTTTTTTTTTTTTTTTTTAAAGGAGGAGCTATTTCTAACCATGCGCTTTTTTTTTTTTTTTTTTTTTTTTTTTTTTTTTAATTTGTTGAGCCAGAGGGATCCAACATACATTGGAGGATTAATACTTTTAATTTCTGGGTGATTTTTTTATGAGAAATGCATGCGGTGGATTGGTTCTGTGAACATTCCCTCCATTCTCTAATAAAGACATGATTTATAAAAAGCACGAAAGGTAAAACAAAATGAGCCTTTTCTAAAAGTCCGTTAGTGAGACAACTGCCTTTTTTCTCTTTTTTTTTTTCGTGGATGATTGTGTCAGCCAAAATTCTCGCATTGGCAATGCAGGAGATTAAGAAACGAGTGTCTTTTGCGGCGGACAGTGTCAACATGCGGCGACGCAACACTGGACCCAAAGTCCCCGGCCGTTTGGATTGATACACAGCCGGGCCGCGCCGTGTGGAAACATGCCATCGGGTCGAATGCTCGGTTCCGTTCCACCTCTGGGTCGGTGGTACAAGTGACTCACGTGCTCTCAGAAACCCTGGGAGGTTCGGTCCCTACCCGCCGCCTTCGGCCTTTGAGCCGAGAGGAGAATGAAACCGACCGTTTTTAAAGACGCGAGGCCATCTCCGATCACGTGCAGGTTGAACTGAACTTTATCCGGCAGCTAAAATGTGACGAGTCAGACTTTAAACCTTCACCGGTGCAACCACGTCTCTAAAGTTTTCACCTTCATAAAAAAATGTTTTGCTTCGTCTTTAATTCAAGTAATTACAGCGCTGCAGATGTTTGTGATCACTGTGGTAATGTCGAGTTGTTGTCATCACTGTGTGCATGAATGGCGTCCTAAAATAGGCCCCACACGTTGTCTGTAGGTGGAGGTGCAACCCGACCCCCCCCCCCCCCCCCCTCCCCCCCCCGACGGTAACAAAGACAGGAAGAGGCATAAATAAATGAACAAATGACCCCACGGCTCGACATGTCGGCCCTCCTCCTCCTCCTCCTGCTGCCCTTATTTCCTTTCCTCACGCGTCTCTCTCATAAAGAAACTAGCTGTTTACTAAAAGCCAGCAGCTAGCGGTCCTTTAGCACGGTATCCCAGCCCGCCCACTTCTTCTTTTAGTCATCCGCTGAAAGGATTATATTTTAAATCTTCTCCAAACATTCCGTTTCACTTGAACACGTGCCGCTCCAGAAGTTAAAGGCGCTCAAACTTCCGTTTCTCTCGACAAAAGTTTTATTTAAAGTGTAGTTTAGTGCACTTTTGCCTTTTGCCCCACTTTATTGTTTTCACAATACTTGTTTGCAGATTAAAGTCGACTGTTGTTGGACCAAATCAACTCGTAATCCAACATAAATAGACGAGGAGAAACTTTAATTTTGTCTCTTTGGACAGAAGTGCCGTGTTCCCGAGTCCCCGGTGATGACTTGCGTTAAAATGTTCTGTACAGACGCGTCCAGCTGATGAATGAACACGTTCACGTATGAAGGTCATGTGGAGGCGGCAGTAATAAACAGACGCTTTTCAGAACCACTGAAAAAAGCTCCTCACATGAATTTTAATTATATTTGTCACATTTGTCATCCCTCTTCCTCCCTGTTGGCTCATTAATCACGTTTCCACTCCTTCTCCTGGCTTCCTCCTCCTCCTCCTCCTCCTCCTCGCCTCCCCCTCCTTCTGCATTTCCTCTCCCTGATCCTCCCTCTCTTTTTTTGCTTCTGTTGGCCGCCGCATCGCATCTCCCCCCCCCCCCCCCCCCCGAAGAGCCGAGCGTCTGCTCAGCCGGTTGAGGGACGCTCTGCGTCGAGTTGTTGACTCCCGCGACGTCGTATCGGAAAGCCGAGGAGCGCACGGCAATTACACGTTAGTCAGCGCCCTCTGGGAGGTGGGTGTGTGCTCCCTATTTAGGCAAGCAGTACTTTACTGTGTGTGTGTGTGTGTGTGTGTGTGTGTGTACTGACTGCCTGTCAGTACATGAAGCTTTAGGGGTGTGTGTGTGTGTGTGTGTGTGCAGAACAAACCTGTAGCAGCTGCATTCTTTTTTGTGTTTATTCTCAAAAGCAGAGTATACATTGAACACGTTGTTTTTCATTCCCCAACACAGAACAAAATCGAACAAATCGCACCGCTTCAATTTTCAAAAAACATATTGCAGTATTAATAGTTCAAGTGATGCACAAAAGTAAAAAATAGTGTAGGAGGTAATGCAGGCAAACAGAAACCAGAAATGAGTGAATTGTTGCCATTAGTTCCTACGACGGCGTCAAGACAACTTAAATAGCTTATTTTCCCTCCCTGTAAAAAAAACAGAAATGGTTCAATCTAATGAGTCTTCAATTCATCAAAGTATTTTATAATCGGACCCCAAGTAGATTGACATTTTTCGCCGCAACGAGATTTTAAGAAGAACACCACAGGGAGGAACTGGCAGCTGCATTCTTTACATGACGTTAACATGTTGACCTGGCAAATAATGCGTTTGTTTTCTTCTCTCAGCTGGAGGCTGCTTTTTCCTCCTTCAGCCTCTGTGTTGTCACACATGCATGCACCCTGAAGCCCCCGTGGGACGGTGTCGCGTTCCTTCCGGAGCGCTCCAGTAGCCCCCGCGTATCCAGTTATAACGCGTGGAACCAGAGCGCCCTGGAATCCAGTTCCTCGCGTGCGCCGCGTCTAGATTTTCGTTTCCCCACTCGCCGCCGTCGTCGTGGAAAGCAGGCGTCGCGACGTGCATTTTCCCAAAAGCGGAGGGCGAGGGATCGTTCTTTGAAGACGGTGTTTGCTTTGACTTAATGGAGTCCAGTTGTGACTGAAATTTGAATCGCCGAGTTGAACTTTTGATGAACGTGGGAGGCTTGGTCTTCTCCCCGTTTGTTGACGCACCAGGAACCGACCCGTCGGCTGCAGATGGTCGACGTGCACGCCGTGGCACCGTTTCCTAATGTTCATTAACGTTCCTCTCAGAATAAGAAGTCGGGTCAGACCGGAAGAGCTGCTGTGCATTATTCGACGAGTCGGCCGGCATGGTTTTGGACCGGTCCAGTACGGCGCCGTTCTAAGGGTCTAGAGCTTGTGGGTTTATGCCAGCAGGTCCCATAAAGTCCTTTAACCAGCGGTGCAGATCTCATGATCTGCTGCCGTTTTCATATTTGTGCTTTTACATTTTTCGGGCATGTCAAAATATTCCGCCTGGCCCCGTTTATTCTGAAGAATACAAGATGGCTTTCATTTGGGAATTGCGTTTGTTTTCTATATTTCTGAAGTTATTTTGGCTTCTTTTTAACATTTGTCTCGAAGGTGTTGTGGAGAAGTTCCTTTTTTTTTTTTTTTTTTTTTTTCCAGCAGCTTCACGGTGTAGAAGACAAACGCGTTCACTCAAACCGCACTCTCAAAAAGGTGCAAACTGTCACACCGCCATCGCATTCTTGAAAGGAAGCGACGAGCCGACGTCTTCTGTGTCGACAGTTTCTTCAACGCTGAGAATCTCAACGAGCAGCGAGACGAGAAACCGTTACTTTTATTTTCGATGCAACTTGGCTGTGGTGAAAAAGTAGTGTGTTTGCAGTGTGTGTGTGTGTGTGTGTGTGTGTGTGTGTGTGTGTGTGTGTGTGTGTGTGTGTGTGTGTGTGTGTGTGTGTGCTGAGAATACATTTTGAAGAAGACCTTGAAAACGACGTGACTTGAAAGTGAGAACTTTTTGACTCGTGAGAAAAAGTTTGTTCCCCGAAGAGGTCAAAAAAAAACCTTTAGGAACGGAGGATGTCGGCGTGCGGTCGGCCCGGGGTTTGGTCACGGCGCGGTCGTCAAGAAGTGCACACGGCCCTCGTGTCGACATCTAGTGAGTTAAGAAAAATATATAGTTTAAGAATAAATTGAAATGGACTAAAATGGTTCAGTGGCAAACTGGCAACTAGTCTTTTGTTTTTTCAACTTTTTATATTCCAAGAGCTGATGAGCTACATGTTTACTGATCCTCAGCAGGAGCACAAGGACAATAATACAGATATGAAGAGAAGGGGGGGAAAGAAGATGGAAATGGAAGCTCTATAAAGGCGCGTGTGGAGCCTCTGAGTTAACGAGTCAAAATGATAGTTGGCTGTTCAAGAGGGACGAGCAGCGAGTTGCAGAAACAACAGGCTGTCAGTGTGTAGAGGGGCTTCAGAGGGAGCTCATTCGCTCTCTTCCAAGAGTGTGTGATCTACCACACACACGTCCACACACACACACACACACACACTGCTGACGTGCAAAGCTGGCACACGGACAATAACATTGTGTTAAACCTGGCTCATTCCTCCCAGGTGTAGCAAGCGAGAGAGAGAGAGAGTGTGTGTGTGTGTGTGTGTGTGTGTGTGTGTGTGTGTGTGTGTGTGTGTGTGTGTGTGTGTGTGTGTGTGTGTGTGTGTGTGTGTGTGTGTGTGTGTGTGTGTGTGTGTGTGTGTGTGTGTGTGTGTGTGTGTGTGTGTGTGTGTGTGTGTGTGTGTGTGTGTGTGTGTGTGTGTGTGTGTGTGTGTGTGTGTGTGTGTGTGTGTGTGTGTGTGTGTGTGTGTGTGTGTGTGTGTGTGTGTGTGTGTGTGTGTGTGTGTGTGTGTGTGTGTGTGTGTGTGTGTGTGTGTGTGTGTGTGTGTGTGTGTGTGTGTGTGTGTGTGTGTGTGTGTGTGTGTGTGTTCTCTACCTTCAACGCCGTCTTACGACAGCTGAACAACCTGATGTAAGATATAAGTTCACCAGTGTTCCGGTGCGGGGCTTTTATTGTGAAGGAGTAGACGGAAAGAAAGGAGTTGTGGAGAGAAGTGTGTTTTGGGGTGAAGGAAATAAAGTAATTTATAAATTAAGTAAGTTATAGGTTAGTTAGGTAACGTTACACTAATAACCTCATAATGATGCCACAGATACAAAGTTATTATTGGTTTGGTGTAAACGCCTCGTATTCAAATAACACTGCAACAACTGAAATAAAATGTTACATAAAGCGCAACACCTACAAATACATAACTGCAGAGTGCATATACGTGCATAGTTAGCCATCTAGCCGTGGGTCGGGCGGCCGGTGGTTCTAATGTCCTTCTTTTCCTGAAACGTCTTCCTTAAAGGTTTCGATATTAAATCCTTTACCAGGTCCGCTTCTCCTCCTTCCGCCGTTAAAAGCGAAAAGCATAAAACTATAACTGTGGTGACTTCTGGACCTCCGCTAATCCTTCTCCTCTCAGTTGAACTGCATGCAGGCCCACTAGCCAATCACAGCGCAGGTTAATCTGACATACTTGCATGAGCTTCCAGAAGGCCAAAGACTTACAAAAATGCACCCAGAATGTCAAACTAACGATGGGATTGGTTGGAGATAGTGGATCAACGATAAGATCCCCGTGGACTTGAGGCAGGCTGTGCTCGGCTCGGCCTGAGATGAGCTGCTCTTCCTCCAGAGAGACTGTGGAGCTGACGTCTGATTGGTTAAAAGCTCCCGTTAAAATGGAAGCGATTGAGGAAGACAATAGTGCAATAAGTACGTTTTTAAATAAAAAAAACTTTTATTTTTAGAAAATAGCTATAACTTTGTAATTCTGTTTAGGCCGACAGAAGTCTTCGAAGGCCCCCTCCCCCCCCATTGGTCTACATGCAACTAGTCAGAGGATTGCGCATGCATTTAGACGTCGGGTGTGGCATGCACCAGTGAGATAGAGTTGGTGAGCAACACAGGTAAGCGTAGCTGAGCAGTGGTTTGATTCTCGTCACTCGAGCACATTCCTGTCCAAGGAGTGGAGTGTGTGAGAGAGAGAGAGAGAGAGAGAGAGATATCTCAGGAGGGCGGTCGGCACCGCTCTGCGTAGCCGCGTCTCCACCGTTTCAAGCGGGTGGTTTACTCGTGTGTTTCTATGTGGGCGTGCGCATTTTTAGAGCTCTTTGAAAACGGCTATCTGAACCTTGACCCTCTGGTCTCCGAAGAGCCCGTCAGAGTTGAGGGATGGTCGGAAAGGGGGAGGGGCCACACCTGGGGAGAGGAGATCAAACCGCTGACCCCAGTCGACCGCGTTAGGCTCCGTCTGTTTTTCCGAACTCCGGCGGCAGTAAAGCGGCGAGGAGGCGGCGGTATATCTGTCCGGCCCTGAACTCACCCCTGGGGGGGGAAGAGGGCCGCCAGATTCATGACGAGGCAAAATGAGAGCGTCCGCTGCGGATTTGAACTCGGTCCAATAATTTAAATTAAATAACTGAAATTTTGATTATTTTTATCATCGCTTGGCCCTTGTGTGATGCTGCTGTTGATGAAATGTAAACTAGTAATTGCGTCACGTGATGAAGACTCATCCTACTGGACAACGAGGCACGAGTCCACCAAAACTCACAGATGACAGGATGTCTCATTCCTGGTCAACAACAACAACAACAACAACAAAAACATTCCCAGACCTTTATTTTCTTAAAAAAAGTGTTTTAAAGATATTTTTAAAACTACATTTACAAAGTACACTACGCTGTTAACCGCAACGTGTATATGTAAAACCCATGTTAAACTTATGAACACACACACACACACACACACACACACACACACACACACACACACACACACACACACACACACACACACACACACACACACACACACGCTCTCACACTCGTAAAGTTCAGGCTCCCTGCAGGTCTGAACCCGTCTCCACTCCCAGCGGCAGCGCTCCTGTTGGAACAGAGCGGCTCTCTCTCTCTCCCGCATGCTTTCGCCTCCCTAAACTTCTGTTTAAAAAAACAAAAACAATGTCCAAACATGCAGAAACCCCTTCATCATCATCTTCATTGTCATTCTTCGCCCTGCTCCACCCGACTTTCTGACGATTCCAAACAAAAAGATTTGCTTCTCTTCAACATTTTAGATATTCCTTGTGTTCATTTGATAATCACCAGATACACCTCCAGTTTTCCTTTAACAGACCAGTTACACGTCTGTTATAACAGACCAGTTACACGTCTGTTATAACAGACCAGTTACACGTCTGTTATAACAGACCAGTTACACGTCTGTTATAACAGACCAGTTACACGTCTGTTATAACAGACCAGTTACACGTCTGTTATAACAGACCAGTTACACGTCTGTTAGTCGGGGAACATGCAGTCTGTTGCATCGAGGTAATGTTTAACATGTGGCCACACTCTTTTATACACATATAGGTACTTTCATATCTCGATAAATGACCATGTAGCACGTCATCTGGTCACTTAATAGATCACCTTTTATTTTGTGAAGTAAAATTAAAGGTTCTCACGTAAATATGAACTTTGGTGCAAAATGAACTGTGAAATAATTAACTAGAAATAATATCAATTGCGGTTTAGTCTGTATCTTATTTAAACAAAGACAATGCTATTAGAAATAATATCAATTGAGGTTTAGTCCATATCTTCTTTAAACAAAGAGACAATGATGTCATCGTCTCAAACGAGATCTGAAGCCAGAGCCGTGCATGGATGCGTTTGACTGCAGACGTTACGGCCGTAATGATCCCCACACGCCTGAATCGACTTCATGGCCTCGCCGGTGATTACATCGTCGCTGTAGTTTTATTCTTCATGACTGTTTACATTCGCTGTCATTGCGATGACGCTCTCCCAAAATGAGACGAATACTAAAATGAATTGTAGAAGTTTTCTGATCACAAAGCGGAAGATTCTTTCATCTTTACAGAAGTTAGTCGTGTGTGTGTGTGTGTGTGTGTGTGTGTGTGTGTGTGTGTGTGTGTGTGTGTGTGTGTGTGTGTGTGTGTGTGTGTGTGTGTGTGTGTGTGTGTGTGTGTGTGTGTGTGTGTGTGTGTGTGTGTGTGTGTGTGTGTGTGTGTGTGTGTGTGTGTGTGTGTGTGTGTGTGTGTGTGTGTGTGTGTGTGTGTGTGTGTGTGTGTGTGTGTGTGTGTGTGTGTGTGTGTGTGTGTGTGTGTGTGTGTGTGTGTGTGTGTGTGTGTGTGTGTGTCTTTCTGCTCTGCCCTCTTAACTTTGTCAGAACGTCTGTTTGTTGATGTGAAATGTATCTCCCCTTCCTCCCTCCTCGGTGTCTGTAATGGTCCAGTGTTAATTGTGTGTGTGTGTTGGGGGTTGGTATCGGTCGGTCTGGGGAACACACACACACACACACACACACACACACACACACACTCGCACACACACAGCGTACAGGGTTGCTGAAGGGTGCTATTATCCAGGAGGCTCAATGGGTGCTTTGTGGCAGTGTCCGCGGTGGGGACCGGGCCCCCCCCCCCCCCCCCTCATAATATTTGTGAACACACAGTGCAGGAGAGAGGTGGAGTCAGAGGGTACGGGTCAATGGATACGCGCTCACTTCCATCGGTTGAGATCAGCAACTCGGTCTTGGTCAAAAGATTATCACTTCAGTGGCTTTTAAATATCTTATTGTGGTACTTTTGTAGTTTGACTATGTTGAGGAAATGTTACTTTCTGTATTCTTGTTGTTCTTAGTTTGTACTCTAGGTTGAAATGCACTTATTGTAAGTCGCTTTGGATAAAAGCGTCTGCTAAATGACATGTAATGTAATGTAATGTAAAAGACACATTGATGACGGGCCATAGGTGAGATTTCGGGGTCCTGGGCCACAATCTTTTTTTTTTAATTCAAAACACATTTCTTAAGAATGCTGTTGACATGTGTTTGTTTTTTTACGTCACTGGCCGTCCTCGTTTCTAAACTTTAGGTATTGTATTATAGCATCCGTCTCCTCCCCCTTTTTTTCCTGCCACTTCCTGTCTTATCAAAAGCGACTCCCTGACCTTCCTTCCCGTCCATTGAATTTCATTTTCTTTCATTCTCCATTTCAAAGTGATGTATTGTGGTAAAAGCTGGAAAAAATAAACAAAAACGGGCTCTGAATAATCACCACGGGCCTCCTCTTTCTGTTCTCTCTCTCTCTCTCTCTCTCTCTCTCTCTCTCCATCGCGCAGACGTTCACGGCGTGGTGCAACTCCCACCTGAGGAAGTCTGGCACGCAGATCGAGAACATCGAGGAGGACTTCAGGGATGGGCTCAAGCTCATGCTGCTGCTGGAGGTCATCGCAGGTAACTCACCTGGAGACACGCAGCTTACGAGTGAAAATCTACTGCCCAGCAGGGGGCGATGCCTCCGGTTGCCAAAACAAGTCTGAAAAAAATAACCTCAAGCACTTAAAGAAACGAAGGGAACCGCCTATAGATCCATCTCTGTGACCGCAGGCCTCCGCTTGGGGGAAATTGCCAAAATAAAATCTGGCTTCCTCCTTCAAATTCACTTTCTGCCTGGAGTGAAGCCATCGTCCCCTGCGTAACACGAACCGCCCTGACGGAGGGCTTTTTTGTGCTGAGCCTTGTGGAAACATGAAAACATGCTCAGCTCTCGTCACCACAGGAGCTAACTGTTCACCGTGTGTGTGTGTGTGTGTGTGTGTGTGTGTGTGTGTGTGTGTGTGTCCCAACAGGCGAACGGTTACCCAAACCTGAGCGAGGAAAGATGAGGGTGCACAAGATCAACAATGTGAACAAAGCCCTGGACTTCATCGCCAGCAAAGGAGTGAAGCTGGTCTCCATCGGAGCCGAGGGTGAGCGTTTCATCCAGGAGAAAAAAAATAAGCTTTCCCGCCGTTTTCATCCAGCGACAGGAAAATCTAGACGAAATCTTGTTTTTTATTTAGCTCCTGATTGTTCCTTTAATGTTGGTTATCTGGCAACCACATTTGTTTATGTTGTCCCACATAAGACAACTGCACAGCATACTGATAATAATGTAATACCCCACACAAATACATGAAATTAATTTCAATCGGGATAGGGCAACGACTATTTTAGGAACGGGGACCGTACAGTCATGGAAAACCTGGAAAAGTCATGGAATAAACTTAAATCATAAAAGTTTGGGAAAATTCAGGAAAAAAATTTATGATCACATGTTCATTTACGCCAAGTTAGAAATAATTAATGTTTTTTTAAAGAAAGATGTCAAAAATGATAAGCCGGCGAAAGCTCTCAATACGAGAAATGTTCTAAATTGTTCATGTTTTTACCGAGATTTCGTTTTGGTCATGGACATTTGGTTTAAAGTCATGGAAATCCACTGGTCAAAATGTGTAAGAACCCTGGGCTTGAGAACACAGAACCTGCGTAGAAGTCTGAGAACTTTAGGAACACAGAACCTGCTAAGGAACACGGAACCTGCCACGTCTCTTTATGAACGCAGAACCTTTTTTCCATCACAAAAATGTCGTCGTGTTTAGTTGAGGAGGTCTTTAGTTATTGCAGCAGGGACAGAACTTTGAGTGAAGAACTTTCATTCTACGTCAGTTTGCACATCAGGCTCAGAAGGTGAGACGGCTGTGAGGCTCCTCCTCCTCCTCCTCCTCCTCCTCCTCCTCCTCCTCCTCCTCCTCCGTCTGTCCTCCAGCCTGTCATGTAGGACACCGATCCAGGGCAACGCTCTCACACTGCGTGTGTGTTCCTGTGTTTGTGCGCCAGACAAACGCACACTATTTGTGTCCCTCTGTGAAATCAGCCCACTGAAGGTCATCTACTGGAAACTAAGAGACAAATGCTGACATGGAAGAGGAAAGTAGAGGGGGATGGTGATGACGGAGGAGGGGGAGGACGTCCTACAGAAATATTTCTGGACCCCATTTGAACTTCAGGGACTTCAATCTTAAAGGAATACTTTGTCCCCAAAATATGAATGTGTATGTCAGCTACCCGTATGACCTTGACTTTTAGAAGAAAAGCAATGTGTCTGGCTCCATGGTGAACGGACAATCCAAAAACAAAGGAGTCTTTATGAATGGATGTAGATGCATCATAACTATTATTAAAAGTGTGTGTGTGTCAAGCGGTGAACGTAGATGCAACAAAAGAAATGTGGTGATTGACTTTTGACTATTTTATTTAATTTCAGAAATCGTGGATGGAAACGCCAAGATGACCTTGGGAATGATCTGGACCATCATCCTCCGCTTCGCCATCCAGGACATCTCCGTAGACGGTACGACTTCTCGTGGCTTCTTTTTTTTTTTTTTTTTTTGGGCGTGAACGCGTCGAGCGGCTCGGCAGAGGCGTGCCTTGCCGAAGGGCTCGGCTTCCAGGGGTCGGGGTCGGCAATCCTTTTCAAACATGTCTGATATTTTGGTTGAAGATTCTCTTGACGGCAATCGATGAATCAAATGCTCTGGGGAAAAGGAGAAGGTTATCTACCGTCTAAAAGAACACTGGTGGGTAATGTGTACTTTGAGGTTGAGCAGCGATGGAACGACTCACACGCTGCTGTTCTCATTCATATTATTAATATTTGTGACTTTAACATTTTTCTAACGTTAATTTTAAAATGTGTTGCTTTGTTTTGAGCAAACGGTAGTGTGTGTGTGTGGGGTTTATTCATGTCGCGCGGACCTCTCGTTACCACGGTGACCGTTTCATTTATCATCCCCTCTGTTGCGCACAAGTCTACTCTCCACGAGAGCGTTTATCAACTTGGTGCAACTTCAAAGGTTCATCATCTCATTCAATTTGCAAAATGCTTGGTTATTAAAATGAAGGGAAAAATATGACTCCCATTATAAAAAATGTCTCTAAAGAATCCACAAAGGGAAATAAGTTCCTTGCTCTCCGTATTATAGGCCGATATGTGTTCATGTTGTTCGGTCACGGCGTCCCTCACTCCTCTGAGGCTGGACACGGGTTATTTATATTTGGCACGCATCACTAAACGGGCAGCGGCGTGTTTTCCTCCCCACCAGTGGAGCGCTCCTAGAAATACAATAAGAGGATGAGAGAATGTGACCAAGATGCAGTTCCTTCTAATCCAGACCGCCTCCTCCTCCTCTTCCTCCTTTTTCTGACACTAACTTCTTCTTCCTCACTGCAGAAACGTCTGCGAAGGAGGGTCTCCTCTTGTGGTGCCAGAGGAAGACCGCGCCCTACAAGAATGTCAACGTGCAGAACTTCCACATCAGGTAACACACACACACACACATTTATATTAGGATAATAATACATAACACTCACATTAGATTAGGTATTAATCAAAGATGGATCCATCGGTAACAATCCCAAAAAATAATCAAGAAATCAAAACTTTAAGGAAATGCACGACTAAATAAAGTTCCAGCTTAATGAAACGATAATCGCCATGGTAACGTTCCATGGCGACGGGCCGGTGCTGCTTCACTGCGAGTGGACACCCGGCCCTCCACATGACTAATAATGTTCATTAATAATGGTGGTGGGGGCGGCAGTAAATGAGCGCTCAGCGTGGGCGTCGCGCACTACGCATAGATGCCGACGCTCTCCCTGGTCCTGGCGCAGCACGTGGTGGCGGTCCAGTGTTTTGGGCCTCGGTGCTGTCACTGCACTCCTAATGTGTATAAAGGTCGCCCCCTGTTGGATAAAACTGGAAATGTTTCACTTCTCCGAAGGCGTCCAGCATATGTTTGTACATTTAATAAATGTGAAGCTGTATCGATGCACATCCAAAGTACAACATAACTTGGTTTTAATGATCATTACTTTACTTGAGGCCGAGCAAAGAGCAAGTCTAAGAAGACCAGGGGTCAGACGGGCACGACACACAGGCCACGGTACAGACCTGGAGGGGCTTTTGGGAACGTCCTGGAAATGTGCCTCACAAAACTGCATAATAATAATAATGTAGTTCAGTTCCGAACTATTTGGTCCAAACAATATATATACTTTGTCGGGGCGGATCAGTCTTTACATGCTGACACCGTAGTCTTCGCGGTGCGTTCAAGTGCAACTCTCTAGGCGTTAGGCGTGTCGCATGTTATCGTCCTCGCCACACGCTGATCGCCTGTTCTCGCCAACAGCTGGAAGGACGGTCTCGCCTTCAACGCTCTGATCCACAGACACAGACCGGACCTCATCGATTACGACCGTCTCAGAAAGGTAGACGGCCACACACACACACACACACACACACACACACACACACACACACACACCACACACAGAGAAGTCTTTGCATGTTGTGACGAAAACTAGTAAAGTTTAAAATGACCAATAATCTATAAATAAAACTTGCTAATCCAAAAACTGTCACGAATGTGTCTTCTGACGCTGTGATTGGCTGTCCAGGACGACCCGGTGACCAATCTGAACAACGCCTTCGAGGTGGCTGAGAAGCACCTGGACATCCCCAAGATGTTGGACGCAGAAGGTAGGTTCTTTTGTTTCCTGTGATGCCTTGTTGTTGTTGTTGTTGTATTATGGTGTTTGTGTACTATAATCCACTCTACTGTATACCTACTGTTGTCAATGAGTGTCTGTGTTGATGTGCACACACAAGGACTGTGATGCAAGTAGGCAGTACTCTGTAATTTCACAGCCCCTGTATTATTACATGTGAAGTACTTTTATTACAGTTTTCATCTGACTCAATGTGAGCAGATTTAAGACGGGGACCCCTCCATGTGTTTGATACTCGCTTCATTGGTGACTAATACCAAAAAAAGAAGATTCCAGTTTCTGAAACGTGAATACATTCAGGTTTGATTACTCCTGTGACAGTAAACTGGAAACCTTTTGAGTTGCAGACAAACACATTTAAGACTAATCTATCAATCAAAAAGATGAATCTACAGTGAAAACAATCGCTGAACTTAATTACTGCCTCACTTCCATTGCAGTCACAGTGTTGATGCCCTCCGACTGCATTATGTCAGGGTCCGTCATCATCAGGACCGATGGAGCCCCCCCCCTTCTCCTCCACTCCCCCTCTTTCTCTTCTCATTTTTCAGATTGTCAAAACAAAACCGTGGATATGTTTCTTTGCAGTACTAAATATTGTTCTAAAATATCCCACTTACCCCAAAAATGAAGTTATGGTCGTCCTGTCTGACTGTGTGTATATATGCGAGTGCATGTCCCTACACACGTGTCCTCTGTCTTGCCTGTATCTGTGTGCGTGTCTTCATAATCACCGTCTCCCCCCCCCCCTGTAGACATTGTGAACACTGCTCGTCCGGATGAGAAAGCCATAATGACTTATGTGTCCAGTTTCTACCATGCCTTCTCTGGAGCACAGAAGGTACCCTCTGACCCCCTGACCTTGACCCGTTAACCCGCCCCTCCCCCTCCTCGTTACTAACAAGGTGCTGCTTCCTGTCCAGCATGGCCTCTCGACTGCGCCGCTAAGTCTCAACGGGGACACAAACACACACGAGCTCGACTAGTGTGAATGGGACTTCTGGTGAACGCCGTCAACGCTCCGTCTTCTCTCCTCCAAACGAGTCTTCAGATTTGCAGAAAAGCTCAGCTTCAGTTATTAGAGCGAGTCTCTGTTAACGAGACCGCGTCGGGACTTTGACGTTTATCTTCTAAAGCTGCGGATTCCTTCGGTCATCCTCACTTTCAATAGTTAAAAGCTTTGGAACTTCATAACAATCAAATTCTAAATCGACATTGAAATGCTGCAGATGAAGACCCGTCTGCACTGAGATCGATATTATACAATCTGTAGAATACGATTCCAACAGTGGCTGCAGAGGATGGTTTAATTTCCAAAAACTCCAGAAAGTTGTAACGTGCATACGTCAACATTGATGTCAAAGCGGACGTCGTCCAGCGGCATCTAACCAGCACTTAGCGGGACGCCATTTCATCATTGGCTTGTTTTTTTAATTAAATAATTACTTGATAAACAATATATTGTGTCATAAGGGAAGACGATTACATTTTTGTATACTACATTTTATTTATTTGTGAATGATTACCAAATAAGCTTTTAAACCTTTAAGAAATACTTTTTAAATATCTCTAAATATTAATTAGATGCGTTTATTGTTTTTTGTCCGACCTTTGCTGAGACATCAAAGCACTTCATGATGGATCGATGAGGGTTTTGTTCCCGAAATTACAACAAATGCTGACTTATCTTGCGTGTATGCTTTTCAGCATTTTAATTTACTGATCTGGGCCCGTCACTCCTCTACCCTCCCATATCTCGTCTCTCTCCGTCTTTTGTAGCTCCTCCCCCCCGGTCCGCTCCCCGTAGGCCTCTGACAGGAAGCCACTTGTTTTGCTCCCGTTCCTCTTAATGAATTTTTGACTTGTTTGTGAGCCTCTGCCGTCTCCGGAGAGGACTGACGACTCGTTCCATGTGCAGCCGGTTCTCCTTCTAGAAGGATTCACGCCCACTCGGGCGCTCCAGAGTGGCGGCTCTGGACACGCAGACAAACTCGTAAATCTACAGACTTTCTGCTTTTGTCAGCGTTGTGCAAATCACACGTAGTCCCCTTCACGCAAAGCGTTTTGTCGTGTTGCTGTCGGCCTGTTCACACGTTTGAGAAGAGTAACTATTACATCATAGGTTTAGAAAAACTACTATTTTATTTTAAATTGATATGCATTTTCTGCAGGATTAAAATTAGAATTGTTTTGCCATTTTTCAGATTTGCAAGATTTCTAAACTTTAAACCTTATCTAGAACAAATTATTCATTATGGCTTACTCTATTGTTTCGTTTTTCTTTGTCAAATATTGAAGGGTACTACCATGCTCTTAAAGCATATTTTTTTCCATAAATGAGCGGTTTAAACCAAAAGGTTTCAAAGTAAAGGGGTCACCCACGCTGGGGCGACGAATAAACCACAAGAAAATGCTAAATTCTGTGAATATTCTATTTCTAGGGCTTTTATTGTGAAATGTAAAAGCAGAAGTAGTAGATCTGGTACATGCTGCCTTTGTTGAAAGGAGAAAAAAAAGAAAAAGTACGCTTGTCATAACTGAGTAGATGCTCCCAAAATCATCGTAGAACTCTGAATTGTGGAGGCCTTCATTAGCCGTGCACATGCTCCAACAAATCCAACTATTTCCAGAATTAAAAAGTGCTGCATAATATTCACTTTCTGTGGAAAGTTCGACAAATGTAACTACCGTGCGCATCAATGGAGTCTCTTTTGGTTTTTAGCATTGACTCTTATTATTTGGTGCCTCCCGATAATGTATTGGCATCATTTCCACCCGACAACTAAAGGAACGACCTCCTTTCAGAAAATCCGCTCCAAATGCAAATTAAGGTCTTCACCTAGCGGCCGTGTGTGTTTGTGTCCCGGCTCCAGTGTCCTTCGGCTCACTTCAAGAGGACGTGCATCTCTCACCTCTCTCCTCCTGCCATGAGTGTGTGTGTGTGTGTGAGGGTGGGGGTGTACTAGGAGGAGCCTGAAGCTGTGGACCTAAGGAGGGAGCCCAACCCTCACTCTTTCCTCCTGCAGGGGGCGAGCACCACTTAGTGTCGGGTAGCTTTGGCTTCAATCCCTCTCTCTCTTTCTCTCTCTCTCTCTGGTTCCCTTCTTTCGCCAACCTCTCTCTGTCCTGCTGGGTGATGCGTAGACATCGTGGGTCATCTGCGGCCGGATGAGAAGGCCATAATGACCTATGTATCCAGCTTCTATCACGCCTTCTCTGGTGCACAGAAGGTGAGCTCTTCACTCCTTTCAAAACTCACATTAACACTTCAATGCAGCAACAGAAAACAGAGTTTCCATCAGCCTTTTATTATTTATTTATTCCAGACAGTGAAACATTTCCTGGGGGGGATGTAGGTGATATCATCTAGTGTCGAAACAAAATGGAGCAAAAGACATGAATATATTGAGATGCAATTAGATGGAGATGCTTTAAATGTCTCCTTTTTGGAAAAGGATCTGGAAAACTAGAAAAAAGTTTGGTAGCATCAACAGATTTGGTGCATGATGGGAACTCTGACGACAACCACAAATGCTTTCTGATGCTTCTGTTTCTGTTTTCTCTGGACATCGACCGTTTCCCCTCGGATTGAATTTACCTCATGGTCAGGATTATAATTTCTAAACTCAGGCTGGTGCTCTGGGGATCTGCACTCCTCCTCCGAACCTTCACTAGGCTAGAAACCAGGAGGAGAGCCAGCGGCTAAATAAAGGAGCGTTTAATAACGTTACACGGAGGTTGCACATAGTTACGTTATGATGCATTCAAGCTCTAATCGGTATAAACGAGTAGACGTTTGTGTATAAAAGATTCTTTGAGTAACTCAATGTAACTTAATGAAGCAAAAGCATTTTCTAATCATTTGAATAATGTGTAGAAAGCTCAGTTGGTGCCGGACCCGTTTGGGTTTATTATTACGGGAAACACTGGTCGATGTCCTCCATTTTCTCTTCAGCTAATAACACCCCTCAACTCTAAATGTATGTTTTATTATGTGATTTTATTTTATATATATTGAATATATTAGTTTTGAGTTGGAAGTAGACCTTGAAACTTCAGTGTGTCCCTGTAGATGTAAAGTTAGTGGTTTACGTCCTCCTGTGTACTGTGTTTGTTTTATTACAGCGGTACAGTAGTGTAATAGGCAGACCTACCGGTGTGGACTACAGCGCTACATGAACTGTAACTAGACGTATGGACTTGACTCCCGAGTTGTGACGGGAGACGCATGGAGCTTTAAAACAAAGATTATTTTTTTTTGCCACGTTTTAAACTAACCATCAACAGCTGTAGCATGGTTTTTTTTAATTTTTTTTTATTCGCCAAATCCATTCGACTTCCATTTGTTTGCGTTAATTTGCACTTTTCTTTAACCGTGTGTGTCCTTATGGTCCGACGTATTCCTGTTCACTGCCTGTGTGTGGAGTGTGTAATCACAAGTTGGGAAAGTAACAGCTCTGACTTATTAAAACGCTCGTAATAAAAAAACCAGTGTGACGTAGCGCCGACCAGCCGGAGAGCTTGTGTGGTGTTTAAGAAAAAAAAAAAAAGAAGAAGTTTAAGCGCAGCTTCAGCGAGCAAACTCGATGTCGCAGCGTTTTGTCCAATCACTGCGAGCGCCGCTCACCACTCTGCTCCCTGATAGGCCGAGACAGCCGCCAATCGCATCTGCAAAGTGCTGGCTGTGAACCAGGAGAACGAGCTAATGATGGAGGACTACGAGAAGCTCGCCAGCGAGGTGAGGAGACCCCCCCCCCCCCCTCTTCTTCTTTGCAGAGCCTCGACATCCAAATGAACGTTCCACACTTACCAGACATAACGTTGACCCTGAGAGTCCTGGACCCTTCTTCCTCTCTGCCTCCCAGCTGCTGGAGTGGATCCGTCGCACCGTCCCCTGGCTGGAGAACCGGACCCAGGAGAAGACGGTGAACGACATGCAGGCGAAGCAGGAGGACTTCAGGGACTACCGCTGCGTCCACAAGCCGCCTAAGGTATGGGGTTAGAGCCTCTTCTGCAGGTCGTAGTCTCCGGATTAAACGCGTCCGCCAACGCTTGTGAGCTTCCCGTCTTCAGGTCCAGGAGAAATGCCAGCTGGAGATCAGCTTCAACACTCTGCAGACTAAACTGAGACTCAGCAACCGGCCGGCCTTCATGCCATCCGAAGGACGCATGGTGTCGGTATGTACGCGGGGGACGCTCGCCCCAAAGTGTCGTTCCGTCGTCTGTTGGAGGCTGCAGGACATATGCCTGTAATGCTGAATGACTTCAGTAGCGCGTGCCGTCTGCCCTCAGGACATCAACGGGGCGTGGCACACTCTGGAGGGGGCGGAGAAGGGCTACGAGGAGTGGATCCTCAGCGAGATCCGGCGCCTGGAGAGGCTGGAGCACCTGGCCGAGAAGTTCCACCAGAAGGCGGCCATCCACGAGTCCTGGACTGACGGTACGCGGAGCACACACACACACACACACACACACACTATGGACACACACACTCACACACACTATGGACACACACACACACACACACACACACACTATGGACACACACACACACACACACTATGGACACACACACACACACACACTATGGACACACACACACACACACACACACACACTATGGACACACACACACACACACACACACACACACACACTATGGACACACACACACACACACTATGGACACACACACACACACACACACATGGACACACACACTATGGACACACACACACACACACACTATGGACACACACACACTATGGACACACACACACACACACACACACACACACACACACACACTCACACTATGGACACACGCACACACACTATGGACACACACACACACACACACTATGGACACACACACACACACTATGGACACACACACACACACACACACTCTCACTATGGACACACACACACACACACTCACACTATGGACACACACACACACACTCTCACTATGGACACACACTTGCACTATGGACACACACACACACTCTCACTATGGACACACACACACACACTATGGACACACACACACACTATGGACACACACACACTCTCACTATGGACACACACACACACACACACACACACTATGGACACACACACACTATGGACACACACACTCACACTATGGACACACACACTATGGACACACACACTCTCACTATGGACACACACACACACACACTATGGACACACACACTCTCACTATGGACACACACACACTCTCACTATGGACACACACACACACTATGGACACAAGCTAGATTAATTGTCCAAACCTACTTGGTTGTTTTTTCCCCTCGTCCTACAATCATTATCAGTGTTTTAAGCATCTTTTCTCCGGTGATGGCTGAATGAATCGTATGCTCCTGCAGGTAAGGAGGCCATGCTGACGCAGAAAGACTACGAGACCTCCACGCTGTCGGAGGTCAAGGCGTTGCTACGAAAACACGAGGCCTTTGAGAGCGACCTGGCAGCCCACCAGGACAGAGTGGAGCAGATCGCCGCCATCGCACAGGAACTCAAGTGAGGACGAAGTGTGGCCGGGACGAACGGCACACAGTGTGAAAACAATATTAGAGCACAGAAAGCCAGTTCCTGCAGCTCTCTGCGTGACTCTACTCTGTAGACCTGGATCGTGGATCTGTCGTTCCGTGTGGCTCTGAACCGTCTCCTCTTCTCTCGTGCGTTCGCAGCGAGCTGGACTACTACGACTCGGCCAGCGTCAACACTCGCTGCCAGAATATCTGCGACCAGTGGGACACCCTGGGCGCCTTCACCCAGAGCCGCAAAGAGTCTCTGGAGGTAACACGTGTGTGTGTGTGTGTGTGTGTGTGTGTGATTACTGTGTGAACTCAAACGGCTCGTATAACGTTCTACAATGTGTATCTTTAATCACACTAAATATTTAGATAAAATGTCCTTTTACTGGCATGATATTTTAAATCCACTGAACATACACAGGCTGAATAAACAGGTGCATTGTGGGCCAAAGTAACCCATCAGTGTCATCCGGCTGCATTGAGATCCCACACAAGACTAAAGGCCATTTTTCTATAAATGTACATGTTTAGCAAACTTTATAAATCTCATTAAAACTGTTAACACGTGGACGTCATCATTGTCTGGTTCTTAGTTTTTTAATAAAAAATCATTATTAAAAAAAGTAAGGTATGAAAAAAAAAAATTGCCCAGTGAAGTATTCACTCCGTCCTCAACATCATTATATAGTATAATTATATTGTATTAATGTCCACACTTAAATTCTCGTCATTTTTTGTTTCCTGCCGTTTTCTCTACAGAGGACGGAGAAGCAGCTGGAGTCAATAGACGAGCTGTACCTGGAGTACGCCAAGAGGGCGGCGCCCTTCAACAACTGGATGGAGGGAGCGATGGAGGACCTGCAGGACATGTTCATCGTCCACAACATCGAGGAGATCCAGGTAACGGTCCGGAGAGATGCGGCACGCGGCCGTGAGGGGCATCCGCCACGAGGCACATTACTAATACGCGTGTTTTAATCTCCTCAGGGTCTCATCACGGCCCACGAGCAGTTCAAGTCCACCCTGGCAGAGGCCAACAAGGAGCGGGAGGCCATCCAGTCCATCCAGGCCGAGGTGCAGAAGATCGCCCAGAGCAACGGCATCAAGCTGAGCGGAGCCAACCCCTACACCACCATCACACCCGAGAGCATCGACGGCAAGTGGGAGAAGGTACGCCCACACGTCACCTTTATGTGTGTTCTGTCTTTGAAGGGTAAATGCAACCAGCAGAAGTGAAGATCTGCAGGGTTCGTACGGTCACGGAAAACCTGGAAAAGTCATGGAATATAAAAATGGTCATTTCCAGGCCTGGAAAAGTCATGGAAAAAACTTACATCATAAAAGTTTTGGAAAAGTCATGGAAATTAAAAAATGGTCATTTCGAGGTCTGAAAAAGTCATGTGAAAAACTAAAATCATAATAGTTCGGGAAAAGTCATGGAAATTTGTTATCACATGTTCATTTACGCAGAGTTTGATATAATTAATGTTTTTTAAAGAAAGACGCTCAAAATATAAGCCGGCGTACGCTCTCAATACGCAACATTTTCTACATTTTTCATGTTTATACCAAGATTTTAGTTTTGTAATGGAAATTTGATTTAAAGTCATAGAAATTCATCGTTCAAAATGTGTAAGAACCCTGGATCCAACCCGGCACGTTGTACACGAGTTGGGGGACTCTAATGTAAAGAAGCAGCCGTGGCTGGTCATCCAAAGCCAAAAAGATCCATCGTGATCATAGTGTAGCGTGATGAAAGAAACAAACCCTACCTTAAGTAACTCACTTACTTAACCCACGCGGGTCTTTATTCTTCGTTGTGCAAAGCAGATCCAAAGCAGGACCTCGTCTGACGTTTATTTAGATGAGTTGCAGCAACGTTCGCTAACGTCCTCTCAAGGCCGAGTGGTGGAAAGATGTTCTCCAGCTGGTGCTGTGTGTGTGTGTGTGTGTGTAACAGTTCAGCGCCAGACTTCCTAATATGTGTGTGTGTGTGTGTGTGTGTGTGTGTGTGTGTGTGTGTGTGTGTGTGTTTGCAGGCGATGGCCATGGTGCCGCTGCGTGACACCGCCCTGCAGGACGAGCTCAACAAACAGAACTCCAACGACACGCTGAGAGCCAAGTTCGCCACGCAGGCCAACACGGTCGGCGCCTACATCCAGGCCAAGATGGAGGTACGGGACCCCGCCCACGCGGTCGAGTCCCACTCGCCGCGGCGTGCAAAGCGCTTCCTCTTCGCACAGCTGTGCCTCGTTAGTCACAGCTGTTCAGGCGAAAGTCATTTCCGATTTTTTTTTTTTTTTTTTTTTTTTTTTCCCCCACGTGATTGAGACCAAATTTTTGGGGATTCGGCCTTTTCATCATCCGGCAACACGCTTCACTCCACCATTCATGACAATCATACCGCATCATGCATTCTCACTAGTAAAACACTCGCGTCTGTCGGCAGGAAATCGGCAGGATATCCATCGAGATGAACGGCACCCTGGAGGACCAGCTGACCAACCTGAGGGAGTACCAGAAGACCATCATGTCCTACATGCCCGAAATCAACACGCTGGAGGGCGACCATCAGCTCATCCAGGAAGCCCTCATCTTCGATAACCAGTACACCTCCTACACGATGGAGGTAACACACACACACACACACACACACTACATTACATTACATGTCATTTAGCAGACGCTTTTATCCAAAAAAACTTACAATAAGTGCATTTCAACCTAGATTACAAACTAAGAACACAGAAAGTAACATTTCCTCAACATAGTCAAACTACAAAAGTACCATAAGACCAATGAAGTGCCACTAAAGTGCAAATCTGTGTTTAATCCAGATATAGTCGGAAGCACCCCCCACACACACACACACCTGAAATACACAGTACAGTATACAAATACTGTTTTGGGGGCTTTTTTAAAAGTTACTACTAAAGTGCATCCAAGTCTTTGCTTTTTTCTCTCTCACTGCAAAAATTCAGCCTCAAAAAACAAGGAAAAAAAGGAATAAAATGAGGGAATATTACTTGAAATAAGCCAAGTTATTAGAGTATTAACAGGAAAATTTGACTTGCCAAGATTTCTTAAAACAAGTGAAATGCTCCAACATTAAAACTGCCTTGTAAGAAGAAATATCTTGTCAGTCAAAAAACAAGCATATATTGCCTTAATTTGAGATATTTCATTTTACTTAGATTTACATTTTTGCAGTGCTAAAGATGTCAATGTGTCCTCCCTCCCTACACTTCTCCCCGGCTCCCTTGTTTCCTCCCCCTCGCGTACTTCCTCCCCCACAGCACCTCCGCGTGGGCTGGGAGCAGCTGCTGACCACCATCGCCAGAACCATCAACGAGGTGGAGAACCAGATCCTGACGCGTGACGCCAAGGGCATCAGCCAGGAGCAGCTCTACGAGTACCGCGCCTCCTTCAACCACTTCGACAAGGTCAGGGGCCCGAAGCTCCGGGGCTTCTTACATTTGTTTATTTACTTCTTACCTCTTTTATATCGCAGCATAAAATATCCAAACGGAGCATAAAGATCGCTCTGAATGTGTAAAATGACCGTGTGAATGTTCAGTCCTTACAAGGAGGGGAGAGAGGAGCCAAGCGTGTGAGTATTCATCCAGATGTTTAGAGCACATGTTGGGGGGGAGGTGGTGTTGGCAGAGAGTTTGTTGGTGCAGTTTGGTGACCGGCTTTTACTTTAGAGGGTCAAAGGGTGAAGAAGAGATCCCAGCACAGGTCAAAGACTGTCGTCAAAGGGAGAGTTTAGGTGTTTTTTAAGTGTAAAAATGAGTTGTGTATCAGTTAAAATGTGCGCTACGTTTAGAATACCTCCACCAATCGGCGTCAATTAAGCATCCAGTTCGTTTCAGCTGAGAATCCGCTGTTCAGGAGCGTAGAGTTCAGAGATGTCGCCAACCTCGTGTCTGTCGAACCACCATTCACCATCTCACACTGTGTGTGTGTGTGTGTGTGTGTGTGTGTGTGTGTGTGTGTGTGTGTGTGTGTGTGTGTGTGTGTGTGTGTGTGTGTGTCACTGATTTATGCCGCTGCATGACACTCACCCATCACTCCACTCCGGTGTTTCTGGGCACATCTTGCGTTCTTTTACAGAACGACACGAGAACCGTTAAATGTTTCAGAATCTCCACACGGAACGTGAGGAATGTCATCTCCATGGTTACCGCTCCTCAAAGGAGCCGTCATGACTCCTGTGTGTGTGTGTGTGTGTGTGTGTGTGTGTGTGTGTGTGTGTGTGTGTGTGTGTGTGTGTTGACATTGTCTAAACATCTACGAATGTCCCGTCTGTCCCCTCTCCATCCTCCCATCTCCTCGTCATCCTCCCATCTCCTCTCCATCCTCCCCCCCCGCATGCCGTGTGGATCTCGCGCTCGCCATCCTCATCCCCGCGTGTCGGTTTGACGTGTCGCTGGGCGTTTGGCCGATCGCAGGACCACAGCGGGGCGCTGATGGCCGAGGAGTTCAAGGCCTGCTTGATCAGTCTGGGCTACGACGTGGAGAACGAGAAGCAGGTAGGGAGCCGAGCGGGGAGAGCCGGCGTCCGGCGGGTCTCCGGGACAGGAGAGCGGAGAGCGACGGCGGGCGGTCCGAGTCTGAGGCGGGGGCGTGAGCCATCGATCATTTTCAGTTTCATCTTTGATCGTTTAAAAGCACGATGAAGATTTTCCTAAAAAAAACGCATTCAAAATCATTCAAATACTATACAGGTGTGTAAAGTAGTACCAGTTGTGTGTTTCACTCTTAAAACAAATGTCGTAGATCAGGGGTGCTCAATACGTCGATCGCGGCGTAGTATTGGTAGATCGCATGACATAAAAAAAAATTTTTTCCCGCCCCCTGTAACTTTCTCTCTAGCGCCATAAAACAGTAGAATAAGTTATTTCTGTCTATGTATATTAACAGTCCTCTGCACGCCGTCTGGCTTGTGCACATCGGGGTGGAGCAAAGAAAAAGTCACTTGCGAAAATATTGTCTTAAACCAAATAGAAATGTTCTGGACCGCTGCTGTAAAGGAGTAAATCAAAGTGTATATACAAGTTATTTAATATGTATTCCTCCAGGGTAATCCCATTTAGATGTAGACTCATTTCAACAAACACGAATAACAGACTTAAAAAAAAAACATTAAAAACATTTGAAGGAGTGTCAGAACTTTAAAATGTTCACCTCCAACGAGATGACGACGCTGACGTTTGGCTTCAAACGTTTGAAAAGATCATGATTCTGCACAAAAGACGAAACATCTGCATTTCAGATACAACTGGATGAGTAATGATCAGACAAAATAACAACACGTTGTCACACGTGAATATATTCTGAAAATGATCGACGCTTGCACCTTCCTGGTGTCAGATGATTGTTTTCCACATAAGTTGGACACGTGTAACGCCTCGTCTCGTGGTGTGAAACCAACGTGATCGGCCGGCGCTCCTCCTGCTCCGGGGCTCGCGGCGAGCTCTCGGCGGGGGTCCGGTCCGTCGGTCACGGTGTCGTGTCCCTCTTCGTCCACCAGGGGGCTCTGTTGCTTCGCGCCGCTTCCCCTCGTCCGTCTGTTTTTACTTTTGCTGTTAACAGTTTGTGCTTTTTCTTTTCTTTCACCTCTCCCCAAACATTTCTCTCAAACATCATGATATTTCTGTCCATCACGACTTCCCTGTCACTCCTCCTCCTCCTCCTCTCTGCCACTCTTATCTCTCTGATACCCCCCTCCACCCTTCCCCACCTTCGCTGTGCGGCGGCCTACAGAAGCGATCGGGACAAATGGTCTCGGAGGACTTCCGGGCTCTTCTGATTTCTACAGGAAACAGCCTGGTACTGCTGCTGCTGGCATGATGCGCTCACAGGGTGTCCGCAGGGCCGGCAACATCCAGAGTCAACCAAGTGTGGCAAATTCAAAACCCGTAAATGACTTGGATGGATGTCTCCCATCATGCTAATCATCCAGGGAGAATTCGACCCGCTCGGGATTAGGGCTGGACGGCCATCCGTCTCGATCTGGTAGAGCAGCGGCCCAAACTGTTAACTAATTCGTCAATCACATATCCCCTCAAATCGTCTATTTCACAGACTGATGTGCAGCTTTTTGTTTTGTAGATTTTGAGTATCGATGATTCAGCCCAGTGTTACTTTGAGTTCTTGAAGAAAACTTTGTTTTTCCTCGCACGTCCCCGCGGTGAAAGAAGAATCAAAAGATCTCGAGGAACTGAAGTAAACGGGCGCCACAACTCGTCTACTAGTCTTTAGATTTTTTCAGTATATTTTGATGCAATATCCTAAAATCTGAGTTGAGCCCTGCAGACACCCTGCTCTCTCTTTCCTCTCGCCGCTTCTCAGTTCGTCATCTGTCACTTTCCTGCTCCTTCCTCCTCCCACTGAATGACAAATGTCCTTTTTCCATAGAATCAGAATCCTAAATACTTGTTTGTCCTCCCGTTTGTTTCCCATCTGTATTAACCAGTGTGTGTGTGTGTGTGTGTTACAAAATATCAGGACCGTCCTCACAACTTTTTCCATGTTTTTCTCCGGCTCGGTCCTGATGTTTTTACACACTTAAGAGAGCTGTGCGTCACGGTCTGTCTCAGTGTGTGTGTGTCGGAGTACAAAGTGCTGTCTCTTCTGGGTTAACCCGTTGCCGTCTCGGTTGCCAGGGAGACAGCGAGTTCACTCGCATCATGGGCATCGTGGACCCCAACGGCAGCGGCGCGGTGACCTTCCAGGCCTTCATCGACTTCATGTCCAGGGAAACGACCGACACGGACACCGCGGACCAGGTCATCGCCTCTTTCAAGATCCTGGCCGCTGATAAGGTGAGTGTGTGAGTGTGTGAGTGTGTGTGAGATAGTTATGTCCTATTCTGTATTTGTTTTCCCATTCTTTGTTTCAAAAAAAATTATTCAGTAGGAAGTTTTCTGAAACAAGCAGAAAAGTGAAGGCATAACAAACAATAGATGTAGTTTTATTGTGTAGTAAAGTGATGACATAACAATAGATGTAGTTTTATTGGTCGGTAAAGTGATGGACATCGCTCACTGTCCTCTTCCTCCCCATCAGACCTTCATCACAGCCGAGGAGCTGAGGAGGGAGCTCCCCCCCGACCAGGCGGAGTACTGCATCGCCCGCATGGCGCCCTACTTGGGACCCGACGCCGCCCCCGGCGCCCTGGACTACATGTCCTTCTCCACCGCCCTATATGGAGAGAGTGACCTGTAGAGCAGGCAATAGGAAGAGGAAGAGGAGGAGGAAGAAGAAGGCTGGACAGCGGAGGAGAGTCATTCTGGGCATAAAGAAGTCACCCGAAAAATCGAGCGTCTGTAATCAATTGGAGTGGTGGTCGTGAGGTTCCCCTTCGTGTGCCGGTTTAGAAACCTTCTGAATATTTTTTTTTTAAAGAACGCTGATACTTGTTGATTGAACTGTAGTTATGATTGGCCTCTGTCGAATGTCTCTTTTCACAGCCTCCGTAATCGGATCGAGAGTAATCAATTTTCCGTAGAGCGGTTCTCATGAACGGGCATATCCAGGAGCAGCTGTGGGTCACGTGGGAGGGGGGGGGGCGGGGTCCTTCAGCTTCACCCTCTCTGCCTTTTTTTTGGTGGGCTCAAACCGCGGCACGAGCTAATCTGATACTCATGCTAATTCTTTGTTTATTTTATTATAATTTCTTTCTTCTTGCAAGCCGGGTCAGGGCGTGGGGTCAGGGCGTGACGACTGGCGAGGTTTGTCTTAGATCCTAGAGAGATATCTGCTGCGGGAGAGGTGGGAAGGGTTAACGATCAACCAGAGATTAAAAAAAAGACGTATTTAACCATAATTCCCATGTTGCTGGATAAGGTAACCTGGCTAACCTCAGCTTTTTTCTTTTCTCTCTCTCACGTTTGTTTATTTCTTCAAATCTTTTCTTTTTACATTTTTCTTTCCCTGGGAGCAGGTGGGTGGAGTTTGCATGGGGATGGTGGCGGGTGGGCGGGGCTGGGGGGGGGGGGGGCTCAGAGCTGTACATACTTTTTTTTTCCAGTGGCACACACGGTCCCGGTTGTCGAGACTAAACGATCGCAAGCTTCCCAGTAAGTGAGTGACATTTATTATTAAAATAAAATGACATGCAAGCAATTAAAAAATAAATAAAAACAACAGTGAGCAGTTTAGCAGTGGATAAGTTTGAGGAGGATTATTTTGCAATGGAAACAGTCGGTCACCGTGACGTTTCAGGCCTTCTGTATAAAACCCACGACAGGCAAACAACCGTAGTTATCCGCTAATATTTGCTTCTGTGAAACTATTCTCCTGGGGTGGGCTTCAGGTGCTTATTTAAATACAAAAAGACTATACATTTATATGATAGGTAGGATTGTAGTAGTCAAAGTTAGACCAGTTTTATATACCAGAAATCGCGCACAGATGCAGAAATACACACACACACACACACACACACACACACACACACACACACACACACACACACACACACACACACACACACACACACACACACATCATGGATGCATCTGATTGGCTGAGTAAAGGTTTCTTTGCACTTCTTTTTTTGTTGAGCTGCCACAGTGCCACGCTGTGGAGGGAAAAATGGAAAAACAGTGGAAGAAATCAAATAATTATGCCTATTGGTGGTGCCAGCCCTGTCTCTCGCTCACGTTCTCCCCCTCTTTTCTTACATCCCATAATTTGTCGCTAACGAAAAGGGAAAGAAAGTGTGAACAAGGAGGAAAGATCAGGAAACGGTCTTCATGTAAACATAAAAAAGAGGTAAAAAACTATGCAATCATGTGTTGAATAGCTGAGTTCTGAGGGACGTTGTGGGCATCAATCAGGCCTTTTTCTGACTAGTTCCCTGACTAAATTTAACGGAGGCTAATGAGATTTCTCCAGTGTTCGTTGGCTGTTGAGGGGGGGGGAGAGGAGAGATAGACGGAGTGACATTGAGAAGAATTGAGAAGAAAAGACTCGGACCAAAAACTTGTTTCCATTTTTTTTTTTCTTATTTCTCCCCCCTCCTCCCCTGTGAGATTGGAGAGAAAATTAACTCTGGACTTGTGATTTTCTTTTTCTCCTTTTTTTGTACTCTTTAATATCAAACCTTATCTGCTGTACTGGAAACTGCAATGCCTTCTGTCTCTAATGATTGAGTTTCACAAAAGCACACATAAAAGTTTCCTTACAAAATACCTCCGCTTGACTCCACGTCTCTTTTGTTCTTGTTGTGTTGAACTGGATCTGGTCTATGAAACTAAATGATCCCATTCAAGGTTGTTTTCGCCTCTTTTCAAAGTGTGGAGCTGGTCTAATGGTGAAGAAGAAGATGATGACGCAGCCTTAAAGGCTTGATGTCACATTAGCATATTGGGTTACTTATTCAATACAACTAATAGAAATATGTAGATTTATTTATGTATGTATGTAAAATGTTAGACTATAGATCTGTTAAGTGTTTATGTGTTTATATATATATACTTGTATGTGTATGAGTATATAAAATATATACATTATTTATATATATAAAATTATCATATTTTATAGCTGAAGATTTTTTTTTTAAAGAACAAAAACGATAATGTTACGTGAATTTCTTTAAATTAACAGTATTTAAAACGTAACTATCTTATTTGTTTACTTATTCAATACAACTAATATAGAAATATGTAGTTTTTTTTTTGTTTTATGTCATGCGATCTACCAATACTACGCCGCGATCGATCGACGTATTGAACACCCCTGGTGTAATGTAAGTTTAAAGTGATGACGTAGGGATGTGCGGGGGAGTGGCAGGTTTCAACTGGTGGGGTTTAGGTTCTGAATGTGGGCACGAGGAACGGAAAGGGGCAGAACCTTCGGGAAAAGGGGTCTGCGCGCGCGGGACTACCTTTTTTCTTTTAGCAGCACGAGACCGCCAAACGGCAACATGAGCGGGTCTGTGACGCCGAAGTCGGCCTCGATTTAGACCCTTCCTCCTCCTCCTCCTCACCTTCACCTTCATCCTCTCTCGCTCCGGACCGGCCGGGCCCGTTCCTCGCGCACATCGGCGCTTTGAAGCCTCGGGACGCCGGCGAGCTCATGAGTGCGCGCGGCCGCTGCTCCTCCGGTCCGCCCGGCGCGTGGACGATGCTCGCGCTCACCTTCGCCTGCCGCGCGCTGCTCGTCGCGCTGCTGCCGGAGGCGGTCCAGACCGACAGAACCGCGGTAGGAGCCGAACCTCGACCGCGACTCTGTCTGAGAGAGTGTGAAACTTCTGCCTTCCTGAACTTTAGGAGGGCCTCGTGCAGCCGACACAGGAGAATGTGTTTATCTGACGTGTATTGACAGGCAAGAAGACTACAACTGTTGTAGTCCTCATTTGATCCACCTGACAAGTGTGCACGTTGTTTACAGCAGGCACACAATAAGGAGCCACATGATATCAACGTATTGATAATGTGGCATCTTGTATTTGTAAAATCTTAATACAGTATTTAGTCACAAGTATTTTCTCCTTATTCATTACAGTTAAGTGATGTCATTTCTGTAATTACCAGACTATATTGTTTGCCTTTACTCACTTAGTCATCATATCTACGGTACTGATGAAAAATTGGTAACATTAGTAAAACCCTTCAATATTGTCACATAATATCGACATCAAGGTTTTGGGTGAAATTCAATTATGATTGATTTCTCCAGATACAGTGGGTACGGAAAGTATTCAGACCCCTTTACAATGTTCACTCTGTTTCATTGCAGCCATTTGCTAAAATAAAAGAAGTTCATTTTATTTCTCATTAATGTTCACTCAGAATCCTATCTTGACAGAAAAAAACTGTAATGGAATTTTCTTTGCAAATTTATTAAAAAAAAACTGTAATATGGTCATAAGTATTCAGACCCTCTAGAAGCGATCGGCCTGTAATAACTCAGGGTTGTAGGGGACCCTCCCATATAGCATGGCTTCATTTGGTTGCAGCAATTATTATTATTTTTTTAATATAAATTAAATATAAACTTTATTTGTGTGTCTGTGTGTGCGCGTGTGCGTGCGCCGTCCTGCGCTCGCTGGAGGACGGCGGGGTATGAGACAAGCCACACATACACATACACACACATTTGCTGCCATGCAAATATTTAACCAGCCGCTCAGTGGAAACTCGGCAGGTGTGTGAGAGAGAAATTAAGGAATTCCAAGGAAAAAAAATCCCCAGTGTTTTAACAGCACACTAAACAAACATCACAGTACATGGTGCACTTAAGCTTGGAGGAGCATGGTAGACTCTTAAATATCATAAACGTAGTAACATAGTTTAATTAATAAGGTTGATTACCTGAAACATTATGGAGATGCCATGTGGAAATAGATCAGTGATCGATATTTCACTCTTTAAGACCACAAGAAAAATACCATATAATGTTAAACATCACATGAACTATACTAAAAAATGAAGGAGGCACGCTTTGACCTTATTTACTGTCAATCATTTTTAATCAATTGTGGGTTTCTTCTTCTAGCATCTGCTTATTTTCTTTTTCAATTAGACTGGAATGTCAAGATTTAACTTAACTTTCCATCCATTTCTGAGTTCAAGTGTTCTGGTCTCATGCTGCTGGGAGCAGGTCTTTTGGGGTAAATGTTATTTTATCCCGTAAGTCCTCCAAACCAAACAGGCCAAACCTAATTGGCTTCTATAGCGACCAATTAGAGTGTTTTCTGAGCTGTCGACGGCAACATTCCTGCAGCTGTTTTTTAATCTGATGCTTGAGGTTTGGTCTGGGCACACATTCAACCTGCTCAGAGGATGGGTCGAACGAGAAAATCTCTCTTCTCAGGTGCCGAGGGCGGAGCCTCAAGAGGTTAGAGGGCGACGCCCACACTCGTAGAACTGGAGTTACATCCAGGTAGCTGCTTTTTGTTTCACAAAGCCATACAAGACGTTCTTTCGTTTTACAGGAACATTTAAATAAAAGCAGTGGCACCAAGGTGAGTCTCCTGACCTCATGCATGAACTGAAACCAGTCGCTTAAAAAAAAAACCTGAGCGCGTGCTTTGGAAATGACTTTCAGTTCATGTAACGTTCAGGGTAATTAAAGGACATTTGAAGGTCAATGGGTTAAAAGATACAAAATGACCTTTTGAAGGTGCATCACAGACAGATTATAATCTGATTTCACATCAGGAGCTCAGTCATTAAGAAATCATAAGTTAGAGCACTAATAAGATAGATAGCTTCAGCCTTGACCCTTTCGGTCAGCCACTTTCTTCTTTTGATAAATTCTGATTGTTATATATTTTGCTGATCGAAATAAACTAAACTAAAGTCATCTTTATTCTCACTTCTTCCATTTGTGCAAACATACAGAAGATCTGAAAGTATGTTTCTCTCTTGTCCAACACAAAGTGTATTGTAGTGTTAATATTAACAAAGTAATGAAGTGCAAAATAGCGAACAACAAAGGACATTTAGACGACGTATACATTAAAACAATAAAAAAACTTTAAGTCTGTATTATAGTAGCAGTCAGACGTATGAGTGGAGCTGATGTTTATACTCGCACTGCCCAGATGTGCAGCGTGGAGACTCAGCGAGGTGATGGTCGGGTTAACGGCTGCACAGATTGATGGAGGGAGTCACCATCACAAGCGAGCGATTCACTCCTCACAGGCGGTTAGTGGAGATCCCCCCCGCTGGGGGTCACTGGGCCTTTCACCGGTGTCCAAACGCTCTGGAGATGTTTTCCTAAAGCGAGAAGCAAGCGAGACGCAGGAGGAGACTGGTGGCTTGTTCTGGCTTCCTGTCCCCCTTTCTGTCTCCAAGTAGAAGCAAAGATATTCTAGAGTAACAGCTGTGGAGCTTCATAAATACACATATTGGTTTAATTAAAATTTCTTAAATAGCAGCAGAAAATATATGGGTGTATATGTATACATGTGTATCTATGTATGTATGAGTTTATGTTTAAGTAAACATAACTTACATTGAAACATTGCAGTTATATTATATATACATCGCAGCAAATAGAAAACACATGAGAATGACATGGTTTTTTAAAAGTAAATCTATTTAAAGGTACATGTTTCTGTCTAACACACACATACACACACACACGCAAACACACGCACACACACATACACACACATGCTCCCATTTATTAACTTTTATTGGCCCTAAAGCACGGGTGTAATTGTTTAACACTGAGGATATTGTAGCTGCTGTAGTTCAGGAAGTCTCCCCCGCCCTCTGCAGCTGGTCTCCTCCCCCCAGTCTCCCATCATATAATCACACTTTAAAAATCAAATCAATAAATAATAAAGAATAGTCACTTGTTTATTTTCCCCATCGGATCAAATAATTGATTCATACACATATTTAATGTTCGATCTCGTGCGTCAACGTCTGGACGTGAAGGCACAAAGGTCTCATTCACGTAACACTGTAATACATGCATGGGGGGGGGGGATGTACAAAGAGGTACTGATGAAGAGTTGGTAGTCGGGGGCAGTGTGTGTGACCCAGGGGAGCATGTGGGAGTCATTTAAATCACTGCGCTCGCCATACCCTCCTCTCCTAGGTGTCCCGTCCTTGTTTCCTCACCTCTCTGTTTACATCTCCTTGTTTCCTCGCCGCCGTTCTCCTGGTTTCCTTTCCTCTTTTCTTTTCTTTTTGTTCACGCTTGAACACGCCCCAACTTCCCAAAGTCTGCGTCGCCGGCCATCGGACGTATAGCGGGTTTCCGGAGGGACGTTTTTGCTGAGGTCAGCGATCGCCTCTTGAGAGAGATTTAGACCAATGGGGGGGACCCCCAAGAGAGCGCTAGGCAACAGCAGGTCAACCTCGTGGTGCTGTCGTCTGTCACACACAAAAAAAACATCCGTCACCATCGGCAGACGCTTCCTCTGCCGATGGGGCCAGGAAGGCTGCGACAGAAGGTCTAGTCCGCTGCAGGGGAGGAGCTCTCAGAGAGAAGGCTGTCGACATGGCGTCGCCTCAAGTAGAGAAATGTATCCGCTCGCTGCTTAAAGCTGAGCCTTCCTCATTGTGACAACTCCATGGCCGTCACCCCTGGGTTTCCCCCCAAAGCACCACAGATTCGACGCCAACACCGGGATACTTGACGAGATACTTTATTTTCCAGCAGACCGCAACTCTGCTCACTCTCCACACTCTCAACTGCTCCTTTTATGAGGGCCGATTACCAATCGGCCAGCAGCCGAGGCCAAATTGGAGACTCCACCCCACAGCTGCCACACTCATTCTCTCCCTCTCTCCCTCTCTTGTTCCTTCAGTCAGTTTTTCCAGTCGTGACTTTGAAAGTTTTTGAGCTGTGACTGTCCCTGATCCCTCAGTTGCTCCTCTGGCCTTCGTTCAATTCACAGGTCAAATGTCATAGATATACCTGTCAAATAAAACTTTAAAGCTTTTGTCCATAGGCACCACCAATATGAAAGTTCCTCGTATGCGACATGAAAACACGTTTCCATTGGCTGCGTACCGACTTACCGATCAGTTATTCCAGACCCCTGTCCGTGTGCCGCAGCCTTTCCTGCTCTCTGACAACATGTGGCCTCGCGGTTGTGTCCTGGACTGCCAGAGGGGGCGCCACCGAGCCGTGTGCGGCAGCAACGGCCGGCTGTATAAATCGCTGTGTGCGTTCCAGAGGGCCCGGTGCATCAACACGGCGCTCCGCCTCGCTCCACGGGCGACCTGCTCAGGTACGAAGCCTCGCCACCGCCTCAAGAGTGGGCCTAGATTAACGGATACTTAAAGTACGCAAAGTAAAAGTTCTCGCGATACAAAATGGCTTTTGATCGCCGTGTATTTATTTATTTATTTATTTGTATGAGTGTTACTCGTATAACTCAAAAAGTATTAAACCGAATCGTATGAAATGTTGTGGGATGATTGGTTATTATCCGGGGACCATTTGATTAGATTTTGGGATTGATCGGGTCAAAGGTCAAGGTCATGAAAAGGTCAACATCTTCTTTTTACCATAGCACGGTCAATCTTTATCCAGTTGGCATGCAACTAATTCCAAAATGTTCATAATTCAATGCTCAATCTTGTGATGTGCAAAGGTATGCGCTCTACCGAGTTCTAGTTTTAAGAATGATATAGTATTAAGAGTATTAATGCATTAACGTGTTCATCCCTTCAATGTCGCAGCTGGTAAAGTTGTCCCAAGTCCTAAGTTACCCTCTAAGTACTTGAGTAGATGTACTTAGTTACCTTCCAGTGGACACTCGATGACTTGATGTCCCTTTCTTCTCAGAACCGAGTCAGTCCAAGTGCCAGCTGGCCCGGGCTCAGGCCCTGGAGGCCGCCGCCCTCCACGGCGCCGGCCGCGTCGGCCCGGTGGCGGCCGCCTTCGTGGCCGAGTGCAGCGCGGACGGCCACTTCCTGCCGGTGCAGTGCCACAACCAGACCCGGTACTGCTGGTGCTCCATGCCCGACGGCAAACCCGTCAGCGGGACCTCGGTCCTCCATCTGATGCCCGACTGTACCGGTCAGACATACGCCATTCAACAGAGCTCTGCACATTGAAGGGAACGACGAGCCGCCTCACGAATTCATGAACGCGTTTTCTCAACAGCTTCTTCCTGCTAGACTGATGGCAAAACACAACTATTCAAAAATGTGTTTTATCTGAGAAAACGTGCAATGTCCCAACATAACCTCCCCCACCTCTCAACATGTGAAATATCCCCACATAACCTTTCCCCTTCCCCTCTGTCTTTTCACAAGCTAGGAACAACACTCAGCCCGAGCCTATTTATATATTTATTAACCTCTGCCTCCTTTTTTATGTTGATAACATGTTTTTTTAATACTGTATATTCTACCACCATATTTACAGTGTTTCTTCTTCTTCTTCTTCTTCTTCTTCTTCTTCTTCTTCTTCTTCTTCTTCTTCTTCTTCTTCTTCTTCTTCTTCTTCTAGTGTGTTTGTACCTCTGTTGAATCGAAAAGCCCTGCAAAACAATTCCAATGTGTCTGGACTGTTGGTCTAGGCACAAATGGCAAATATAAAACCGTGACCCTTGACCTCTCTCCAAACAGATCACATCGCCAGGTTGGTTCAGGCCGGCGATGCAGCTTCCGCTCCAAATAAAGGTGAGAAAGACTTTTTGCTCCACGAGGTAGCGTCTCTCCCTCGCTCTCTCGCTCTCTCTCTCTCTCTCTCTCTCTCTCTCAGTGGACACGTTTATTCTTCACATTTGAGGCGTGGACTCGAACACACACCTGAATGTTTCTCCGGGCGCCCAGACTGCCTCCTCTCTCTGAATCTTTTGGATTACTTTCACTATTTTCTCCTGTTCCAGATGAAGTTGGGGAACCAGGACCGACGTTGGAGGCCAGGAAACCTACAGGTGACAACAACAACAACAACAACAACAACAACAACAACAGCAACAGCGTCTCCAATACGGACACGGCTCTCTTGTAATCAGATTACAGTTTAAAGATAATACTTCTGATCACATGATCCATGTTTTAGTTCACTGGCACATCTTTTCATGAATACCTTAAAACTCTTCTCCGACAGAGCGGACCGCCCCCCCGCTCTGGGAGACCATCCTGATGAACTCCGACCCTCGGGGGAACCGCTCCGTCAGACGACCCCCTGGTAAGAGCCAGTGTGCTATTCAAAAATGCCCCAGTATGTTTTCTTCTCTGCTACACAGTGGGATTTTTTAAAATACGATTTATAAGGGAATCCTAGTCATAAAACACTTTTAGTAGCTGTGCTTATCCACCCAGTGTACACTTTATTAGATGCACTTGTGATATCGTATACTTTATGAATACCAGAAAAAGAAATACAAAATATATACACTCACACATTGCACACACAACTGGCACCTCTCCAGCTTTTAACTGGTTATTATTGCCTCCACATTTCCCCACAAATGTACTCTATATATTTTTATTGCGTTTGCACAGACACCCCTCAGACGTGCGAGCGCGAGCGGGCGTCGCTGCTCCATCGCCTGAGCTCGTCCTGGCAGGAGGAGCGCTTCGTCCCAGAATGCACTGCAGACGGACGCTACAGCCCCGCGCAGTGCCACGCGGCCACGGGTTACTGTTGGTGTGTGCGGGTGGACAGCGGCCGGCCGCTACCGGGCACATCCACGAGGTAACCAGTCAGTCTGGATCATACACTGGCTTTGCTTTTTGGTAGATAAGCACAATATATATATATATATATATATATATATATATATATATATATATAATGTAGCATGAGCAGAAAAGCCGTTTTAAAGACGTGTTGATGTTGCTGTTCAGCCGTTTCTTATATTTAGCTATAAATCCACCTTTCAGTATTATGAAATACAAGGTATGATATATTTCACTTCCTCATCTGGTTTTTAGTTTTCGATCCTGGCCTTTTCAGAAAATCTTATTTAATTTGTATTAATTTATTTAATTTATTTTGTATCTATTTAATTTTATTTATTCAATTTTTATTTAATTTTTATTTAATTTTTATTTATTACATTTTTATTTATTTTATTTTCCTGCAGTAAGCGAACATATGCGTGGCTTCGTTCTACTGTAATGTCGGTTCATTGTCAGTTAAAATCATCTGTTTCTATGCAGGAATCACATCCCAGAATGCACTGGGGCAGAGGAGGCGCCTACAGACAGGAAGCCCAGGAAAAACCCTCTACCTGGTAAAAAAATAGAGAAATATGTATAAGAAAATTATAATAATTCTGTAAAATGTTTCAGACTTTTTCTTAATGAAAGCATCTTCCCCCCCCAGGGTGTCCCGGAGCTCGTAGGAAGCACTTCCTGCAGAGTCTGGTCAGAGCTCTGCAGCTGGAAGCAGAGCATGCTGGGAGTCTGAGTCTCCACCAGTAAGTCTTCATTCTGCGGTGTGGTGATGTTACCCAGGTCACCGTCTTCATGCACAGACGCTCAACCCTCTCCCCTCTGTAGGTTTTCCTCCCCGTCTCTTTCCACCGGCCCCTCCTCCACGCCTCCCTCCGGCTCCGCCTCCCCACCCTCCAACGCCCCGCCCCTCTCCTCCACTCGGGAGCCCGCCGAGTTCTCCGGGCCGGAGGCGGCGCTGCGGTGGCACTTCGGCCGTCTGGACGCGGACTCCAGCGGCTCGCTGAGCGAGCGCGAGGCCCGGCCCCTCCGGCAGTTCCTGCGCCGGAGGCTGACGCCGCGGCGGTGCGCCAAGAAGTTCGCCCAGCACTGCGACGGAGACGGAGACGGAGGAGTGACGCTGGAGGAGCTGAGGGTCTGCCTGGGCCTCTGAGAGGTGGGACGGGCCGCGGGGGGACGGAGAGCGCTACCTCACCGGGTTTAAAAAAAATAGTTGACGCCTTTTGACGTCGGAAAAGGTACAAAGTCAGCGACTGACATAACATGGCAGGTCGGACACCTTAAGTTTTCAGTGTAAAAAAGTTTTTAAAAATCAGTGGCGTCTAAAGCAGCGTGCTCGTGCCACCAGTTCCCAGCCAACCAATCATTGGAGCTGATTCACAGCAGGTGCACCAGTTGCCATGACGACAGGGAACCAGAGCCCCGTGCAGCGGAGCAGAAGCTGAAAGCAGAACTAAGATTTCTTTCTGTTTTTATTTTTGTTGGTATCATTTAGGATCCACATGCAGTACATATCGTGTGATCGACATATAAACTCTTTTCTAAAGAGGGATACCTTTTTAAGATGAAAGTCAACATAAATCGGATCTTATTATATCTTTTCGGATCGCTCCAACAAAGTTACTCGTCAAGCGACTCGGAGCTGTTTTGCAACTTTCGGTCAAAATCTGCAAAATATTCAGCCATGACATTTATTAATAACCTTCAGATAACTCCACGCTACGTGTTCTATGCTACAGCCCCCAAAACAACTTTACCCCCGCCGCTGTCCGAGTGTTTATGTACTTTTATGAAATGAAAACAGACGCCCGGCCGCGGTTTCAATGGCGCTGCTTGTCAGCGAGCCATCGGTCACCAATCAGCCGTGACACGAGCTCACCAATCAGGCCGCCGCAGACGGCCATGACAGGTGTGTGTGTGTGAGGGGGGGGTCGGAGTGTTATGACTGTGTGTGTGTGTGTGTGTGTGTGTGTGTGTGTGTGTGCCAACTCACTGTTCAACCTGCCTCGGACAAAGAGTCTGTTTCTACATGAATTTATGTTGTTTCTGTTGACATACACTGTTGAACAAAATATGTGTCTCAAACAGAGAACGATAGTGTGCCTTCATACACAGATCCCTTTGACTTACACCACCGGGACAACATATATAAATATATAAATATATATTTATGAATCCCCTGCTTCCAAAGCGTGATTGTGTCCAGTCGGCCGTGTGAGGGTCTCTCCGTGGCTGAAGGGTCTTTCATGCTTTTAGCATTAAAACATTTGTGCAACGTTCAATCTGATACTGTTCATAACGTTTTATTTTCTCTCTCTCTTTCGTTGCCACAGAAGACCAGGTGACGAAGGTCACGGTTCGATCCATCCGTCCAGAACATCAAGGACATCGTCTCTTTGCGTCCTTTTCATCGCCACAGATTAAAGGAACCAGGATGCATTGCGGGAAAGCGGCGAGGCTCGCTATGTTACACCAGCGCCGCTCTTCATCTGATGAATACGTGGAAATGCCGACGCAGCGATGCTTTGTCACATCTACCTCGACACCTTCTGAAGTCAAGCGTCTCTCTTCCACCAAACTGAGACAACGTTGTTGTTTAAACTTAAACTTCGGAAACAAAAGAAATCCTTCCAGGACTTTGAGTGAGCTCTGTTCCGATGACGAGGGAGAACGTCCACACAACCGACGGTCAAGTGGTCACTTTGGGCTAAATCCTTCCTCCTTCACTAGATCCTGAAGCCTTCCTTCTATCGCTCCTTCCCTTTCCTTGATGTTTTTCTTTCACTGGGTGACGTTCCCTTTACAAGCATCCTTACCTTTGGTGTTACCTTCCTCCCCCCTACTTCCTTTTTTTGGCCCTGCTTTGTATATACTTTGCCTGCCTGTATTTTATATCAGGGTTCGTACGGTCATGGAAAACCTGGAAAAGTCATGGAATTTTAAAATGGTCATTTCCAGGCCTGGAAAAGTCATGGAAAAAACTTAAATCATGAAAGTTTTGGAAAAGTCATGGAAATGTGTAAAAATCACGTGTTCATTATTTGAAATAATTAATGTTTTTTAAAGAAAAACGCTCAAAATATACGCTCTCAATACGCACAATGTTCTAAATTGTTCATGTTTTTACCGAGATTTGAATTTGGTCATGGGAATTTGGTTTAAAGTCATGGAAAGGTCCTGGAAATTAATTGTTCAAAATGTGTAAGAACCCTGTATATACATATTGCATACTGATGTAACATATTTTGATGCACATTTTGATCATGTTTAATAATGTTGTACGCGTTAGGTTTCAGACCGAGTCGTTTACAGTTCTCTATTTCCTGACGTTTGTAAATGTGATTACAATAAAGTGATGATGTCACTGCGTGTGTGCCAGTAATCAGTGAATGAAGTCCTTCTTGGCTTTCGGTCTCACGAGAAGGCCTGGCCGGTTGCCACGGACAACGCCGCACTCGTTGCCCCGAGGTAAACAAATCGGCGGATAAACAGGAAGCGGTAGAAGAGCAGCGGCCAAGTATTTCCCAGGGTTCATTAGCGGCTGTCCGAGTCGATCACTGCGGCTACATGTGGTCGGATGGGAAATGTACAGTCCAAACTGCAGCAGGAGGGAGGCGTGGCCTCGGCGCGATTTCTCTTCCTCTGTGGTGCCCACACTGAGCCTGAGGGCCCAGAGAGAGAGAGAGACAGAGAGACACAGAGAGAGAGATCAGGGGGCTTTATCCACACAACGCTTCAATGACACCCAGCAGACAGCCATGTTGGTCACAGTGATGGTCGTCTGCTAATCTGCCCCTGGCGGCTTGAGCCTGCTGAGGTCAAGGGATCAAGTTTCGGGGTTTCTGGCTTGATGAAAAAGCTGCTGAGAGAACAAAACTATTGAGTGATATGAATGTAAGAAGAAGAAATGTAAAGCTCGTCATCAGAGCGACCAGTTCGTTCAGGTCAAAAGCTCCATGGGCTCCCCAGACCAACGGCGACTGGGCCGTCGTGTGATGTTTTAATGGGAACCAAAGAGTCCAGAGGTGAAACTAATAAACAAATACGAGAGATTTTAAATGAAAGATTCAGTGCTTAGGATTTGCTGGCCTCTAGCGGTCAAATGTTGTTATTCTCTTTCGTCTTGAAAGTCAAAATCCATCGTCAGCTGACCTCGACCTCCATGTATATCTGTGACCAGCAGATGGCGCTCTGCTGCAGCGGAACTTCGACAATCTTCTACAATCTACACACAACCAGCTGAACAAACAGAAAGCGCTTCATACTGATGATGGATCTCATAAGAAAACACGATGCTCTGGTCTGGTACACGGAGTGGGTTCATGTTATTGATATTGATATGAATTATTGATGAGCTGGTTCCTTAAAAAATATGAATAAACTGTAATGGTGTGTGTGTGTGTGTGTGTGTGTATGCATTTGAGCGTGTGTGTGTGTGTGTGTGTGAGTGTTTGCTGAGCCCATGACGAACAACAAAGAAATGGCTATGTGAGTCACACACACAGGCATCAATCTGCCAAGGATTTCAACACGTGTAGGAGCACACGTACAGAGGTACACACACACACACACACACACGCACACACACACACACACGCACACGCACACACACACACACACACCTACACACACACACGCACACACACACACAGTAGTTACATTTGTATGCTGGGATTAAGCTGTAATTCATCCAGTACAGTCCCAAACTGCCATTTTCATACAGTAAAGTATTTATAATAAAACAAGTTAAAAAAAACATAAAGCAGCATGAACAATTGCTTATCTGCTGAGAACACACAAACACACACACACACACACACACACACACATACACACACACACACACACACACACACACACACACACACACACACACACACAGAGAGCTTGGATACAAGATGAATCAAGTCACACGTGTGTGCGATGGAACGAGCTGCTAGTCTTCACACAGTCTGCTCCGCTGGAGATGGAGTGTGTGTGTGTGTGCGGTGGTGTGACGTCACAACCTGCAGCAAGCTGCGTTCAGCTCACGTGAGAACACGTCTGTTGAAAGAGAGACCGTGAAGCACACGCAGACATCCATCCTGGGAGAACACGCCGTCACATCTGTAGCTGCGTTAAAAGTCGACAGAGTTATAAATAAAGCCCTTATATTATTGCATTACTGGATGTGTTCCTCCGCCTGTCAGAGGCCATTAATGCACATTACTAACTGGTGCTTCTCCGGAGACGTTGTGCTTTCTCTCCTCTCTTCATCATTGTTATTATTTTTTGTTGCATTGTAATTAGTTTTGCTAATACAATTATGGCTTTTAATATCATTATTATTCTACTACATCGACTTGTCTGTTCATTTTGTGTATCGTAAGTGTTCACCATGCCTGCTACTCTCATTATGTAAATACTGTAGTATCTGTCATGTGCTTTGAATGTGTTGTAACTCTGTCATGTTATTTATTCTGTACACATGACATCTATTGTACTTCTGTTGATCCTCCTTTGTTGCTCTCCTAAAGGTTTCTTCCTTTTCTCTCCCCATTAAAAGATTTTTTTCGTGAACCGTTTGAGTTCCCGGGACAGAGGATGTTAGAGCTATTCAAAATGAATTAAATTAGAGAACAAGAGCCTTTAGGCCTCAGAGTGCTGTTGGTGTGATTGACAGGTAACTTGTTAGCATTTCATTATCAAACCACGACTGATTTATGAGATGACAATTTGTGGTACCAGGCAGTACAAATCGTCACTGATCCGATCATTTAGAGTCCCCACTAAAAGTAAAGCTGAAAAACTATATATTTAAATCACAAAACGACACATTGTTTTCCATTGGAAATCATGACCTGGTGACAAACTAACTGTAGATGTCAAAAAAACATGATGTATGAAAATGCTACTATTTTCTACCTGACATCCTACATGTCAAACAGACGTCACCTTGTCCTTTGCTGAAAAGACAATTTCTCACAAATGTGTGAAATCCGTTAGTTCAAGAAGAAATTAAAAAAGATAATTTCATATTTCATTGTATAGATAACCCCTAAATCGGTTAAGTAACCATTAACTATTATTATAGTTACTCTTAGTGAGAAATGTAATGGAATAGAAGAACAAACATTAAATAAATATCTCAATATGTTAACAGCACTTGAAAACAAGTTCTTAGTTACTCTGACCACTTGATAGATTCATCGTTTCTCTTCCCTTGTGAACATCCATTGGTCTCTCCTAATTAGTAAGGCCTGTGCAGCTGTGAGATCTACACCTGTGCAAAGCGATCAAGCTAACGAGTCAGTGGGAGGAGCCACTGCCTATTTCAGCCTGCAGTGGCCGTGCTGGAGGAACATTCATCCCCAGTTCTGTGTCTGCAACAATGGGCTCCAGCCAGCTTCTTGTGTTGGGCCTTGTGCTCGTGTGCGTCAGCTTCAGTGCTGCTAGATTCCTCAGAACCAGAGCACCGAACTACCTGGGAGTTGGAGTTGAGCGGGCAGCAGCAGCGCCTGAGAGAGGGCCCTCCAGGAAGTCTCCTCAACAAGCCGCCATGTTCCGGGCTCAGCAGATCCAGCCGGTGGACGACTCTCTGTCCTGGAGGTTTCCTGAAGATCCGGTGGAGCCGGTGAAGGTGACCCCTGTGAACTTTGAACTGCGGCAGCCAGAGACTGACAACCGCGTGGCTGTGCGGTGTGGGGAAAGCAGGATCCAGGTGGAAGTGAGCCAGGACTTGCATGGCCTCGGCAAGCTGATCGACCCAGAGGACATCACACTGGGGGGCTGTTCCCCCACTGAGATCGACGACTGGGCTCATGTGCTGGTCTTTGAGTACGAGCTGCACGACTGTGGCAGCCAACGAGTGGTGAGGGTTTTGCTCTTTAGATGCATTGCTGTTGTACTTTCAGTGGAATGTTACAGTAGTTCTCTCTCTCTCTCTTAGATGACCGAGGATGACTTGATTTATGCCTTTACACTGATCTACGAGCCCAAAGTGTCTGCCGGGAGTCACATCACGAGGAGCCAGAGTGCCGTCATCGGAGTCGAGTGCCACTACATGAAATGATGACCGGCTGCATCGGCCTGCTACCACGCCTTGAGTTTACTGTGTAGACATTTACAAAGCAAACCATAATAAAAAAAGTAATTTCTCAGACTGCTGGTTCTCCGCTCTATTCCTGAAAAGCATGCCTGAATGTCCCAACTCAATCACAACTATGATGCGCCACAGAAGATGGGATTTGAAAATACTTCTGTGCTCCTGTGAACTGTCCCAGACAGGTGCTGTGGTCAAAGTCCAACGTATCTCTTAATGTAATTTTCCCAACTACCTTTCCTTGGAACATTATGTGGAAGAGTTCATGAGTAAAAACACAACTTTGGCGCGTTCTCTCATGATGAAAGTAGACAACTCTCCTAAAACCTGACTGTCATTCATCCCAAAGAGGCTGCTCGGAGGTTATACCTTCATTGGAAATGCTGTACTAGGAGTTATCACTGTTTCTCAAATTAGCCATTTAGCACATTCTGTTGAAGTAGCTGTGGTTAAACCTTTAGAAGCCCAGTCCTGACCCAGAGGGTTTGGCTAACTACAAACTGATCCCTAACTTTCTGACTTGAAGTTGTTAATCAGCTGTGACTTTCTGCATAACAGTGAGGGTTTCAGTTTATTTTGTATAGCCCCAAAATTACAAATTTGCTTCAGGGCTTTACAATCTGTTCACATAGGACATCCCTATCCCAGGACCTCACATTGGATCAGGAAAAAGGATGGGAGCCAGAGCCTTCAAGCTCCTCTTCTATGGAACCAGCTTCCACCTTTAGTCAGTGAGACGGACTTAGGACTTTGCTCTTTGATGGCGCTTAAGATGACGTTTAGGATACATTTCTCTTCCCTCCCTATTGATGAATTTACATCTCCATTGCACATTGCTATGTCCACGGAGCTCAAGTCTCATAGGGTCCATTGGACCTAGCTGTCTGAAGCAGGTCCTGGGTCCTTCCTAGCACCTGGCCGTCCCAATGGCCCTGGTCTCTTTCGAGGGATGCCCTGTGTACAGATTGTGGGCTTTAATAAACTGAATTCAAAGTCCTCTAAACTATTATGTATAAAGTCACAACTGATGGCGACACTCAAGGATCCGAGCTAGGCAGAAAGGTTGATCAGTATGTAGTTGGCCAACACCTCTGGATCAGGAGAGGGTGATTATTATGGGTCAGATACATTGAAAGACTGGTAAATGGCACATTAAAGACATTGATAATATCTAGTAGATAAGTGCCAATAAGGTAAAACCTCTTTAAGCAGCCTAATTTGGATAAAATGAAACATTTCACATGGTAATTTGTTGTTGTTTTAGTTTCACCATTAGACAGTCTACACTTGCCTTTTCCTAATCAACTCTCAGACTTATTTTCAAATGTCCCTTTCAGATTCTATCTTCCGTGCAGCATCAGAGTCTGATCGAGTTGGGACATTAGGTCATGAGTTTCAGGAATAGAGCCGAGAACCAGTGGTCTTAGACATTAAAAAGTTTATTGTAGTTTGATTTGACAGTCAACGTCTACACAGTAAACTCAAGGGCGTCGTTGCAGGCTGATGCAGCCGATCATCTTGTGTACTTTTAACTTTATAGAAAAGTCACTCATTTCAAGTAGTGGAACATAAAGTCAACATATTCCTATATTGTAGCTCTCTGCTGCCATATTGTAGCCACAGACTATATGCTTTTTTACTCTAGGGAACCAACTGCTTGGACAGAAACACATCTGCACTGACATGTTGTGCATCATATTTCGTCATGTTTTGGTTGCGCTGTGTGTCCCCATGGCAGACCTCCGTCAGTAGCAACAGCATACTCATGTACAACATGGATACATGACATGTTCTGTTGTTTACTCTTGGCAACACAAGTAATATTTGCCTGTATCATATTTCCCATTGGTTAAGTTTCTTCCCTTGTGAACAAAAGTTGGTCTCTCCTAATTAGTAAGACCTGTGCAGCTGTGAGATCCACACCTGTGCAAAGCGATCAAGCTAACGAGTCAGTGGGAGGAGCCACTGCCTATTTCAGCCTGCAGTGGCCGTGCTGGAGGAACATTCATCCCCAGTTCTGTGTCTGCAACAATGGGCTCCAGCCAGCTTCTTGTGTTGGGCCTTGTGCTCGTGTGCGTCAGCTTCAGTGCTGCTAGATTCCTCAGAACCAGAGCACCGAACTACCTGGGAGTTGGAGTTGAGCGGGCAGCAGCAGCGCCTGAGAGAGGGCCCTCCAGGAAGTCTCCTCAACAAGCCGCCATGTTCCGGGCTCAGCAGATCCAGCCGGTGGACGACTCTCTGTCCTGGAGGTTTCCTGAAGATCCGGTGGAGCCGGTGAAGGTGACCCCTGTGAACTTTGAACTGCGGCAGCCAGAGACTGACAACCGCGTGGCTGTGCGGTGTGGGGAAAGCAGGATCCAGGTGGAAGTGAGCCAGGACTTGCATGGCCTCGGCAAGCTGATCGACCCAGAGGACATCACACTGGGGGGCTGTTCCCCCACTGAGATCGACGACTGGGCTCATGTGCTGGTCTTTGAGTACGAGCTGCACGACTGTGGCAGCCAACGAGTGGTGAGGGTTTTGCTCTTTAGATGCATTGCTGTTGTACTTTCAGTGGAATGTTACAGTAGTTCTCTCTCTCTCTCTCTTAGATGACCGAGGATGACTTGATTTATGCCTTTACACTGATCTACGAGCCCAAAGTGTCTGAGGGGAGTCACATCACGAGGAGCCAGAGTGCCGTCATCGGAGTCGAGTGCCACTACATGAAATGATGACCGGCTGCATCGGCCTGCAACCACGCCTTGAGTTTACTGTGTAGACATTTACAAAGCAAACCATAATAAAAAAAGTAATTTCTCAGACCACTGGTTCTCCGCTCTATTCCTGAAAAGCATGCCTGAATGTCCCAACTCAATCACAACTATGATGCGCCACAGAAGATGGGATTTGAAAATACTTCTGTGCTCCTGTGAACTGTCCCAGACAGGTGCTGTGGTCAAAGTCCAACGTATCTCTTAATGTAATTTTCCCAACTACCTTTCCTTTGAACATTATGTGGAAGAGTTCATGAGTAAAAAAACAACTTTGGCGCGTTCTCTCATGATGAAAGTAGACAACTCTCCTAAAACCTGACTGTCATTCATCCCAAAGAGGCTGCTCGGAGGTTATACCTTCATTGGAAATGCTGTACTAGGAGTTATCACTGTTTCTCAAATTAGCCATTTAGCACATTCTGTTGAAGTAGCTGTGGTTAAACCTTTAGAAGCCCAGTCCTGACCCAGAGGGTTTGGCTAACTACAAACTGATCCCTAACTTTCTGACTTGAAGTTGTTAATCAGCTGTGACTTTCTGCATAACAGTGAGGGTTTCAGTTTATTTTGTATAGCCCCAAAATTACAAATTTGCTTCAGGGCTTTACAATCTGTTCACATAGGACATCCCTATCCCAGGACCTCACATTGGATCAGGAAAAAGGATGGGAGCCAGAGCCTTCAAGCTCCTCTTCTATGGAACCAGCTTCCACCTTTAGTCAGTGAGACGGACTTAGGACTTTGCTTTTTGATGGCGCTTAAGATGACGTTTAGGATACATTTCTCTTCCCTCCCTATTGATGAATTTACATCTCCATTGCACATTGCTATGTCCACGGAGCTCAAGTCTCATAGGGTCCATTGGACCTAGCTGTCTGAAGCAGGTCCTGGGTCCTTCCTAGCACCTGGCCGTCCCAATGGCCCTGGTCTCTTTCGAGGGATGCCCTGTGTACAGATTGTGGGCTTTAATAAACTGAATTCAAAGTCCTCTAAACTATTATGTATAAAGTCACAACTGATGGCGACACTCAAGGATCCGAGCTAGGCAGAAAGGTTGATCAGTATGTAGTTGGCCAACACCTCTGGATCAGGAGAGGGTGATTATTATGGGTCAGATACATTGAAAGACTGGTAAATGGCACATTAAAGACATTGATAATATCTAGTAGATAAGTGCCAATAAGGTAAAACCTCTTTAAGCAGCCTAATTTGGATAAAATGAAACATTTCACATGGTAATTTGTTGTTGTTTTAGTTTCACCATTAGACAGTCTACACTTGCCTTTTCCTAATCAACTCTCAGACTTATTTTCAAATGTCCCTTTCAGATTCTATCTTCCGTGCAGCATCAGAGTCTGATCGAGTTGGGACATTAGGTCATGAGTTTCAGGAATAGAGCCGAGAACCAGTGGTCTTAGACATTAAAAAGTTTATTGTAGTTTGATTTGACAGTCAACGTCTACACAGTAAACTCAAGGGCGTCGTTGCAGGCTGATGCAGCCGATCATCTTGTGTACTTTTAACTTTATAGAAAAGTCACTCATTTCAAGTAGTGGAACATAAAGTCAACATATTCCTATATTGTAGCTCTCTGCTGCCATATTGTAGCCACAGACTATATGCTTTTTTACTCTAGGGAACCAACTGCTTGGACAGAAACACATCTGCACTGACATGTTGTGCATCATATTTCGTCATGTTTTGGTTGCGCTGTGTGTCCCCATGGCAGACCTCCGTCAGTAGCAACAGCATACTCATGTACAACATGGATACATGACATGTTCTGTTGTTTACTCTTGGCAACACAAGTAATATTTGCCTGTATCATATTTCCCATTGGTTAAGTTTCTTCCCTTGTGAACAAAAGTTGGTCTCTCCTAATTAGTAAGACCTGTGCAGCTGTGAGATCTACACCTGTGCAAAGCGATCAAGCTAACGAGTCAGTGGGAGGAGCCACTGCCTATTTCAGCCTGCAGTGGCCGTGCTGGAGGAACATTCATCCCCAGTTCTGTGTCTGCAACAATGGGCTCCAGCCAGCTTCTTGTGTTGGGCCTTGTGCTCGTGTGCGTCAGCTTCAGTGCTGCTAGATTCCTCAGAACCAGAGCACCGAACTACCTGGGAGTTGGAGTTGAGCGGGCAGCAGCAGCGCCTGAGAGAGGGCCCTCCAGGAAGTCTCCTCAACAAGCCGCCATGTTCCGGGCTCAGCAGATCCAGCCGGTGGACGACTCTCTGTCCTGGAGGTTTCCTGAAGATCCGGTGGAGCCGGTGAAGGTGACCCCTGTGAACTTTGAACTGCGGCAGCCAGAGACTGACAACCGCGTGGCTGTGCGGTGTGGGGAAAGCAGGATCCAGGTGGAAGTGAGCCAGGACTTGCATGGCCTCGGCAAGCTGATCGACCCAGAGGACATCACACTGGGGGGCTGTTCCCCCACTGAGATCGACGACTGGGCCCATGTGCTGGTCTTTGAGTACGAGCTGCACGACTGTGGCAGCCAACGAGTGGTGAGGGTTTTGCTCTTTAGATGCATTGCTGTTGTACTTTCAGTGGAATGTTACAGTAGTTCTCTCTCTCTCTTAGATGACCGAGGATGACTTGATTTATGCCTTTACACTGATCTACGAGCCCAAAGTGTCTGCCGGGAGTCACATCACGAGGAGCCAGAGTGCCGTCATCGGAGTCGAGTGCCACTACACGAAATGATGACCGGCTGCATCGGCCTGCAACCATGCCTTGAGTTTAATGTGTAGACATTTACAAAGCAAACCATAATAAAAAAAGTAATTTCTCAGACTGCTGGTTCTCCGCTCTATTCCTGAAAAACATGCCTGAATGACCCAACTCGATCACAACTATGATGCTCAAAGAAGATGGAATCTGAAAGGGACATTTTCAAATACGTCTGTGCTCCCGTAAATTGTCCAAGGTAGGTGCTGCGGTCAAAGTATATATTTTTTTAATGTAATTTTCCTAACTACTTTTCCTTGAACATTATGTTGAGCTCATGAGGAAAAGGCGCTGTCCACGGTGAAAGGACATAATTCAACTAAAACATGACTATCATTTATCTCAACGAGACTGCTGAGAAGTTGTACCTTCATTTGAAACGCTAGATGGTACCAATGTGTCTCAAACGGGCCATTTACCAATCTGCCAATGTAGCTGTGGTTAAACCTTTAGAAGCCCAGTCCTGTTCCAGAGGGGTTGGCTAACTACAAACTGATCCAAAACCTGTCTTGAGTAAGTTGTTAATCAGCTGTGAGACTTTCTACATAACAGTTTGAAGACTCAGTTGTTGTACAGCCCCAAAATTAAACTTTCTTCAGGGCTTTACAATCTGTGCACATGGGATGTCCCTATCCCAGGACCTCACAAGCCTTCAAGCTCTTCTATGGAACCAGCTTCCACCTTCAGTCTGGGAGACGGTCACCTCATTTAAGAGACTTAGGATTTTCCTCTTTGATGGTGCTTAAGATTACATTTAGGATTCATTTCTCTCTCCTTATGGATGAATGTACATCTCCATTGCACATTACTATGTCTACAGAGTTCACGTCAAAGGGTCCATTGGACCTAGCTGTCTGAAGCAGGTCCTGGGTCCTTGCTTGCCCCCTGGCCTGGAGCTGGCCTTCCCAATGGCCCTGCCTCAAGGGATGTCCTGTGTACAGATTGTGAAGCCAGGCAGATTGTGGGCTTTAGTAAACTGAATTCAAAGTCCTCTAAACTATAATGTAGAAAGTCACAACTGATAGCGACACTCAAGGACCCGAGAGGCAGAAAATGGATGATCATTCTGTAGTTGGTCAACACCTCTGGACCAGTAGAGGGCGTTTATGATTCATCTTCTGTGGCGCATCATAGTTGTGATTGAGTTGGGACATTCAGGCATGCTTTTCAGGAATAGAGCGGAGAACCAGTGGTCTGAGAAATTACTTTTTTTATTATGGTTTGCTTTGTAAATGTCTACACAGTAAACTCAAGGCGTGGTAGCAGGCCGATGCAGCCGGTCATCATTTCATGTAGTGGCACTCGACTCCGATGACGGCACTCTGGCTCCTCGTGATGTGACTCCCGTCAGACACTTTGGGCTCGTAGATCAGTGTAAAGGCATAAATCAAGTCATCCTCGGTCATCTAAGAGAGAGAGAGAGAGAACTACTGTAACATTCCACTGAAAGTACAACAGCAATGCATCTAAAGAGCAAAACCCTCACCACTCGTTGGCTGCCACAGTCGTGCAGCTCGTACTCAAAGACCAGCACATGAGCCCAGTCGTCGATCTCAGTGGGGGAACAGCCCCCCAGTGTGATGTCCTCTGGGTCGATCAGCTTGCCGAGGCCATGCAAGTCCTGGCTCACTTCCACCTGGATCCTGCTTTCCCCACACAGCACAGCCACGCGGTTGTCAGTCTCTGGCTGCCGCAGTTCAAAGTTCACAGGGGTCACCTTCACCGGCTCCACCGGATCTTCAGGAAACCTCCAGGACAGAGAGTCGTCCACCGGCTGGATCTGCTGAGCCCGGAACATGGCGGCTTGTTGAGGAGACTTCCTGGAGGGCCCTCTCTCAGGCGCTGCTGCTGCCCGCTCAACTCCAACTCCCAGGTAGTTCGGTGCTCTGGTTCTGAGGAATCTAGCAGCACTGAAGCTGACGCACACGAGCACAAGGCCCAACACAAGAAGCTGGCTGGAGCCCATTGTTGCAGACACAGAACTGGGGATGAATGTTCCTCCAGCACGGCCACTGCAGGCTGAAATAGGCAGTGGCTCCTCCCACTGACTCGTTAGCTTGATCGCTTTGCACAGGTGTAGATCTCACAGCTGCACAGGCCTTACTAATTAGGAGAGACCAATGTTATGTCTACCAATAATACAATAAAAAACTTCAGAATCTGGTGAAAATGAAACAATGATTTGTGGGGGAATGCAACTGTGTAGTGTGTGTACTTTAATAATTTACCATCACCATCTATGCCTGAACATGTGTATATTTGCGTGTTTTGTAGGTTTAGATATATTCTGATTGTTTCTAAAGCACCAGTAAAATGTGCCATGTGTGTATTGGATATACATTGATTCCTTTGGAGGTTCACCATTGTTCAGCGTCTGTCAACTCTGTAACTCATCACAAGCTACGTAGGTAGACGGTGTCATTATAAGTCATCTGTACTCATTAGTGCATTGATCCACTAGGATTAAGGTAGTTGAGCAAACATCCTAACATCTATGATTTCCTGGGGCAGTAATGTTCTGTTTCCATTGACTGCTCTGATGTCAGATGGTACCATTGTAAATACAGCACGTCATTTCTTATTTACTCAGTAATATTTACAATTCGAAGAAGAAGAAGAAGAACTCATACATTTCTGTCCCGCGAATATCAAAAAGTGTCTGATTCATTTTCTTGATCTTGGAACTGAAAGAAAACTATTTCACTTCCGTCCCCACCAATTTACCTTTCTATTATAAGATACGTTTTCTTTTAACAAGGTAAAGAATGAGCGTTGATCCTCTACTCAGGGATTCAGGGCCGCTGCTGGTCATTTGGGGGACTGGTGTGTTACAGCTTTATATATTTAGTGTTTACGGGACTAGAATTAACCAACCCACAGATGCAGCAGCCAGATTAAGTAATGCAAATGAAAGCTCAGTGAATTCTACATCTGCACTGTACCACATCAGCCTGTTCATCATGACGTTGCCTCATCATGACATGGACATTGCCGCTCTCCCTTTCACTATAAGATGTATTTATGTGCCGAGAATCAAGTGGCGCACCAGAGAGCGGGATTTCTCTCGGTCTGGCCCGATGATGTCTGAAAGGAAGCTCTGCAGGAAGGGCAAGGTCGCTCAGAGTCCAGACTGAGTTATCTAAAAAATGATAGGAAAGATTAGCATGAACTTTAGAATACACATTCATGGTTCACAGAGGAGCCATGCTGTCGAGGGTGATCATGTGACTAGCAGGTTTACCTTTTTTTAAGCTTGATTTCTCAGTAACATCTTCTGTAGGTGATGACAGATGAGCGCTTACAGCTACCTCATTGCCATGGCAACTGCTACTACTACAAGGTAAGAGTGACAGATTCTATTATGATTCCCATCCTAGAGAGTCAGAGGTTGTTCCCTGTGTGGGATACATATTGGGAGTTTTTCCTGATCCAGTGTGATCTGGGACAGAGTTGTCGTATGGATGGATTGTAAACCCCTCTAAGGCAAATTTGTGATTTTGGGCTATACAAAATAAACTGAATTGAATATAAAAATAGTACTCTATTTTTGAGAATTGGTAGCTGAAATCAGGACAAATGCAGACAATTTTGTTTGTTTTTTACTTGATTTTGTACACATTTTATTATATTTTTATCTTGACCTTGAGTCTGTAATAAAAGTTTGATTGATTGACTAATATATTTAAATATTAGTAGTGTCATAGAAGTGTAGCATGCGATGGAAATACTCAAGTAAAGTAGAAGCATCTCTGACTAAGTAGAGTACTTAATTAGAGTACTTGAGTAAATGCACATTCCACCAATGGAATCGAATCGGGTACCTTGTGGTTGGGGGACGACCGCTCTTTAAATCATGTTCTATATTTTTTATTTGCTCCCAAGTCTTCTCACATCTCTCGGGTTGCAGCTGAAAGAATACGACTATTTTCCCAATGGGATGAAAAATTTAGCTTTTATTCCGTAATAATATATCTGAAGAACAAATTTATGCAACGACATTTGCAAATGTCTAGAAAGCGCTATATAATCTCTAAGTACTATTATCATTGTTAATAAATATAATTAAAGTCAGATGAACTCATTCTCTGGTGGCACAGTTCTAGTATACGTCAGTTATTTACACATTCAAACTATCTTTTTCCAGTTGTTCTTCCTGTATTTAGCAATTTTACTGTGTTGCTTTATGATTATGTGTCTAACTCGTATTTGTCTCACGTTGCTTGCTCTTCGTTTAGAAAAGAAAAGAAGAAAGGTCACAGTTTTAAACCATTGCAAACAAGTGGTTAATAAACCGAACAAAACAAAAAATGTGTGGTGTAGGCCACAAAACTATTTTGTCTACAAACGGAAACCAGAACACTGAACAAAATCTTGTTGAATTGGTGAAAAATTTATCTGCAAATTGAAATTAAAATAATGCTAATCATTTCCTGGTCATAGGCTGATCTTACAAAAAGTCCAAATTACTACATTTACTGTGAAATTTTTCTAAAAATAGTTCTATTACACTACCATAAGCTTTGTTTTTGTTCTTTATCTTAATTTGCTTTTGAATTACCATTACTTAAATGTGTTCATTGTGATCTTTGTGGGGATGATTCAGATAGATCAGTAGTATCTTATTGATTTGTATTCTGTATTTAGTTGGTTAAAAATGTATGTGGTTATCTTCACTTGCTCGCTCCATCCAGAAGAGATGCAATGGATACATGGCCGGTTTAGCAATATTCCAACAATATTTGGTCAATAATGTCATACGCTGGATATTTAAAACCATAATTGTCAATGAGTGTGTTGACATGGATATGAATAGCCCGTTTAGGACGGGGTTTTGCACATGTAAACACCATATCCTGTGTCCAGAAACCAGGATAAGCCCTGATCCCATGGAGGAACACAGTGATGCGAGTTGGTGAATCCTAAAGAAAACCAGGATACTGAGTGATCGATGCACCTTATCTCGGTTATTGCACCGGCGTGGCTTCAGCCGAGTGATGTAACAGAAACACAAACAATGGCCGCATTCAAAAGCTTTCCAGTTGTTTGTCTTTGGAGAATGAAAGCGGCTGTCCATCTTTAACCACTGCTCGTCACGGATGCTATTGACTGTGACGAGCTGAGAGAGAGAGAGAGAGAGAGAGAGAGAGAGAGAGAGAGAGAGAGGAGAGAGAGAGAGAGAGAGAGAGAGAGAGAGAGTCCGAGCAGACAGCTGTCAGCGATGTTGAAGATGTTACTATGACGATGAGCTCTTAGGGCGATTGGAGAGGAGAATAAATTGTCGAGTGGTAGGAAATGTGTAGCATGATGATGTTTCTCGTCGTTCTTATCGACGGTTTGTTTTTGTCAACATCAAAGCACCTGAGCAAATATAATTCATTTATCACTAATTGGGTTACTGTTGAATAACCCAATGTATCTGTAAACACGTCATATAAAACTGCAATGTTTCCCCTTTTTTCATCTATCAATAATTAATTTGTGAACTTATTATTACAAACTTGTATAGCGCGCCACCTGCTACACTCATTCACCCATTCACACACATTACATTGATGGCCAGAGGTGCTTCGTTCCCATCAGGACCAGGCCGCCTGATGCTTCTTGTCACCACGGACGGTCCTGAGTCAGGACAGATGATCTCCTGGGAGCCCTGTTCATCATACATGGGTTTTCACAGATTAATTTCATCTGTCACTCAGCACTTTAAATGTCTGCCATCCAATGCATCTCGCTCCCATGGCGAGGAGAACACACACCTCTATCTCTACACGGGGGAGACCGCGGGGAAATACACAACAGTCTTTAACATACTTCATATCAGCCGCGTTCTCCCCTCCATTTCCATTTGACTCATTCCATGTCATCCTATTCCTGTCGAGTCTGGTGGCTCTGAGGTCGGAGACGCCGCTGATCGCTCGCCCGTCTAACGCAGTTCAACGAGGAGTGGTGACGCCACTGTGTGCTAATTGATTGGAAGGACATGGCTCGGAGACTGGGTTGTTTTCTACAGCTGCCTCTTTCCTTTTATGGCCGAGAAGGAGTTGAATCTTTCCTCCCAGAAGAAGACGCTGTGTCTGCTCTCGACGGACAGAGAGGGTTTTACGATGCACACTTCCCCCCCGAGGAGACGGAAACACAGGATATTCTTGCAACTTCCAGGAGATACCCTCTCAGTAAAAATATTCGGTTTTCGTTGACAGACCAATCTCTGGCCATGTGAATGATTTCTTGCAGGGTTTTTTGAAGGCAAAGCCTGGGGATGCAGCCCCCCCTCCCCCCCTCCAGGCAACGCAAACTGCCACTAATGCTCAAGGCCTCGATCAATGCTCTCATTGAGCCTCTGGAGCGCTCCTCTATCGAGGCGTTGTCACTGTGAACATCTTTGCCTCTTCCCCCTGAGTATGTGAGCTATCCGCCCTGTTAGTGCGCCCCAGTTGCTGGTTGCCTTGTGGTGACTGTAGCGGGGCACTGGGGGCAGCACTCGGACCAAATCCCCATGGCGATAAGACCGGATGGAGTTCTTTCAAGATGATGGTTATACAGCCGGATGCTTTTTAGTTTTTTTCAGTCCAAATGCATGGGACAATCATGCAAAGGTGTATCTGCTTTGCCCAGTTTGTGCAGGCGGGTTATGTCGAAGGCAAGGCCCCCGTCAGAGACACTGAACAGCTGTTTGTGCTTTGGCGATGGGGAAGCCAGTCGAGTCCTATATCCAAGGAACGTCAGGACACCTTATCAAAGGATTACTCTCCTTAAAAAATGTTTCAATCGTCATCCCATTTCATTCTAGATGATAAGTATTAATGTAAAATATATAGAATACAATATATATATATATATATATATATATATATATATATATATATATATATATATGTGTCTATCTGCTAACTTGATTTGTGGTTTGGTTGTTCTAATGATTGCATTTTCCTTTTGTGTGTTTTCTTTTAGGGATTGTCTGCTGCTATTTCTTTAACTAATATAGGTTAATCTAACTATTTTGTTTTGCAAATATCTTCTTTTACTTTTTGTACCGATAAATATCTGTGAATGGAAATTGAAGTCAGGATTGTTTTCTTTGCTGATGACATGGCGCCAGTTGAGGCCGTTGTCTCAATGTTGTGTCACTTCTTGCTGGCTTATCCGTGATTGTGTATTTTTGTGTGTTTCCGGTGGCCGTTGATAATTAAATTAAATTATGAAATCCGAGCATGACACCAATATAAATGCCATTCACCAAATGTAAAACATTTCTTCTGTCCCTTTGGATATCCATGACCATGAGTGTAAGGTCAGTCCACGCCTCTGTAGAACGTTAATATCCACAATAGTGTTATCCAGTTGGTTTTCTGCAGGCATTTATATATGTATACAGTGATTGAGTATAGGCATACTGCACCACATCAAAAGATGACTGATGAAAATGTCTTTGCAGCATCAAAATCACGACTTCCTCAGCTCCAACGTAGGTGTGGCTATCAGTTACTGCAACTTCAGCCCGAGACGGGATTAGCGGTGGCCCTGTCAGACTTAATGTGCATGTCTGGACGACATATTGGACTTTCTGAAGCCAACTCTCCCACTCAGAAAGTCAACTTGGAGGCCAAATCTCTGACATGGCACAATCAAGAGGTCCTTATTGGAGTAGTCTATCGTCTTGATTGAGCTCAAGTTTCGCCAATGAGGCACCAGCCGGGGCCGGAGGTCCCTAGGGAATTAGCAGAGTGGAAAGGAAATACAATAAAATGTCAGGGCCAATTAAACTATAAATACATTAGGTCGGGCTCACCCGTTGCTTGCCTTTTTGCAGGAAAAGGATTCTGGGAAAGTTGCTGCCACCCATTTTGCATAATGTGAAAATGCTGTAAGCGTTTGCTGCCGGTTTCAAACATGCTGGACATCCATTCTGGTGCAGCAGACTCCACCCGGGCCATTAAGGCCTCTCTGTGAAAGACCCAAGACACGGACACAATGAGTGATGTTTAATGGAGTGCAGAATTGGCATGATTCACCAACATACTTCATTTCTCCTGTCAGCCGTTGGTCATTAATGTAACATTTTAAAATCTTTACACATTAGTCATTATACAGGCACATCGTAAGTGATAGACAAAGAACTAATCATAAATATGGTTTCCTGGCTTCCATAACAGTGGATCGATAATTTGCTGTGTATGCTGGCTGAGGGAGAAACAATATTCATGATTGATGACTTTGTTGGTGGTCTGCTATTCCCAGTGTAAGGATATGGGAGCAAATTACCTGATATTACCAATGGTTCCACAATAGATCTACTTTTGGTCGGAATGCAAAATTCTTAATCTACATCTATTTGTATCCACCATGACATTTTTAACGCCCTTGTTGAACCCTGATTTACCGATGTGAAACGAACATTTCTCATTTACATCAGTCTTGTTAGACCCAGACCTTCGGCGTTTATTCATACTTGTGCGTCCTTTCCTCTACTTGTGTCCTTTCCTCTACTTGTGTCCTTTCATCTACTTGTGTCCTCGTGACTCGTGAAGCGTCACCAGTCTCAGCCCGGGTACATGTTCACATTCAAAGTCCTCTTCTCTCAAAGCACGGTCAAAATGCCCGGATGTGACTTGATCCTCCCACTTTACCCAGGATGCATCAGAGGAGACTTGTGCGTACTCTGGCCAGCATATATCCCAGAATGCATTTCACCAGCAACCAGAAACAGTAGCGGAGGAGAAAATAAACTACTGACAGTTGACTTTTTATAAATACTACAGTTGTTGAGTCACGGAATGTCATTTTAGGATGTTTTGTTTATTTGACTCTAAAAAATAATTGACAGTGAATAATTAGAGTAAACTCAGGAGCAAGAGCAGCTGATGTGGTGACGTCATCAAGTCAGCTGCTGGTCCCATCGCAGAAAGACCGTCCTCCCGTTGTCCCGTCCTCCGGAGTCTGGACTCCCAAGTTCAGACTCCAAAAGAACACAAGTCTGCAGTCGTGTACTTTGAATTGAGGCCATGGTCTCTCGTTTCAGACTCCTCCCTCCTCGTGTGATTGCTAGCCCCGCCCTCATTGCTTCCACCTGTGCCTCGTTCTCAGCCCCTTTTTCTGTGTCAGTTTGTCTCTAAATGTTTGCCAGAAGTAAAGACCTTTTTTTTAAACTTCCTGGTGCCTTCAAACGTACTAACATCTTTCACCCCTGGGCTCAATTTGACTCCAGCAATTGAAACCGAGAGAAAATTATTAGAATGAATATTGTTTCCCAAGTTTAAGTCTGAGATACTTTATGGTTGTTTGTTGACTACCTAAATAACCTTTTAAATAAATAAAGACATTGAAAACATATCATTGTGTGTATTTTATGTTTTTCCTGTTGTCCCCCATAAATTAGGAAAAGTCATGAAATATGAAGCAAAACAAATAATGTTAATAATTTTTTTATAGACGTTAAATATTGAATGGGGTCAAATTTACCCCAAAGGTAACAGGAGGGTTAAAATCCGACTACCGCGTCTTGAAATCTGCCTTTGAGTCTTACTCCCAGCCATTCTGTGACGAGCCTTGTTTTCGTCTGACTACAAATACAGATGTTTCATGTCTCTACCACCGCCAGCCGTCGTCACGTAACCAGAAGCCTCTGCTCTTTGATTCAGAGCTAATCCCTCTATCCTTGTCTCTTTGTCTGCTTACTTATTTATGTCTGTCTTGTAGTTTTCACCCTCTAATTTAGACCCAACTGACAATTGTGTGAACAGTGAATAAAGAACTGCAGTGACACTATGCTATTTCTAATACATTTCAGTGGACGTGCAGATTTATAAATGTTATCATGTTGGGTGGAAAAATGAGGGGAATTGCAACATCCCGAGGAAAAGCATGGCGCTGAGCATGAACATCTAAAACGTTGGCAAGCGTTCAAGTCGGAGGCCTGGGCTCTCTGCCGGAAAACTGGGGGTTGCACCCTTCGTGTTAGGAGTGAGTCACTGAGACAAGGGAGTTCAAGTATTTGGGGCCCTGTTTACAAGTGAGGGTACATCGGAGTGTGAGATGGACACGCAGTTCGGTGCAGCGTCAGCAGTGATGGAGGCATTGTACTGGGCGGTTGTAGAGAAGAGGAAGCTGAGCCAGAAGGCAAAGGTCTGTACACCAGTCCATCTGTGTTCCTCCTTTTACCTACGGTCATGAGCTTTGGATCGAGACCAAAAGGATGAGATAGTGACTGAAATGAGCTAGTGCTGTGAGAGGGAATTTAAATCTGTGTGTTTGCCAGTAAGAGCGACTACTTTCACATTGGACTTGGTCCGTTGATGTATTTCTCTACATTATATGAATGTACCTTTTGTCAAGGTCTTGCCAATGCAATTCAACCCTCCTCTTCCAAAGCTTACGTGGTTTTTCTATTCATGCATGTGATCTGACATAAGCAGGAAATATTGGCTCAGCAGTAATGGCCGTCGCTTGGAAAATGAACATATGCATCATCATGATATCATTTGCTGGCACTGGCCACCCAGCTCAGTTCTACCGTTACTTAAACAGCTAAATCACATTAATGTTCTGCTTCCTGGAGTTCTCCCTGCTCAGCCAACAGAACTTCAGGTCAAACTGTTTCTTCAACAACAATTTCTTCAAACTAAATGGCAAAACATATGATAGCTCTTAAAACAACTAAGGATATTGCATAAAACCTCTTGTCCCAAGTGGAAATACATATCAACAGAACATATCAAAAACCAGAGACTCGTAGGATGGGAACGGGGTGAAAAGTGATAGCCGGAAACTATCCAGAAGCTAATGTTGGAATTGGTGGTCCAAACATTTTATGTTGAAACAATAAAGGATTGACCCACAAAGATCCCCAAAATAATGAAAACAAAGGAATACAGAGACTGTATTGAAGGTTACATCCACAATGTTGTAGGAATACATCAACACCTAGTTAACACAACTGTTTGACATTGGCTAAGTTAAGTTGACAAGTCGCTAACTTAAAAAAAAGAAGTTATCATAGTTATCTTGAATGGATCACAACATATCAGGTGTAGAAGTTATCTGCAGATATTCTTTTTCCAAATAAAAATATTCATTTTTCCTTTATGGTCGTCACGCCACAGGCAAAAGTGTGTCCACACATTATTAAGGTTCCAGATCTAGTCTTGAAAAAAATCAAACGCAATGTGCCAATAATGCTTTTGGAAGGATAATTATCCCTTGAAAACTGTGTGGGAAACAGATTCAGAAATTAAATATACAGAATATATCATAGGAAATTCACAAAATGTAATATTATTAACAGAATGTGTTTGACGCTCTCTAGATTGGAAAGGCTGAAGCCTAAAAGTGACGCTGCATGCGGAAATCGCCCTGATGAGCGTACGCTGAGCCACGTTCTATGGTACTGACTCAAATACTGTCAGTTCACGATGATATCAAGGAATTATTGATCGGGAAGTCCCCTCTTGCCTTCTCCTATTTCAGTTACGGGATCCGTTGACCCTGAAAGACCCAATTCCATCTGTCTATGATGTTTTGCAGGGGACTGCTTGTCCAACAGTAGAAATCAGCTCATGCCCCATCAATCAGGCGGGCAATATCTGCTTCATACGGTGGCAAAACATGAACACATATCCTTCTATCTGCCAGGCTTGATAGAAAGTACAAATATTATTTTAAAAGGAAAAGATTTCTTTACTGCATTTATGGCCTTCAAAGACAAATCTATGGCTTAGCTGAAAAAGTGTGAGCACCCCTGGGTTAGGTTAACTGATGACTCTGTAAGTGTGAATCGGCTCGAGACCCTGTGACCCTAAGTAGAATAAGCAGTTACAGGTGATGGATCGATGCCTTGCTGCCTCCATATTCAAACACACAGCCAGGAATATATTTACTTGTATTTATTCATATTTTGTTCCTAATCTAGAAGATGGATAGTCCTTTATGCCTTGTTTTATGTTTGTGTATATTCCTTTGTCTTTCAAACATTTCTGAATATATCTATCATAAAAAAAGAAACAGGCATTACGTGTTTTTTTTGGTTTTCACGTTTCATATCAAACATATTGCCTTGACATTGGATTCTGTCAATCCCATGATCATTACCTTCGCATTCGGAGAATGCGGAAGGTTGTTTTGATCGCTGTGTATTTACTTGTATGTGTGTGTTTGTGTTTTCATCATTACTCAAAAAGTATTAAACTGAATCACATGAAATTAGGTGGGATGATTGGTTATTATCCGGGGACCATTTGATTAGATTTTAGGATTGAGTCCGGTCAAAGGTCAAGGTCATGAGAAGGTTCCAAGAAAGTGTCTGTACAAAATCAACCGAGTCTTCAAACCTTCTGGATCAGTACTGGGCTTCTGAAGGTTTAACCACAGCTACTTTGACAGACTGGTAAATGGCCCGTTTGAGACACATTGATAGTAGAGCGTTTCCAATGAAGGCACAACTTCTCAGCCTCTTTGGGATGAATGACACATGGGCATGTTTTAGTCAAGTACTTTCACCATGACAGACAGCACCACAGTTGCGTTTTACTCATGAACTCTTCCACATAACGATCAATGAAAAGAAGTTAGAATTACATTAAGAGATGCTTTAGACTTTGACCGCAGTGCCAGTCTTGTTGGACTGTTCACAGGAGCACAGACGCAGCATTTGCAAATGTCCCTGCCAGAGCCCATCCTCTGTGGAGCACCAGAGCCTGTGATTGAGTTGGGACATTCAGGCATGCGTTTCATGAATAGAGCCGAGAACCAGTGGTCTGAGACATTAGAAAGTTTATTATGGTTTGCTTTGACACAAAGTCAATGTCTACACAGTAAACTCAAGGCATGGTAGCAGGCCGATGCAGCCGGTCATCATTTCATGTAGTGGCACTCGACTCCGATGACGGCACTCTGGCTCCTCGTGATGTGACTCCCGGCAGACACTTTGGGCTCGTAGATCAGTGTAAAGGCATAAATCAAGTCATCCTCGGTCATCTAAGAGAGAGAGAGAACTACTGAGTAACATTCCACTGAAAGTACAACAGCAATGCATCTAAAGAGCAAAACCCTCACCACTCGTTGGCTGCCACAGTCGTGCAGCTCGTACTCAAAGACCAGCACATGAGCCCAGTCGTCGATCTCAGTGGGGGAACAGCCCCCCAGTGTGATGTCCTCTGGGTCGATCAGCTTGCCGAGGCCATGCAAGTCCTGGCTCACTTCCACCTGGATCCTGCTTTCCCCACACCGCACAGCCACGCGGTTGTCAGTCTCTGGCTGCCGCAGTTCAAAGTTCACAGGGGTCACCTTCACCGGCTCCACCGGATCTTCAGGAAACCTCCAGGACAGAGAGTCGTCCACCGGCTGGATCTGCTGAGCCCGGAACATGGCGGCTTGTTGAGGAGACTTCCTGGAGGGCCCTCTCTCAGGCGCTGCTGCTGCCCGCTCAACTCCAACTCCCAGGTAGTTCGGTGCTCTGGTTCTGAGGAATCTAGCAGCACTGAAGCTGACGCACACGAGCACAAGGCCCAACACAAGAAGCTGGCTGGAGCCCATTGTTGCAGACACAGAACTGGGGATGAATGTTCCTCCAGCACGGCCACTGCAGGCTGAAATAGGCAGTGGCTCCTCCCACTGACTCGTTAGCTTGATCGCTTTGCACAGGTGTAGATCTCACAGCTGCACAGGCCTTACTAATTAGGAGAGACCAATGTTATGTCTACCAATAATGTAATAGAAAACTTCCGAATTTGGTGAAAATGGAACAATGAATCAATCAAGTGGTCAGAGTAACTAAGAACATGTATTCAAGTGCTGTTAACACATTGAGATGTTTTTTTTATTTTGTGCTATTTTGTACCTCTACCAGGACATTTCTCACTAAGAGTAACTATAACAATAGTTAATAGTTAATTTACAGATTAAGAGGTTGTATGTATAATGAAATATCAAATATCAAAACTACGGGATTTCTTTGACGATTACAAATTTGTGAAAAATGCTCTTTGCAACAAAGGACAAGGTGGCGTCTGTGTGACATGTTGTATGTGAGCGTTAAAAGACTAGCCTTTTCATAATTGTACTACTTCATTACCTTTGCATTCTGAGAATGCGGAAGGTAACGTTTTGATTGCTGTGTATTTATTTATTTATTTGTATGTGTGTGTGTTATTCGCATAACTCAAAAAGTATTAAACCAAATCGCATGAAATTTGGTGGGATGATTGGTTATTATCCAGGGAGCATTTGATTAGATTTTGGGATTGATTGGGTCAAAGGTCAAGGTCAAGGTCATGAAAAGGTACCAAAAAAGTGTCTTCGGTGAAGGTATGCGCTCGTTGCCCGTTCTAGTTCCTAAATGTTTTGTTCTTTTAATATACATGTATGGAACCACAATGCATTTCAATGTTGGTTAAAGACTACTTCACCAACGTATTAGACAAATTATGTGAAGCTCTAGTGTGACTTCAGTCAGGAAGATTAATTGCTTGCTTTGGTTTGTAGTTTCTTTCTCAAACATCTGCCACCCCCTCCTACACATGCTGACACATTATTTCCGCACTGTCACTATTTGGGGCCGTCCATCATGGTATGAGCTGTTCTATACAATAGCACAGTGACACGTCTATGTTTTTTGTCTAATATATTGCTGCTGTCTCTTATTAAATATGATGTATTTTTTTCTTTAGTACGTTCATGTTGCTGGACTACAGCAGACTCTTGAGGCTGCTCAGGGTTAGGGTCATCGCCTGGGTCTAGAAGCACTAAAGACCCTGTCAATACTTTATTATCACACATCATCTGTTTATGATAAACAATTATCTTTTGTATGTTTTCAATATATTTGTCTCTCCTGGATGCATTGATTTTGAGATATCTATTATTATTTTTAAATTGTGAATCTGGAAATGTTATAGGCGTGCTATGCTAAATCAGAGGATTGTTCTTGGATTAGATGGTAAGATCCTTGTTGTAGTTCATTTGAGATCATTTTAGGTTTGAGACGCACCACAAAACCTAAACCTACTTTGCTTTGCTACATACCACACTGCTTCTGGAGTATGGTGGCCTGCTATAGTGCTGCATAATCATCCAACAGGAAGACAATTCCTAAAGACTGAACAGTTTTTTTCATATCTTGTTACATAATGTCACATTCAGTACTCAGTCCATTGCTGTGTCCACTTCTCAGTGAAAGTCTGCAGTCGAGGTCTATTTAACTTCATACCCAACCATAATATCAAAAGAACTGTAAACTGCAGAAAGTAGCACAACGACATGATCTACATCTGCAAAGGGTCGGATAAATCGTAATGTGTCAACAGTTAAAAGCTTTACGGATGGGCACCGAGGCTCGATGCCCAAGATACAGTCAGAAAAGCTTCTGTTGTGGGATGTGGGGTTAATATGTGACAGACACATTAGAAGAAATAGCACTCTTATCACGGTCATTGCCAGTGAGAGGAGTATCACTACCATAGGCTGACAGGCTAATGACAAGAAGCATTAGGGGGCTCTTCAGACTGCTGGTCAGCACTGGAGGGAAGAGAAGCATCACTTAACTATTCAATGCTACTGTAGAAAATTAGTATTGCCAGACCCCTGACAACTGTATGGGAAACACATTTAGGAACTAGAATGGGCACTCGGTAGAGCGCATTCCTTTGCATATCACAAGATTGGGCATTGAATTATGAACATGTTGGCATTAGTCGCATGCCAATTGGATATAAATTGATCATGCTATGGTAAAAACAAAAGTTTGACCTTTCATGACCTTGACCTTTGACCCGATCGATCCCAAATTTGAATCAAATGGTCCCCGGATAATAACCAATCATCCCACCAAATGTCATGCGATTCGGTTTAATACTTTTTGACTTATGCAAATAACACGCACACACGGCGATCAAAACAATACCTTCCGCATTTTAAATGCGAAGGTAATAACATTGACGGAACATAAATGGGTCAACATACAACATACAGTGCAAGCTATGTGATAGTCGCACAATTTAAGATTATAGACAGAACATATTGGACGGTATTTTAAATGTTTAAGCTCAAAAGAGCCCGAAGAGCCCCGGTGAGGATACGTTAACCCGCCTCCGATGGTATTGCCACAAAGTACGGGACTTTTGGACATCAGTTCCTGATTGGCCAATAAGGTCCAATGTTTAAAAGTTCTCTATGTGATATTCAGAGCATTAATATTGCAGCAATTATTTACAAAATGAAGTGGAATTCTGCTTCTGTGTGTCGAGCACTCTGAGCTCCTCTGTGCTTTGCTTACACAGCCGCATGGTTTTCATTGCATGTGCACTTTGTTTGTGGTTTTAAAGTGAGAATAAGACAATAAGACAAAACAAGACATTATAGGAATTCGAAGTTGTTTGAAACTGCAGGTCAAAGTTGTCTTTAATCTGATTAAATATTAAATCTACTTGATGGATTAGTGCAAACGTTTGGACACACATTTATGTTTCACATAACGATGAAGAATGATCAGTGACATTTCCTGTAACATCGCCAAGAGGTTGAGATTTGTGGTTTATGGGGAATTTGTCAACGTCTATATTGTTTGGATTTCTATGAAAACTGCTACAGTCATAGGAATTCACTCAGAATGAATTGTGATCCATAAATATTTGTATCCAGGGTAACATGCTAATCTGTTCAATCCATTAGTTTATGACATAATACTTGCACAACTAATGACATCAGCCTCAGCTGTACTTTGTGTGGTGCTAATTAGCTAATGCTAGCAAGCTTAACAAACATCAATACCTGCTCAACATCAATGCCGTAGCATTGTTGTTGTGAGCATGTTATCATGCTAATGTTAGCGTTTAGACCTTTTTGACACCGAGAGCTACTTCAAGGGTACAAAATAATACGAAGGGCTACTTGTTTGATATAAACTTCCCAAATAAAAAAATTGCATAAATAAACTTTTAATAATGAGACGCCACACGACATCCATGTGGTTTGATGAAACCTGAAGCTTTTATAACTACGGTCTTTTAATTTATCTGAAATTCTGATTAAGCGCATAGATTGTGCTGAAGACACGTACAGTGAGTACTACTAAACATTTTAACAACAATAGGTTCTCCACACTGTCAGTGATCAGGCCCTAATACTAACAAGCAGAGTCGTTATGTTTGAGTGCAGCAAAAACACTTTTTAAACCCTTGATATCCGTTGTTAAAGGCAGAATTTTAGGTTCATCGTGATATTTTATGCTCATTTGGACTCACTGAGATAAAGATTAACTAAATCAATGTCAAATATACCAATCAATGTAAAGAAAATATGACAATCTAAACTACTGACCCTCTGTATCTACCTGGACTTACTATTCACTCCGTGCATCATTTACTTTGAGCTGAACTCATTGGCTGTAGTCCTGACTCTCTTTAAAAGAGACTTACCTGCACAGTGAGCAAGCCAGCGCAGCAGCCTCCTCATGGTCCTAGTGCCCGGGGATTATTGCCATTTTCTTTGTTGTTGTTTTTAGAACATGCCTTGCGGGCGACTCACGTGGCACCTTCGGGCGACCAGGTGATTAGATATGAGAATGCGATCCCTTAAAGGGTGCGGTGCGTTGCGGGGACATGTGATGTGGCTAGAGTGGCTCTGCTAATTCGACGAGTTGATCAGCATTCTCAAGTCGTCTGTGCCTCATCAGCAATTGTGGTGTTGTAAATTGTGAAGATATTTAATGAGGGGACATTTGGTTTTCAAGGCTTTTATCTTTGATGGGCAAGGCAAGTGTATTTCTAAAGCACATCATAACAACAAGGCAATTAAAGTGTTTCTCATAAAACCATTAAAAGCATCAGAACATAATGCAAAAGAAAGCACGATTAAAAAACAATTAAGAACATGCATTAAAACATTTAAAACAGTAAAACATAAGAAATAAAATAAAAGTTGGAATGCAGTTAAACAAAATACCAATAAAATGCAGTAATGAGATGCAGAAATTGATAGATTGAGAAGAGAATGACGTCAATTTCCATCTGTGTGTGTCCTAAATTCAGCTTATCAGTGCTTTATTTATTTATGTAGGCGGGACAGCTGTGCGTAAATGGTAAATGGACCTGTACTTGTAAAGTGCTTTTACCATTTTCACACCCATTCATACACTAATGCAAGGGGACACCTGCTGGAACTAAAAGGCTTGAAATTATGAAATGTGATGAGTATTTCATAGTTACGATTAGGACTGATGTTTTAAATAATTTATTGAAAGGGAAAATTAAATTGGTATATTATATTTCTATAGGTTTAAAAAAAGTGAGGTATAAGGATTATATTTTTGTTGAAGCCAAGTTTCAAACTATTTGGTCAATGCTGCTCATTTTCACTAGTGTTCTAAAAATGATTTCTACCTCAGCAACTTGAACGATGGACCTCCTCCCCAGGGAGATGGGCATTGTTGGACACCACACATTTCCTCCCATTTTCTCATGACTTCCGTTCTCACACTCAAGCAGACCCTTGAGTCTCATGTCTCCAGGGGTTTTCAAATTTTTCCAGCAGCTATTTTTATTTGACCCTCATCTATATCTCTACAGACCTTCAATGGATAAGTTATATACCACCTTGAATGAGGAATCTCAGATTTAGGGGAAGAAATCTGTAGTGGTATAACAAGCCTGCTGCCCACATCTCCAAACTAGAATGGGCACTCGGTAGAGCGCATACCTTCGCATATCACAAGATTGAATTATGAACAATTTGGCACTAGTTTCACGCAAATCGGATGCCAATTAACCGAGATATCGCAAATTTACGTTTTTCACCTTTTCGTGACCTTGACCTTGACTTTTGACCCAATCACTCCCAAAAACTAATTGATTGTTCCTTGGGTCATGACCAATCATCCCACCAAGTTTCATAAGAATCGGCTCAGTTTTGTCTGATTTAGACGAATAACTGACGGACGGACTGACATATTCACAAATAAATAAATACACCAGTGCTTATTTTAATACTGTGCATTGTTGCATTGTTTGTGCTCTGCTGTAAATTAGTCTCATGGGAAATATGTGTGTTGGTTGGACAATATATTCTGAACTAAACTCCTCAATGTTATTGCGATCAACTCTTATGACACTGAGTATCTCATTTAGTGGCCAAAAGGTGTCAAATGTCAAGATATTTGCACGAGGTTTCTGCTTGACCACAGCTGCAAGATGCTTTTTTTGTTTTATTGCACTATTTATTTAGGTAAATAATGCTGTGAATGTGTATATATATATATATATATGTATATTATATATATATATATATATATATATATATATATATATATATATATATATATATATATATATGGACAGATGGAAATGTCTCATCATGTTTAAATGCTACTATGCCATAATTCATTTGGAGCCTTAAGATCCACCGCCATAAGATATATTTCCAAAACAGAAAAGCAATCTTCAATCTATATTATCTTTTTTTGGAGCCCAGCAGGTTACTTTTTCCCCAGAGCCCAATAGAGTTAATCGTTTATGCAACCATGTTTGTAACTGTACTGCATGCACTCTTGCAATAGTTCCCCCCCCAAATGGAAAAAAAAGCTTACATTTCCACATGGGCTCTGATGTGCTTTTTTTTTTTAAAGGAACATTTGTGTTAATGTAATTCTTTTTAAACACACCAGTTAAATAAACTGACGTTTGTAATTCAGTTTTGTGACGATGGTTATATAAGCTCAGGTATTATTTAGACTTGCAAATTATACCATTTCCATCTCATGGCTACAGCCACCCAGTGTAATAAGTAGGCCACATGTTGTGTGAGGCAAGAGGAAGGATCTTGTTGTCCAACATTGTATTGTAATTGTGTAAGCCATGCAGCACAAATAGTTTAATTTATTTGTATCATTACAATTGAACTCTTTACAACTGACTCAAGTGACAAAATGGGACATCATGTTAATTAATGGGAAATTAAATAAAATATTGTGGAAATAATTATAAACATATATATATAAAAAACATGCACTCTTACATTAGATATAGGCTACTTCAGATCTGATACAGTACACTGGCCTATTGATATGCAACCCCACCTAGATGTCTCCCTACTGTTTTCATTTTTATGATCCATTGTTTATATTGTACACATCTTGGGTTGAAACCTCATTGTTATATTTTAGAATTTTATATTTAACACTTTATATTTCTACATTGTATATTTTGTATTTACCCTCATTAGCATTATCAAATGTATCAAAATCAATTTTTACAGATGGGATTATTTAAGTTTAATTGGTAATTGTTTGCTTGCTGAACGTGTAATAGAAGACTTTATGAATGTACTGTACTTTTAAATCTACGATCGTTCTGCCCTACTGCGTCCGACCAATCAGCAGCTCCGACACGCAGCCCCCCCGCCCCCCTCTCTGAATTTTCAGCGAATCACAGCTCGTCTTTCAACCCCGGTAGAATAAGTCAAGTTGTAGCAGTAGTCTGGTTGGTGTCGTCGCCAGTCGACCAGCGCAACAAGCCTGTCCCCCGTGAGCCTGACTCGGCCAGTGGACCGTTGTGTACACAGAAAATACCCGAAAAGTGACGCGAGAGGACGGCGGGACTGCTCCGCGAAGGCGTTTCTGACCGAAAAACACGAGACTCCTGCGCCGTATATCCGCAAACTAGGTAGGTTTGTTATGTATTCCTGCGCTGTGGTTTTGTTGCAATGTCCTCCCTCCTCTCCGCGTCCCTTCACCCGCCAGATACGACAATTAAACGCACATTTTTGGCACGGTTGTTCGGAATACCCGTATCACGTCCGCTCCGCCTCAGCAGAGCTCACTGTGTGTGTGTGCGCGTACGTGTGTGAGTGTGCGTATGTGTGTGTGCGTGTGTATGTATGTATGTATGTGTATATATATATATATATATATATATATATATATATATATATATATATATATATATATATATATATATATATATCTCAACACCACGCTTAATACGTGCATACATTGTAGCGTCGTGTTGACAGATGGGGGGCCGTTACATGTCGCCCCGAGGGGGAAAAGGGACAAAACTGCCATGACACTCGACACAATGTAACAGTAGTCTGGTGACACAGCCAACACATTTTTCCCCCTTCCCTTTAAAAAAAAAAAAAAAGAAAGAAAAACATGTGAAGAGAAAGCCCTCTCCGCTGGTCGTACGCCTGTTCCACATCACGGGACGCGTTTGAAACGTAGTCCTCGCAGTCCGGGGAGCTTTCGGTACACAACGGAACCTTCACGTGAGCTGCACCGCCCGGACCCCGGGGGTTTTGGACCTGTGCGCATGCCGCATTAAACCGACCACAACAACCTGGCGCTGACTTTGTCTGAACTGTGCTGCTTTGCTGATGAACCCTCTATTAAATGGCGTATTTATATAGTTTGGTTTTGAGGTTAGGCCCATAACATTAATATCTAATGGAACGTGATAGGGTTGTGTCCGTGTTCTGGCCCGTGAGTGCAGCATTGGAAGAAGAAGAAATAAAAGATGACCGAGCCTTAGTTAATCACATTGTTCTAGCTTATGCTGAGTAGTTTGCATATATCTTCACATGAAATCCAGTCTATCTCCTTCCCCCCCAATCATATTATTGGCAGCAGAGTTGTTGTTGTTGTTTTACCACCTTATCAGCATCTTACTCTGGGGTAGTTTTCGTTGATCTTGGATGTATTCCGCTGTGGGTGAGGTTTTTCACCCTGTTTAACCTCTAACTGTTATCCCTCCTCCTTCGTTTTTTGTCTTTGGGAAGGAGGAAAAACCCTGGATGGACCAAGCAGGGGTCAATTGCTGAAGGTTTATACAAAATACTCCGGAGCAGCCATAACTGTAACCGTTTCCAGTGTCCAGCTCGGGGGCATAGACCTCTGGAGCACATCTGCTGTGTGCAGGTGGTCTGGAGGGAAAATGTGTCTGAATTCAGTCCACTCATTGCCGGCTGCTCTCGGCAGTTCAGCTTCCACAGCTGCAGGGCTGGATCCGTTGGACTCAAGGTCACTTCTACTCTCGTTTCCTTTTCTGAAAGGAACACCCACTGCTGCATCACAATTATTGCATTCAGTCGAGCGGCTGCCTGGCTGCCGGGCCCAGCCAGGGTTTCAGCTGCAGAGCGGGGGCCCATGTTTGGTGCTTGCAGCTGAAGGACTTACTGATGTGGGGGGCCCGCATTCACCAAGCCTCCTAGAATAGGAGTGGTGATGGGAGGTTTCCTGCAGAGACTCTTTTCACAGTGGAGCACTGGATTGGTGGATCAAAGCTGGATTACTGATTCTGGGTGAGGACGGAGCCGTCAGTTGACCCTCTGCGATGTCCCTCCCTAGAATGACCTCCGTCCCAATGCTTCGATAGCGGCTGTAATTAGGCGCCGGAGCCTTGAATGGTACCGGCGAGTCCGACAGCAGATATCCTCCAAATTTAGATGCGTGTTGTATTTTTCACCTTCCAGAAGCCAGACCCAGAAGAGTTCTGATGTTGGATATGGGTTGAACTGTGTGGAGGACCTCCCTCAAAGCTGTCCCTCAAAGAGCAACTGAGACGGTGTTCGCTCCAAGGTAAGATGCTAATTATCGGACCTTCGCATTCTCAACGTTTGAATATTGATTATTAGCATTTTATGATATGGATCTTTCCCATGATGTATCTTGAAACGAATGGAAAGGTGTGATAATTCAGACTCGTATTGGACATTGAAAGTTACAGCGAGTCATAACCTAGGCATTAACTTGGCTTGAAAAAAGAAATATGTATTTATTTCTAACCTGTTTTGTATGAACCATGTTTTATTTTTGTATTTAATGTGAGTTATCCTCTTTATTCAAATCCTATTTTGAATCCAGCTCTCAAGATCGTATCGTACTCTCCTCTTACTACTTCTCTCTGATAATTCGGAATGATTATTGCAGCAATCGATCCGTTTTATGTATGTATGTGTGAAAAAAGCAAAAGCTGTCATTATATATTTTTATAGAATAAAAGGTTAATAGTATATTTCTATTGTTATATATATATATATATATATATATATATATATATATATATAAAAAGATGGTGAGGCACTTATCAATTATTGGCTAATCATTTCATCGTTGACGTTTCCTGTACATTTTTGTCAACATTGAAACATTTTGAAAAACGCATTGCACAAACATCACAAATAAGTCTGGCCTCATTTATTCAAGATCACAATGAATTGGTTAATTGACACAATCATCAGTATTTTTATAAAAGAGTAATTAATGCAACTTTTATTATAAGAGCTATTGTGAGACGTATGATGATTCCCCTTTTATATAAATATAATCTTCCTGTCGATATAAAATAAAAACGTTATCCAAGTTGAACACATCATTATTTAGTTATAGTTTTTTCTTAACACCATGTCGGTTGTCGTTAGCTGTGTGTCTGTTCCGCTGCGTCTCCATTTGTTGCGCTCAAGTTAATATGCACTGAATATCTGCACTAGTTTAGCAACCCCAGATAGTTTATGCTTATATCGCCACATTATGTCAATGTTAATTGTATCGGTCTACTGTTTCGTCTAAACTTATTACCAACAGTACGAGATCAGGCCTTAAGCCGCCCTCTTGTATAGCGCTTTATTTACTATAATCTGTATATCCTGTATTTACGATACTTTCTGTTTCACTTCTGGTTGGATGCCAAACTGCATTTCGTTGCTCTGCACTTGTACATGTGTAATGACGATACAGTTGAATCTAATTTAATCTGTTCAGGAATGAATTGCACCATAATTACTGTCTGATTTAAGTCAAGTGTTCCACATGTTTTAACGTTTGGTCCTATCTGGACTCTCGGTCGTGACGACGGTCTGCTTTACTGTGTGCCGACGTTAAACTATGAATGAATAAATAGGACCGGTTAGAAATGCTAACCTGATTGTCTGACCAGGAGAGAACTGTCCCGTTTCCATTGGTAGCCGATCGGTCAGCACGGTAAAGTCAAAATGTTTTCCGTTGGTCAAACTCATGCCGATGTCCTTTCTCTACGTGTCCTACCTTCCGCCCCTAAGTGACGGATTCATCTCTGCACTTCCATAAATCATTCCTTGAAAATGACTTCATGCTCATTCGTTACAACTTCCACTGGAGAACCCGCTAATTATTACATGTAATTACATGTTGTGTGTAGACAGGCTCACTTCCTGTTGTTGCCAGGGAGCTGCACTTTGGTGATAGGACCATGATGTAATCTCTACAAAAATAATCGCTTCCTCGCACCTTCAGTGCCAAGTACCGTTCGGAGCTGGCACAACCAAAAAACGGTAATGTCCAACATATTATGGAAGAGGAGTGTGTAATAGGTATCTCTCTTTTTACAGAAATTACAACTAGAGGTTATTGGAAACGTTTAGGTTTATCGACCAGAGAGAGCTGACACTGTCTTGGGCACAAGACTTAAACTAATCAAATCTAAGGTATCTCCAAGAATGTTATGTTTACATACAAAAAGCTACCATCAGCTGATATGTATTAATCTCAGATTTTTATTATCCAAATATTGATATCTGTATAGTCTTACAAAATCCAGGTTTGGTTGGCTTCATGGTAATAATAAAACTAAACATGATAAGTACAGGTGTGTTGAATGTTATAGGGATTCTATTATTGCATTGCAATTGTCCAGCTATTTAGTTCAATGTTATTTAAATAGTTGCAAGAGTTTGTAATTACAATTGCGACACACATGGGAACTTCTGCAACAATGTTGGGAAGAACTTTCTGAAAGTTATTGGATTTCCATCGTAAAAAAGTCCAACATTTAGATTACATCTGGTCAAACAAAACCATTCCATGATTCATTTATTTTGTCTCAAATTGTTTATTTGTCCTATGGTTTAATCTTAGAGGACATTGAGAAAAGAAACTGGAGAAATGGAGGTGTCCTTAAACTTTTGATCGTGAGTGTATATCTAGCGATATATCCCAGATTTCATTCATAAAATGGTCAAATTTGAGAAATAACTGGAAAATAACAGGAATACCAAATTCCTTATGGTTTTTAATGATCGTCTTGTAGATACTGTAGGCTAAAAACAACCACGAATCAGAATTAAAAACAGTTTCCAGAGCAACACTCATCCTCTGATGACTCGGTGTTTGACTGCCTTTCTAATGGTATTCCTACCATTAAAGGCTGCCCACTCAATACCTAGACACCGGTCCTCCCACTCACACACACACACACACACACACACACACACACACATACACATACACACTGTTTAGTCATTGGCAGATTTAGTGTTTGTCAGCCAGTCACTTTGCTGATGAGTGATGTCATTCACTGTTTAAAACCCTTGCATTGTGGGTAAATCTCCATCTTTCTATCTCTAGCTGCTGGGTTCTCAACTGCCACGTAAAGGAGAAGTTGATTTGCAGAGTGTTGCATTACTTTACGTGGTTTATTGAAACAAACATATTCCAACGCACGCAGGACGATTGCGTCGTAAAGTGTGACAACTTCCTGTGTGAACTGCATGTGCACTCTCGCAACTGACATTGATGCACGGGGATGGTGGAGGAGTGACGGTTGAACTAATTCACGATGGGAGAAGCAGGATGGCTCTGCAAACTAACGTTCATCTTTTCATTGATGTTTCATGATATGCCGATATTCGGTTGACATACTTGTAAGTAAACTTCTGTAACTGAAGTTTTGCTTTTCAAAGTTCACTCGGCTCTAATTTCCTCACTATGCATTACGGAACTTGTGTCGCTGAAATGTAGACTGAGTCGCTGTAGGCCAAGTGTTCATCAATCGCGTTTTGTAGATGCGTGTATACGTAAAAAAAATCCACCATTTAAATTCAAATAAACCATCACGCCTAACCAGTTGTAAATGTTCTTCACATCCCAGGTCACTTCATATCCTACATGCTTCTGGTTGAAGTCCTTTATTTTGTGAGAACATAAGGCGGCTGTCGTTCCCGTGGGACGGCTCTGCAGTTTCACGCTGGAACGCCCGGCTGAGAGGCTCTCGTCGGAGGCAGAACTTGAAACTATGCGGCTAATGGTTTTTGCAACTGCTGACCTTACAACTAAGCCAACAAACCCGCTGATGTTCCTACCGTTTCAAATGGAACGGCCTGTAACGTGATCTCTGTTTACTCGTGAGCAATGAACAAACTCGTGAGGTTTTATTTGTATTATTTGCAGATTGATGTGTAGAAAGGAGCGTACTGATCCAAGTCGGAGCATGGCAATTCCTTAATGTCATTTATGGTTTGAGGTAATCTCATGCTGTTGGAGAACCCCAGTAAAGCAAACGGTCTCTATAATAATCAACCATTGGGTCTTTCCCCCTCCCTCATATTTTGCCTGTGATAAGATATTCATGTATTAGTCCCACAGTGGGGACATTTCAGGATCAAAGCAGTGGATGTACATTAGAGCATTAAAGATACAAATCAAAACACAATACTAATACTGAATACCACAAGGGGAAAACAAAGTAAAGTGGTGATGGTGGGTGGATATAGGACAATTCAAATAAGACTTATCTTTCCACCACTACAGGCTCGATGAACAAGCATTAAAGGACCTGGATCTTGTGATGGGGCTGGATTTGTGTCTCATTGTTAAGGGCACATTATGCACTGGGAACATGTAGACCAGGCCTGTTGGTGGTAAACATTGTTACAGGTGCACAATCCAATCCAATCCCCTGGAAAACCCAAGGTTGACACAAGGTTTTTCTAAATAATGGAGGAGGACGACGACTGTGTTTGCCGTCATCCCCAGTTTATTTGATCTGTGATGAGGCTTTGATGCAGATGAACGGCATCATTTATGGAAGCAGACGATCCCACCTTTTTGGATTAACTTGAACATGCCGGAAGAATCCTGACTTTGCTCCAGCTGCACCGAGTCTCTCTCACCTGGAGCGTAGACTGTGAAGTCACCTTGATGGTCACTCATTGATTTGTTAATTTTCGTTTTCTGCAACCGGATGTGACACGAAGAGATGGCGGCGCACAGTGGAATGTTGAGTACAATATTTTGAAGCGACTAAAAACCATGACACTTCAACCGTTGACTTTAATGCACTGAAAGGGTTAACGCTGTACGCAGAAAACACAGACGACCCCCAGACCAGCCGTGAGTCCCCTTCAGTCGCCCCGACCTGAGCCATGCCCTGCTTCATGGTCCGTTTGACCCTAAATAAACCATTTACTAAATAAACATCACGCTGCATTGAAGGAGACTTGAAACTAGAGATTGAGATCATAAACTCATGTTTACAATGTTTACTGGGGGAATAAATCAAGAGAAGTAGTGACATTTTCTCAGACCTCTATACAACCAGACTTCTTATTCACCCTTTACTGCTTCTTTAAAAAAACAAAGAAAAAACTATAATCATTTTAACAGCCTCTCTCCATATTCCGCCTTTTTCGGGTTTTCGGCCTGCCGCATGGAATTGGCTATTTCTATGACAACACATCAACACTAACCATCGTTGTATGACAGACTAGATCCACCCTTTGCCTTGTATAATCCGTTTAGGCCACCGTCTGTATTCTTGCCGTGGTTTTTCCACCATGAGCACCGAACAGAGGCTGTCGGCTACGTGCTCTACGGTGTGAATCGGCATTTTCCCCTCCGCTTATTTATTTATTTGTATGCGTGTTACTCGCATAACCCAAAAAGTATTAAACCGAATCACATGACATTTGGTGGGATGATTGTTTTTTTATCCGGGACCATTATATTAGATTTGGGGATCAATTGGCTCAAAGGTCAAGGTCATGAAAAGGTCAACATATTTTAGCAAGGTAAATTTTTATCCAATTGGCATGCAACTAATGCCAAAATGTTCATGATTCAATGCTCAATCTTGTGATATGCGAAGGTATGCGCTCTAAGGAGTGCCCGTTCTAGTGTATCCTGTAATGGGGTGGGCTTTCAGGAATGTACACATCAACGATGTGATTGGATGAATGATAAAGGATGGCCAATTTTTGAGTACGAGGATGGCAGTCCGAGGCCAGAGCTGCACAACCTTGACCCCTGTGGTGACCCCTGTGATGACACCTGTGGTGACCCCTGTGATGACCCCCGTCTCTTGAGCGTTGTAACTCGTGCAAGACGGAGCGGTCGTTCACCGGCGAGAACGGCTAATGGGAGAAACCTTTTGACCTCGCTTGCATTCGCATCGAGACATTTATTTCACAGCAGAAATGCGTAGCAAGAGGAATGGCGCTGCTGTTTCCTCTTCACGCGTATCTCTCAGAGCTCTCACGCCGGAGCGTGGCGAGGAGGTTATTAAGTGTCGATGTGGTTTGGTTTCACCGTCGCTCCGTGGAGAGCAGCCTCAGCCTCCACTGCTTGCCCTAACAGATCAATGGGGGGGAAAAAATGATCCTGCAAAGCAAGTTACAATATCAATAACGGGAGAGGAGAGCCTCAATTAATTTAACGCAAACACAATTCAGTGCAAGATGCAACATGAGCCTGGTCTGAGTCATCCAGAGGGGCGAGAGACGGCCGTGTTACAATCTCCTTTTGTCGTCTTTTTCATCTTACGGCCTTTTGTGAAACCACCCTTGTTCTCTGTTGATATACAATTCTACAAAATTCCTGTCAGTTACTTTACAGCAATTATCTGAACGTGAAGATTAAAAAGTCAGAAGTGATCACCTTGGCCTGTGGTACTACCGATGACTCATCTGTTCTCACATTCCACCTCCTTGTTTTCTATCGCACTTCTCTTCTCTTTATTTTCCACCAACAAGTACTTTCCTGCTTCCTTTCTCTGCCCGTTCTGTTCAATACCGCAGATGGATGTGGTTTGTTTAGTTATTTATTATCCTCATCATTTTTTTTTTCTCCGTCTAGCATTCAGTGCAGCGGCTGTTGCCGCCTAGAAGTTGGTTAGACCTCAGTCAGACGTGACCCGAATCGAGCTCCGCCTCCCAGATTTATTGCATCCAAGTGCAAAAGTGAATCAGATCCCACTTGTACTTCCACTAATAGACTAAACGTGTTGGTAGCCTGGCATATTCATGACCTCCCTCCCTTTTAACACTGAGAAGTCCCGGTGGATGGCGGGGGTCCTCCTTATTAGACGCTGCACTGTAGGATCCTTTGGACGTGTTTGAGGAACCATTTAAAGCGTTTCTCTGCAGCTTGGTGCCCCAGCTCCCTCTCACAAGGATGCTAATGCAAGGACTTAGCGGTACTGTTTGGTTGAGAAATTCTCCTCACTTTTATAACTGCGCGTTAACAGTTGAAGGCGTTTGGCTAATGGCAATGACCGTCCAACGGCTCATCATGTACGAGAAACCCGCTGAGAAGAAGTTGAATCGAGGGTGAACAGATGGCAGAGGGAAGCGTTGGCCTCTCCTGGTCGGTCCAGTCTGGCAACACGGATTCCCAAACAGTGCAGAATATGGACTGTCAGGTGGGAGGGTCTAACTCAACTGTAAAAAAAAAACATGTATATGCAATTTTGCATTCATAAACTGGTATTTATAGAGTAAGAATGTATACTTGGGACCAGGTGTTCAAAGTATCTCTTTTCTTTTTCTGCTGTACCATCTCACAAACACTGCATACAAAGGAATTAAGGACAGGATTGTTGATCAGTACCAGTGACACGTGGACCGTATATTTTAAATCCACATGAATCATGTGCTCCCCCCTCTCTCTCTAGCTCAGAAGGGTGACTGTGGCTTCAAGGCACAAAGAGAACCCTTTAACAAACAAGCTGTAGTGTTCACTTGCAGCTTATACTTACCCAAAGGGAACGCGGTCAGGAGGCACACAGTGTGTCGAATGGAGGTCTCTACGTATGCATGTTTGGTTGTGTGCGAGTACATATTGCACATCTACAGGATGACTGTGTGTTCATGTGTTTGTCAAAAGTAGAGGTTACATGTCAAATGACGCTCCCTGAGAAATCAAAGGCCGAGTGATATCTATTGAGATTAAAATACAGCTGTCCTTGGTTCTGCGTCCTCGCTTTCTCTTCGGCAGAGTCGAGGTCGGTCATCTTTTAGTGGACGTCGAGTTCTGTCTTCTAACTCTTCATAAAGCGCCGGGGGGAGAGGGTTCATTAGTCTTCCTGGCGGCCACTCCATCGTCACAATTGTGTTTGAAGCCCTTTTGTCAAGTTTGGGTCAAAACTGTGCAAAAGTCAAATGTAACTACTGTTGGTTAGAGATCAAAAGAGAACGAGGCGATCGCTCGCCCTTCTGTAGAATCGTTCTGAGATGCATCGGTATTCATTTTAAAATCAGGGTTCGTACGGTCATGGAAAACCTGGAAAAGTCATGGAATTTATAAATGGTCATTTCCAGGCCTGGAAAAGTCATGGAAAAAACTTAAATCATAAAACTTTTGGAAATTTGTTAAAATCACGTGTCCATTTACGCCGAGTTTGAAATAATTAATGTTTTTTTTTAAGAAAAACACTCAAAATATAAGCCGGCGTACGCTCTCAATACGCACAATGTTCTGAATTGTTCATGTTTTTACTGAGATTTCAATTTGTTCATGGAAATTTGGTTTAAAATCATGGAAATCCATTGGTCAAAATGTGTAAGAACCCTGTAAAATATTGCTTATGAAATAGTTTTTGTCTTTACCTTTGCTTGAGGATTGTTGCCCTGGTGTCTAATCGGAACAAACTTTCTTTTGTTTTGTGCAACAATCCAGGCCTCATGGAGCTGGGGACTCGACGGCTGCTGTACACCAGGGAGCTTGACCCATGCCCGGTTCCCAGCAAACAACCGTAAAGGGCGGGAACCTTGATTGCACCTTTTGGTTCCTTTTTCCCTGCCCCTAAGTTGCCCCCGTGGTGATATCGTCCTCCCCCGCCTTTGGCCCTGCAAAATGATTGGCAAGCTGAAGCAGAACTTGCTGGTGGCGTGTCTGGTCATCAGCTCGGTCACCGTCTTCTACCTGGGCCGCCATGCCATGGAGTGCCACCATCGCACAGAAGAGCGCGGCCAGTTGGGCGGCATGCTGCCCCTGTCGGCCCTGGGGGGCAGCATGCGCACCACCCTACGGACCGGCCAGAACCTCAGCACGCCTTTCGTCTACAACAAAGACATGCCGCTCATCTTCATCGGCGGCGTGCCCCGCAGCGGCACCACGCTGATGCGGGCCATGCTCGACGCCCACCCCGAAGTGCGCTGTGGCGAAGAGACCCGCGTCATCCCTCGCATCCTGGCCATGAAGCAGATGTGGAGCCGCTCGGGCAGGGAGAAGATGCGTCTGGACGAGGCCGGTGTGACGGACGAGGTGCTGGACGCTGCCATGCAGGCCTTCCTGCTGGAAATAATCGTCAAACACGGGGAGCCCGCCAACTTCCTCTGCAACAAGGACCCTTTTGCCTTGAAGTCGCTCTCCTACCTGGCCAAGATCTTTCCCCACGCCAAGTTTATACTCATGATACGGGACGGCCGGGCTTCGGTCCACTCCATGATCTCGAGGAAGGTGACGATCGCCGGCTTTGATCTGGGCAGCTACCGGGACTGCCTGACCAAGTGGAACCGCGCCATCGAGACGATGTACACTCAGTGCCTGGAGGCGGCGGACAAATGCCTGCCTGTGCACTACGAACAGTTGGTGCTTCACCCTGAGAAGTGGATGAAGACGCTGCTAAAGTTCCTCGACGTTCCTTGGAATGACGCCGTCCTCCACCACGAGGACCTCATCGGGAAAGCTGGAGGAGTGTCCCTCTCCAAGTAAGTCGTGCTGACGGCTCCTGTAACGTTTTATTTTTCCCTTTCCCTCGCCTCATCGCTGTTCACAAGATTCTGGAAGGTAGCCGTTGCAGACACGTCTTTTTATGATAGTTTGAGTCTCACAGGAAAAATTGGTTGTAGGACAAAGTTACTCATCAATGGCCTTTCTTTAGACTTGGTCGAGTCAGGTTGAACTTTTACATTTAATTGTTTTAATTGTAGCCACACACAATAAAACATGGTAATTGTGATCTTACTGGTTTGTAGCTTGGGGAGAGACGTTCCAACACCACTCTTTAATTACAACTGCAATGGTCTTTTTTCAAGAATATATATTTTTTTCAACCACTTTCCTCAAAGTTAAACTGATCAGCTCCGTTGTCATCTTGTTCCTCGTTTGTTTTATTTTAGGGCCGAGTGCACCTCAACGACCCCTTGTTGGCAGCGCTATGTTCAAACTCTGCTTCAGGGTCGTTTAGGGACTCAGTTCCCAGCGGTGAGGACGCCCTGAGTCGGCACCCATTAGTCACGCCGTCTGTGTTGATAATGAGCAGCAGAGGCTTCATTTGTTTTACTCGATGATTCCTCTACAGCTGCAGATTTATTGAATTGCTCATCGCTGACGTAATGGTGGTTGGATAAATAGTTGCTGCAGTTGTGATTTGTGCCAGCTGCACGTGGCGAGCTGGGTCTCCCATACATCACATTCCCAGAGCAGTCGGAATGAGCTTGGACATGCCCTTGTCTTCTTAGCTTTTAACTACTGGGCCTTGCAGGGTTCGTACGGTCATGGAAAACCTGGAAAAGTCATGGCATTTAAAAATTGTAATTTCTAGGCCTGGAAAAGTCATGGAAAAAACTTAAATCATAAAAGTTTTGGAAAAGTCATGGAAATGTTTTTATAATCACGTTCATTTATGCAGAGTTTGAAATAATTAATATTTTTTTTTTAAAGAAAGACGCTCAAAATATAAGCCGGCGTACGCTCTCAATACTCAACATTTTTCTAAATGTTTCATGTTTATACCGAGATTTCAGTTTGGTCATGGAAATTTGGTTAAAAGTCCTGGAAATCCATCGATAAAAATGCGTAAGAACCCTGCCTTGTGGGGGGGAGAGGTATGAATCTGCTTTTAATGGGAGAAAAGTGACAGGCGGCAGTGTGTGTATATATATATATATATATCTCTCTTTTTATTTCACACACGATCCTGCCGGCCTTTAAATACTCGCGCACCTCTGGCCTTGACATCTATCCTTCCGATGTTTTCATAAAGCCTCCAGACTTTCCCTCATTACATCTCATTTGGAAATGAAACGTCCTCCAGCTCGGCACAGCCAGGATTGGAACCTAGTCGTTAGTGAACACACGAGATGATGTCTGCGCTGCAGTATTGTAAGCAGGTTTTCCTAATGGCCCTGCCTGGTGTCGGCGTTGTTTTGGTTTTAGGGACTTCAGAGGTCGGCCTCTGGAAGTCTTTGAGGAAACGCTGAAGGGTTGCACCCTCGTTCACTTCTACCACCCTCGTCCTGCCACGTAGCAACAGAACACACGTGTCCTTGTGCAGGTTTCACACTCGCTTTCTAGAACTTTCTAAACTGTTCGTAGAAGCACATCATTATTCTACTATTGATCAGTGGTGGAGGCCACATTTACACATAGCCGGGTATTTACAGAAATAAATATTTCTGCCCCTCCGTTTTCAAAAATAATGTCGTACACACAAGGTCGTTTTCAAAAAAAATTCTGTATATTTGAACCCGCATAAAAACGCCGTCTGCATACGTCCCATAGGACGCTCACATGACGTGAAGCATCTTTAGTCGCACACTGTGACGTTTGACAACCTAAAACTCAGTTTGACCTCGTTCACACGCAAACACAGAAACAGAGTTTTCAGAAATCTCCACTTTGGCCGGAGTTTTTAGAAATGATCGTTTTCCGTGATAAAACCAATGTTTTTGTGCAAATGAAAGGCCAAAACGCACGACTGTATTTAAGGACTATGTTTATTCTACTCTACTACATTTCAGAGGTAAATGGTGTACTTTTTACTTCACTGAAACATCAAAATAATACAAAACAATACATGTATAACATAAACCTGTAAGAAAAGTAAATATACATCTCAGCACCCCTTCTTTCCGCATCCTTGCTATGTTCAATAATACGAAAAATATACTGAGAAAAAAGAGATTGCACAATAGAAAGCCCACACGTCTTTGGAGTGACAGAATCCTACTACATTCACACTTTGTGTTTGGTGACTACTTGTCAGTCGATGATGATGATGATGATGATGCTGCTATCAACAGATTTCTTTTCTGTCTAGTCTCTAATGAATCTCCACGACTTCTGTGAAGATTGTCCACTTATCACCAGTCGTCCTTTGCTTAATCAGAGGAACATTTAAAACGATTATAATTGATTTGTCCATTGTGCTAATGGTTTAAACACCCGACCCATGGACTGGCATATTGAATCTTTCCAGCCCATCTTTAATTAAATCACTGTTGTGTTGCAGTTCTTTGCTCGTGTTGCAGCGTTGCTCTACTTTACACCAGCCAGGCATTACGTTGTGGGCATTTTGCTGAATTTGCAAGTGACATTTGTGTGTGTGTGTGAATCAGAGCTGGGCGGTGTGGCCTAAAATGTATATCCCGGTATAATTTTGAAACAAAGATGATAACGGGAGCTTTTACGGTACATTATTTTTTCCTAAAGGGGCACAGCATCGGTATGGCAACGCCAAGTCAACGTGACCTGTGTTTACAGACGCTCTTATGTCACCGTGAGTTTTACGCTCCGTTGCACCAAGACTTCCGTCCTGTCGGGAATGTGAGTGTCTCCGTTCACCTGTGCATAGTTACACCTGTGTTCACGGCAAAGATCTGTTGAGGGGCAAGAAGCGCCGCTCTGGAACACCAGGTTTTGTGTTTCGCACAACTCCAACAGAGCGGGGACTCTTCTCTCTAGCTCATAGCCTCAAGTCAATTTCAGGAATTGCATCCTCCAGTTCTTTTAAATTCATTTTCATATCGATAATTTCAGCTTATCAACTTGTGTCAGCGGCAATCGGCTCCAGTGCCCCGCAACCCTAAAAAATGTTGAATAATGGAATGGAACTTCATAGTTTTCAAAAAGTATCCAGTATTTAGATCAGGTTGCTTATGAAAAAAGGAGGTGGCAGGAGGTGTGGGATACATATTCATTTTCAAACGCCCTTTAGGTAAATGCACTCCAAGCGTCAGAACCCAAAAGAACTCGATCAGCGCAACAGGCTGAATGGCAACACTCAATTTTGTTATTGTAAAAATAATAATACAGGGTTCGTACGGTCATGAAAAACCTGGAAAAGTCATGGAATTCTAAAATGGTTATTTCCAGGCCTGGAAAAGTCATGGAAAAAAACTTAAATCAGAAAAGTCATAGAAATATGTTATCACATGTTCATTTACAGAGTTTGAAATAATTAATTAGTTTTTTAAAGAAAGATGCTCAAAATATAAGCCGGAGTACGCTCTCGATACACAAAATGTTCTAAATTTTTCAGGGTTTTTACCGAGATTTCAGTTTGGTCATGGACATTTGGTTTAAAGTCATGGAAAAGTCTTGGTCAAAATGTGTAAGAACCCTGATAATATCACATCGATATGAAATGTTAACCAACTATGAAGAAAAATTAACATGTATATAAATAATAAGTGTCTATTTTCTAACCAAGATGCATCCTGTGAGCCAAGCTGAAGGGGTCAGTGTCAGGTGTATTGTGGCTCTAGCCAAGAGACCAGGGAGGCTCGAGAGTGTTCTTCAAACACTTGACCGCTCCGACTCAATGGCGAGGTCTCTTTAACCTTTCTCCATGCACAACCATAGAACGCCACACCTCTTGAGGGAGAAAAACAAAAGAGGCCAGACGGAAAAACAGAGCGAGAGAGCGATCGCGCCCTTTGGGATGCAGACGTGTGGTCAATCAGTGCACACATCGCCCATCCACAAATTGAGTTTGATGAAATATTAATAAACTGGGGACCTTAACCAGAGCGCTGCGGATAGTCGTGGAGACGTTGCTTCGTCTCGCATGTCTACATCGAACTAAACGGTTGACGACGACACCCGGGGACAGAGTCCACGATGTTTTCTGATGCTACGTTGACTTCCAGGCCCAAACCGATTCACGTTGGCAGCCACGCTGTCGGAACGTGTAACCACGCAAACGAACACCAGGGCCCTGTTCCTCGTACCGGGTTAATGTAGTTAGCTAGATAATTTTCAGATTCCATGAGTCAGGCTTTTCAGTTTCACAAAGCAAGTTTGGCAGAATCACCATAGTAACACATCTAAAAATTTTAACCTGCTACCGTGCAGGCTGACTCAAATGAGCTGGATAAGCTAGCAGCTCCCTTCCTCAAAAATCCCATTGATGATGGAGCGATATTAGTTGGATTAGTGTTTTACACGGAGAGTTCTTCGAGATCCCCAAGATCTGTTATCGCCTCATGATGACTTCCTACACGAGCGCTATCCACTCTGCCGACAAGGAATCATTTATTTACAGACCTTCTCGAGCCACATTGAACACGACACGTTGCAACCGGGCAATGACTGTCTCACAGACTGTATGCAGAGCCGTTTGGTACATTGTTGTACCGTGTGGTACATTGTTGTACCTTGTTGTACATTGTTGTACCGTGTGGTACATTGTTGTACAGTGTCAGCGACGCAGAGAACTTCGGGAAAGCCGCTGTATGCCGTGCTGTCCTTAAAGTTTATTTAGTGCTTAAGAAACTTCTGGATGTGTTCAGTACGTTCTCTGGCCATGTCCGAAATGCAATTTAAAGAGGGCTTTTATGGATCAGCCTTTGAGAAACCGAGAGCCTGATTTCAATCTGGTTAATTAAAGCTGGATAATAGGACATTTGATCGACTTAGTTGAACCACGTACGAGGCATAGGGCCCAAGACTGTCCATCTGTGTTGACCTTCTGATCGGCCTTTACAGAGACCCATACCATACCCCAACAATGACTTTGAAAAAAGTCATTTCCATCAGAGATTCCTACATTTCTGACTCACAAAATTAAATGAATAACTCTGCTTATTATGCTTTGCTCACGTTTTAACAGTATACATTGAGTTTTCCTGATCAAACGGAAGGTATTTTGCAGTAAAAGTGAAGGTTAATATTTAACCAGGGAACCGTGTCACCACTTAATCAAAGAAATGTAAAATACCCCCAGTGGCATATCACACTGGTCCTCTTTAAAGCTCCGTGGCGCCTGAGCCGTCGCTAACCTTCCAGGGCTAAATCCCTTCAGCTGTCTGGATATAGTAGCTTCTCGTGGTCTGGACACGGGTCTCGTGGTGTAGAACTTTCTTCCCTGGCTCTGGCGTTGCTGTCGACTCCGTACGAACCTCAGACCGGCGCTCCCTCTCTCCACCAGACACCGGCTGACGTTGCATCAGGCTTTTGAGACACTGGGCAGACTCGTGCGGTGGAGACTTACGAGACCAGGGTTTCCGAACTTCCGAAGTCTTTGTGCCCTTTTTTTTGAAGTGGGAACTCCCATACACAGCGGCTGGTGATAAAACCCTAATTAGACTTGTTAATTTAATTGTTGCAATTGGGCGTCTTATTAGGCTTAACTGCCTAACTACAAGACGTCATGGTGCCATAAAGTGGTATCCGATGCAGCCGTGTACGCCCACTTCTCTGAGAGTAACCCTAACCATACAGAAACAGGGTTCTGTGTCTCAGACAATATTACTACTTACAGGGTTCTTACGGTCATGGAAAACCTGGAAAAGTCATGGGATTTTGAAATGGTAATTTCCAGGCCTGGAAAAGTCCTGGAAAAAACTTAAATCGTAAAAGTCATGGAAATTTGTTATCGCATGTTGATTTACGCCGAGTTTGAAATAACTAACATGTTTTATAAAGGAAGACGCTCAAAATACACAACATTTCAGTTTGGTCATGGAAATTTGGTTTAAAGTCTTGGAAATCCATCGGTCAAAATGTGTAAGAACCCTGTACTTAATTATTTTCAAAAAACAGAGGTCTGTAGATTATTATGTGGTACATTGAGCAGAAAACGCACATGAGCTGTCAAAGTACAGGTTCTTCTCTCCAGCATTGTACAGCTGCACGACCGTGTCCTGCTTTAACATCGATGACCTAACCTTGATTTAGTGGAGGCCCTGCCCTATAGCCACTCGCCCCATTACTTCTCCCAGAACAGAGAGCCCTTCCTCCCCAACTCTCCATCCTAATTGAGATCTTGATGTCTCTATCTGATTCACTCTTATCAGCTGTTGGTGATACTGAACACCACCTTGGGTAAAGGAGGCCTAGCGATGAATAATTGACAAGCCAGAGGCCATTAAGAGCATCAGGCTGAAGGGAAGTGGTCATGTGACGGGCGAAAAGGTTTTTTGTCACATCACATTAAAAAGTGTGTGTGTGTGTGTGTGTCTGTCTCAGCAGTGTGGGTGCAAATGATTTTAGATTGATGACAGGAAACACGCATATGGGATTTGTGCAGTATGTCCCTGGATTCTCTCCCTCATCTTATTTTGCTGTTGAGTCGGGATGCATCGGATCATATAACTAGCGGTATGGATCAGACCACGCATCACAGAATCTGATCGGCACACATGAAATGAAGGATTCTGATGCACCAATACCAATCATTGATGATCCGTATGGCCCATAGAGATCGTTTGTTTTGTTAAAGCAGCTGGTATATAAGATCAATACTTTCAACACCTCGAAAGTCAGTGTGTGTGTGCTATATAGAAAATAAATAAATGAATGCAATTATCAGTAGTCTTTTCCAGGCTTGGTGTGAACGAGTAAGAACAAGGCTTGAGGTCTATATTTTTGGGGTAGATTAATATATTATACATGAAAATAATATACCTAAAATATGTTTCCTTTTAATCAGAAGGTCAATCGACGGCTCCTCCAGTCCATTTTGACGTGTCCCCAATCCCCCCCACATGCATTAACAGGTGTGCATGTTTCGTCCTGACGGACATGTGGCACCTGGCTGCCGGCCCCTGCCACCAGGGTGTAAATGACATGTTGCGTCTTTCCCTTTTTGATTGGTTGGGAGACTGAAAAGGTATTTTACAACTACGTGTCTGGGTTAGATATAAAAGACCCTCCATGTTGTTTTGTCAATAACATTGTCTACATCTAATGTGAGCGTGAAGCTAAAAGCTGCATTTGCTGTACTCTGTCTTTGTCTCCATCCTTTTCTCCTCCACCTCAACACTTAGCAGCCTCAGGTCTTGATGGAGTTACCTAAAGTGATTCCTTACCCATTTTTTTTTTTTTTTTTTTTGCAGAGTGGATTTTTGGTTCTCGGCCCGTCTCTTAGAAACCCTCTCCGGTATTCCCCCGAGATGACAACCAGCTCACTGTATTAATCATGCAGGAGACTATACCCACACAGTGTAAAGATTCAATTGCAAAGTAAATGTATTAGAGGAAAGTGAACTGCCATATTGACGTAGAGAGTCAGACGGGAAACATAGGGATGGAGGTGTGTGTGTGTGTGTGTGTGTGTGTGTGTGTGTGTGTGTGTGTGTGTGTGTGTGTGTGTGTGTGTGTGTGTGTGTGTGTGTGTGTGTGTGTGTGTGTGTGTGTGTGTGTGTGTGTGTGTGTGTGTGTGTGTGTGTGTGTGTGTGTGTGTGTGTGTGTGTGTGTGTGTGTGTGTGTGTGTGTGTGTGTGTGTGTGTGTGTGTGTGTGTGTGTGTGTGTGTGTGGAAACCGACGAAGGAAATGAAGTGGCTTTAATTTCAACAAAAATGAAATGCTCTTCAATAGAGATGGTATCTTTGGCATTTTATTGAAACCATTACTCTTAATAATGATATTACTTTATCAGGTTGGTTCTTTATTGATACTCTTATGTGAGATTATTCCTCTGATTGGTATTTTGCAAAAAGCATTATGTTTTGAATGTCAATGATATGATCATGATACAATACTAATCTTTAGAAGTATGCTTTGTGGGGTTTGCCAAGGGGAGCCTCGGCCCCATCACAGAGGGAGGGGATATGCTAAGTGACTGTATCGCTTTGTCTCTGTTAATTATAAGTTTCAACGCAAGAATGCACAAACCCATCTGGGAATGTTATTTATTTGATTTATTGCTGCAATGGCAGCCTCTGCGTGTGTACATGTAACAGCGTTGTTTTTACTCTGACACAACCTACAAGATCTGTTTTCCCCCTTAAGCAGCATTCAAAGCTTTGAATATCGTTCAGTATTTCTCATTGAAGCTTCGGTGCCCCAACAATGTATATTGGGGACATCCCTCCCAGTGAGCACCAACCACGATTTCAGCTTTGGTTTGTTGTTGCAATCAGGTTGATATTCAGTCTTAATATGTTAGACTTCTACTTGCCCACTTTTTAACAAGCTCCAGTTACAACATCAGCAAAAAAACATCAACTTATTTGAAAAATGTAGGTCAGTTGTTGGTTGAAAGAGGCAATATTGTTTACTGTAAACGTATCCTGAAATTTCCTCACTGTGGGACTAATAAATGAATATCTTATCTTATTTCTCCAAAGTTATATTGCACTGGTCCAATGGGATATCCTGACGGGTCAATGCTGAACTTTAACTGATCGTTCAAATATTGTAAATGGGTTATAATTAAAGATGATGAATATAAACTGGTTATTGGTAAGGGTCAGTCTTTATGAGTTGCATATAGATTTGTTAGAAGTGTCTCATAGCTTTTCAATACCACCTTTTAAAGTACAGCTACGTGTATATGGTCAGTGAGTACAGTAACAAATCCACCATTTAAAAAATATGTAACCACACTTGCAGTTAATTCTAACTCGTTCAATGAGACCTGAACACCACCCTTTTCTCCGTGTTGCCAGGGTGGAGCGGTCCACAGACCAGGTCATCAAGCCCGTCAACGTGGAGGCATTGTCCAAGTGGGTGGGTAAGATCCCAGCGGATGTTGTGAGGGACATGGCTGTCATCGCCCCCATGCTGTCCAGACTGGGCTACGACCCACATGCCAACCCTCCCAACTATGGGCGGCCTGACCCTAAAGTGCTGGACAACACCAGAAGGGTGAGTACTGACCAGAGTGAACAAGTTATTTCTAAATCTTTTGATGGTTTTATACTGAGGGTGTTGTTCAGGTTCTGGCCATGAAATAGTCTGGCACATAACTCTCCTATAAAACCGCTATAGTTTGGATGCTTAGCTATGCTAACAGAGCCTCTGCTGGCTGTAGCTTCATACACTGCTCAAACACTTATCTATCACAGTATAGCACCAAGTCAATTAAACTTGATGAACACATTTTCAAAATCTCTATTGCTACATTGATATCTTCGTTGTGTAATTCGTTGAGAATAAAATGACTTGAATATGGTCAATGCAAACCATAAACATTAACCCATTGAGGGCTGGATTCAGAAAACAATGTGACGGGTCTAAATCGCAGGTGATCCAACTAGTCGTGAATGCATAACCACCAAACGACATCTGGGCATGCTCCCGGTGGCGGGTGATGTCCTGGTGCCGGATGCAGCGCTACATCACGTCATAGGTTCTCAATCTGATTGAGTTCTGTAGAACGTGAAGGCCGGTCAATGGCCTCGACGTGTACGTTATTCAGGAACTACCTACATGCTTCTGCCACCTGAGGTCGGCCATTGTCTTGCACCCGGAGGAACCGGGTCCCACTGCATCAGCAGAAGGTCCAACAACGGGTCTGAGGATTTCATCCGAATACCTAGCGGCTGTCGGACTACAGTTGGCTAGTTAGTGGAGGCTTGTTGGACCCTCCAAGGAAATCCCTCCCCAAACCATCACTGACCCACTGCCAAAGTCTCATGATCCCGTGATCTCTGTGTCTGTGTCTGTGTCTGTGTGTGTGTGTGTGTGTGTGTGTGTGTGTGTGTGTGTGTGTGTGTGTGTGTGTGTGTGTGTGTGTGTGTGTGTGTGTGTGTGTGTGTGTGTGTGTGTGTGTGTGTGTGTGTGTGTGTGTGTGTGTGTGTGTGTGTGTGTGTGTGTGTGTGTGTGTGTGTGTGTGTGTGTGTGTGTGTGTGTGTGTGTGTGTGTGTGTGTGTGTGTGTGTGTGTGTGTGTGTGTGAGATCGTGGAAAACTCTGATTTTTATCGATTCATCCACATTTTGGCAAATTCCATGTTCTGTGGCGTTTTACTGCTCATTCCATTCAGATTATAAAATTCAGTTATTTCTGTTCACATGTTCCACTTTGCACAAATCAACAAATCATAGGGTCGTCATTCTTTTGTGAAGACGACTTGTTAGGAGGAAGACTCAGAGATTCAAGCACTACTTTTACGAGTTATGGTCAATCCACTCGTTGCATTTCAAAAACGTAGTTCCATTCCATGAGCCTTGTCTTCTTTGCTTTGGCAACAAGGTTGTTGCCCGATGACAAACCCTTTGCTATTTTTGGAGCAGAAAATGTTATCTAGAATACTTTTCCTCAAGCTGAGTTATCAGGTCACATGCTTTGCAGGCTGACACACTCCTCGCACTCCTCTTTAGGCCTGTGGAGGCCACGGTCTCAAGACTTCTCTCCCACTTAGCTCCCCAATTTTTTAATGTGATAAATCGGACCATAAAAGAGCTGCCAACATCAATAAGTCAAGATCGTACTCCTTTTGAGAGATTGGTAAAACTCTCTAAATGATCAAGATATTGAGGAAGAGGACTAGACGTTGCACAACGTTGCTGAGGGTCGAGCAAAACGGCGTCTGGTTTCCATTGGCGTGAAATCCCCTCCCGTCATGACTTGATGTCAAATGTTTGCTGGTCGCTGTATTATAGTCATCGCTGATGTAAAAACAAGATTGCCAAATGGCAAGTATCTCGCGGTGTTTACCGTTGCGCGGTGATACAGACTGAGGAATGGCGGTTCATTTACTGTTGGCATGGTTTCCAGGTTTGATCGAGACCCTGTTTGATTGCACACACGTCCAAACATTTGTGGCTGATTTGTGGCTTCCAAGCACACATGCTGGAACTCTCCCATATGTCTGGATATTTTCCTTAAACATGATTCATACTTCCACACTTAAATTTCCACAAAAACCCAAATAATAACACACAAACGTTCCACAGACGACTCGGGAAATGCTGTGACTCCTGGCGTAAAAGAAGCAGATGTAGAGTTCATTTGAGTTGTTGCATGTGAAAATAATAAAGTTTTTTTTTTTTTGCACAATAGAAGTCTCTTTGCATAGAAGTAGTTCCAACTAAGGGAAATCGTAATGCTACAATAATATTTTTTTAATTCTTGGCATTCCAACTGTGGGAAAAAATATCTTCCTGTTAAAAAATAGCACAAAGCAAGCTCAGTAGTCCAGCTGAGCTGAATCTGGGTTTGTGAAGTTGATATTGGAGTTTGAGAGTTAAACGTAAATGGCCATGCGAGTGGATCGGAGGCCGAACTCGGCACAGCGGTGCTTTGAGACAAAGGTCAGCTGGCACGATGACGACTTGCTGATGACTATCAGATTTCATGTCGACTATGTTTACAATCACATTTTGGCCATATTTCAATGCTAACTTTTGATAATCCCCTCAATACACAACTGAGGCTGATGGAAATGTCACATTTTGCAGGCATTAGGTCATGAATCAAAGTACTGGAGTATTATAGTTTTGACCCATCCAATAGTTGCCTCCACATTTAGACTGCATCCAACATTCGTAGCTATACCTACACAAACAATGACCCGTAATGCATAGATATCCCACAACGTTATCCACAACGTTATTTTGTATGTTATGCACAAAATCATGAACAAGGAAGTATAAACGGGGTTCGTACGGTCATGGAAAACCTGTAAAAGTCATGGAACTTTAAAATGGTAATTTCCAGGCCTGGAAAAGTCATGGAAAAAACTTAAATCATTAAAGTTTTTGGACAAGTCATGGACATTTGTTATAATTACATTTTCATTTATGCCGAGTTTGAAATAATGTTTTTTGAGCGCCCTTCCAGTTGTGTTTGGTGGAGTGTTTTTAATTTTGAGAAACTAGCAGGAGTAAACTAGATTTTTTTTAATTATACAACCCAAAACAAACAGCCCAGTGTTGCCAACTCTTTTTTAATTTTTTTTTATGAAATCTAGCAATAAAAGCTCAAAGTCTAGCGAGAAAGCTGCAAAGTCCGAAACACTAAATCTGTAAGCCTTTTTTTTCAGTTTGCACTATTTATTGTTCTTACGGTGTGGACACAATGACAATGGAGGGTCTTCGTACTATAAAACACTTTAGAAATGTGCCTAGTTACTGTGTTGAATGTTGAGACATAGCTTTGGCATATCATTGTAGTTGGATGAATCTCCAGAAAACTGTCAAAAAGTAGATGTCGATGTTTCCATGACACCCTCCAGATTCAACCACTCTTATTGTTTATCCTACTCGGATCAGGGTAACCTCACAAAAAATAACTATATGTGAGTCAGTGTTTTAACTTTTCTAAATGACTCATGCCGAAAACATGGTCATTTTCAAAATACTCTGGATCTTAATAAATTCAAGACCATTACTTTGGTAGTAAAACTCTCTCTGGCAACCCCCCCACAAAGAAAACAACAAAATAATGTCTGCGCCGCATCCCATTGGACATCTGGCAGCCAGCCCTGAACTACTCCACTGCATGAAGAAGCCACATGTGGAAATGCTCTCTCTGCTGTCTAGAATTTTCTCCCAACCCCGTCCAAATATTTAGCATCCGTCTCCTCTTCTCTCTTCCTTGGCCCCGATTTCTACCGCAGAATATGCAGCCTGCGTTCAGCTGCTCGGAGCAGAAATAGTTTGGAAGCAGTCAGCATGTTTGTTTCGTAGGAGAGATCTGGACAATTCGGCAAGCTCGGCCTGTTGAGAGCAGCCTTATCCAAATGATACTTGGCTGTTTTGTGAGATTCAGACTGAGTGATGACCAGGGTTAAAGGTAATCACTCGGCAGTATCCGCCCTGTCGGTCAACGGGGGTAAGTTTAGGTAGCCTGGATACCAGACCGAACTTAGCCCCGCCCTCAACATTTTTGGTGGGGAAGTTGGGTCTGGCATTGCTCCATTGGGGAGAAATTATCTCTGGTCAGAAATTGACCGGACCAGTCAAATTGTCAGGGCGGGCTTTATACGATGACGGACAGATGATCAACAGTAACGAAACCAACCACGTCAAAAGGCGCTTGGTTTAAATTTGTTTACAACAAACATGGCTGCCGCTGGAGAGCTAAGATGTGTAGATTCTGCCATTGAGTCCGTTTTTAGAAGACCTCGACAGAGCATTCACTTTGAAAGAGGAACAGAGAAACGCGATCAAGGCATTTGTAGATCGAAAACTATGCGTCGCTTAAAATACGTCACATACTCCGTTGCTCTGATTGGTTGTAGCTCTATCCAATTGAGAAGAGGCATTTTCTTTCCTGGTTCGGTTGAAACACACGCCCCACAATCACAGCCCAACGGAGCGGTATCACTCACATTCTGACTAGAATGAGTATGACATCGTCAGGCTAAAGTTTAGGCATATCTCCCTAAAACCTGAGGCTTGAACTCAGAGCTTCCATGGATTCATTGATAGATACAGCTATATCAGTTTGAGAGCTCTCTGAAATGAACAAATATAACCCTTTTGCATGTACTTTGACTTTGTCAAGGCCATAACATCTGGACTCTGCCATGGCTTCATCTCTGACCGCTGGTCAGGAGAGGTTGTTCCGTCTTGGTGTGAATGAGGCAGGTTCATGAAGCCACAATCGATGGCTTTTAAGTGGCGTTGCAGTTGTTCTGATTCCTGGTGAGACAATATGGATATTGGAATCAATAAGTTCTCAGTTTCTCCACAATAACAATTATGAATCAGTGGAGAGATGAGAAAACAAATGCCTCCTAGAGTTCCTCGTCTAGCGTGTCGTGTGCTCTGGGTCTTTTCTTCATATTGATGCGAGGACACTTAATGATACAGGCTCATCCTATCGTATTGATCTAGGACATCATCAATTCTTAGCCATCATGGAGCTTTCGGCTCTTGGAGCTCAACAGAAATCTTCACACGGTTACTTCCATTATGTTTTACGACAACATTACAAATTTGCCTCAGAGGGCTTTACAATCTGTACACATACGGCATCCCTGACCGTTGACCTCACATCGGATCAGGAAAAACTCCTAAGAAATGGAAACCATTTCACAGGGAAAAAAGGGAAGAACCCTTCAGAATCATTAGTTCTAACACATTCAGTGTGTGTGTGTGTGTGTGTGTGTGTGTGTGTGTGTGTGTGTGTGTGTGTGTGTGTGTGTGTGTGTGTGTGTGTGTGTGTGTGTGTGTGTGTGTGTGTGTGTGTGTGTGTGTGTGTGTGTGTGTGTGTGTGTGTGTGTGTGTGTGTGTGTGTGTGTGTGTGTGTGTGTGTGTGTGTGTGTGTGTGTGTGTGTGTGTGTGTGTGTGTGTGTGTGTGTGTGTGTGTGTGTGTGTGTGTGTGTGTGTGTGTGTGTGTGTGTGTGTGTGTGTGTGTGTGTGTGTGTGTGTGTGTGTGTGTGTGTGTGTGTGTGTGTGTGTGTGTGTGTGTGTGTGTGTGTGTGTGTGTGTGTGTGTTGGTAGGCATGGACCACGATCCAGACCTCCATGATCCATCAGCGAGATGGAGGTAGAGAGGAGGAGTGGGCGGGGCATCAGCAGGGCCATGGCATCAGACCCAGACGGGTCCAAAGGACCCTATGAGACGTGAAGTCAAAAGGACTCCGGGGATAAAGTAATGTGAAATGGAGAGATATGGATCTCTTTAGTTTGAGGTAAACATATCCCTGGAGTCATTCCCCCTCGATGCTGTGCAGCTGGACCGTTCTCCCCAGCTGATAGCGGATCGACACTGGCAGCTTGTCAAAGATTCTGGGCTGTTGCCACACTGAACCTCCTGGAACTGAGGCTTAGTCACAGGGAGCTCCAGCCACTGCTTCGTGTACCAGCATGCACCTTGGCTGACCTATTTGTGCTCATCTCTCCCCGAGTGGGCTCTGCTGAAGCATGCTGTGGTTGTAAAAAAAAAAAGTTGTCCTTGGTTATTTGGGACTTTTTCCTGATCCGATGTGAGGTTTTGGGACGGGGATGTCTTATGTGTACAGATTGTAAAGCACTCCTAGACACATTTGTAATTTGTGAAATAGGGCTATACAAATAAACTGCATTGAATTGAATCCTGTTCTTTTGGATCCAGGCCGAGTTGAGTCCACTACATTGCCATTTGGCTTTGAAGAAACTTGTAAAGGTGACCTCATGATGCGGGTCAGAAATGTTATAAGTAAAACATTAAAATAGATGGTAAAAAAGACCAAAACAACACAGCCCTTAAAGTTGCCAGGTTTTTGCAATTTAAGAGGCAATTGAATAAAATGTGTATATTTTTACCAAATACCGTGAATATAGAAAGGTTTACCAAGATTGTAGTAACCTCCTCCCTCGTGAACAGAGTGATACGGTCTTAAACTGTCGCTATACGGTAATACACAGAGTTTAGTCGTGTGCCAGTGTCAAACGGGTTCAAAGGCTCCCTGTGAAATGTTTCTGTATTCTAATGTTAATCGCTGCTAGCCAGCTAACTGACAGCCATATTATTCCTTTGTTATCCCTTCAACGTTCACTTTGCACTTATCGATCTACTTCAGCATAAACGTCATACCAGCAGTGTAGAGGCACTCCGTCTAGTTCTGGGTCTTGTACCACTCTTTTGAGATCAGTCCTTAGAAAGCTATTCATTGAAACGCGAGTGACTCAAGTGGTTCGTTCATAAAAAAATGTGTTTACTAAAAAACTTAAATTTACAGGGTCACATGGTCACACGGTCAAAAAACTATGTTGCTTCCATCTCTCTGAACTCAAAAACACGACTGACAGTTCAACGCACAGCTGATATAGTGACGTGACATCATCTGATTGGAAGCTTAGATTCTAACAAATTATTCTGCTTTTAAGCACAATACTAAATTATAAATGTTAACATAAACATTCTTTCAAATCATAATAAAAAGATTTATCTTTGGTTAACATTTTAAATCTTTTTAAATTAAATTATTCTAACAAATGAAATCAGGCATTTGGCTCTTACAAGCAGCGTTATTTATGCTTGTACCAGCGAGCCATAACTACCCATATGCACTTTTTTGTAAAAGATATAAACCAACTCTATCTTAACTTAAATTTAGCCTGATATGTGATCAGCGCTGTCTGCTCTCGTCAGCCCAGAGGAGAGAGGGCAGAACTACAGACACTCACGGTCGTCTGTGGAGCAGCTAATGAAAAGACATGGATCAATTCATGGTTTATTCCATAGGCTTAGACACGGCATACTGTGTACACACACACACACACCCACACACACACACACACACACACCTTCTCCAGTCACCTCGCCTGGGAAACCTTCACCTCCTGCACCTGAGGACCGTGTAGGATAGCAAAGTGTGGAATGGAAGACGGTGACGGTTCTCACACACTTATAGCCCTAATCATAGTCCTGTAAAAAATCTGATCCATGAATAAGTATATAGTGTTAACCTATCAAACTTACTACTTTAAAAATAATATCCACAGTGGAGACTACCCTGATTGTCAGTTTGGAAGCAATCGGTGTGATTTCTCTAAACGTATAAACACTGCGGGGACCCTCCTGATGGGAGTTGTGGCTCAATGGATACGATGGGAGTGTCAACGAAGCATGGGACGCGTGTTCAGAGATCACCTCTTCCACAAGCACTTGGATTTCCGTCGCAAAACCAAAATCCCTTTCTCGGTCTTCCTCTCGGTAGTCGGCGTGATCCCCGTGAAGATCCGCTGATCAGCAGCTCCTCGCTTTGCATCGCCGTGCTCGACGTGCTTTGCATTGATCGTTTGGCGAGTCGAGGGCGTGAGGCTGAACCAGCTGCACACATTTACAGGCCGATGCAGGATTTATGAAAGGAAATGGCTCACTGGCAGACGTGTGTGAGGTTTTATAGATCTGACTGTTTTGGCATACGTGCATTTCCCTTTTGTACCTACGCCCACATTTAGTGTGGGTCCTACGAAATCTGTCATAAAGGAGACCCCCTTGTGTTCTCCGGTGGGAGGGGTGGCTTTGATATTGACCTTGGTATTATAGATGAAACTGCTTGGAGGCAAATAAAGTGTTCCCAACCACATATAATGCACCTTCACAGTAACGATGGGTACCTTTCATATTCCGGTACTGTCGCCTCAAATCATTTTCTATTGGCAAACGAGCCCGCCACTAAACGCTTCATCCAAACACTTTAGTCACGGCGTAGGAAAGAACATCATCGACTCTGACTTAACAGATTTCGTAATGTGCCGATTGCTTGAATTCGAATCCGCAGGCAAGAGATGAAGATGTTGAGCGGTGCTGTGATTGTATCGTTACCCCTGGTTACCCAACGGGCTGCGGCATCGCCCCCCCCCCGCCCCCCCCCCCCCCTTCAAGCCGCGCTCGTGTTCTTTCACGTTCAAGAGGTTCTTTTTGAATCATCGTGGTAGAGGCACTTCAACCAACACCCTGGGCTTTGGGCACTTGTTGGAGAGGTGCGTCTGTTGTCATTAAAGCCGGTGATAATGACAGGAAGGCAGCGCTGTATCGTCTCCGCCAGACGGCTGATTGGGAACAAAGCCCTGGTGACGCAGTCTGAGGTCTTTGATTACGCGCAGCAGGACTTTTTTTTACCTGACCTAATTTAACAAGCTGTAAATCTTCCAAATGAATAGCTCTCCTTTTTTAATGAGCGCGATGTCTCGGAGGTAAGATACCTCGAGGTCCGGGTCTGCTGGACGAGAGCAGACCGTCTTGGTGTAACTCGGTGATCACGCAGACATGAAGTCTGGCTCTTCCCTTCTGCCCGTCCTCTCTGAACATTGATCTGGAGCATGCCGAGCAGACGGCTCGGCCTCCTCTCTGTTTCCTAATCATACTTCATATTGTTTGCTCAGTCCGACCTGGTGCACAACCAGAGGGCATTCTCCTCAGATTCTCCTTTGCATGCGCTCCTCTTTCTCTCTCTCTCTCTCGCTCGGCGGTCTGGCCCAAAGCCTTCGTACACTCCGAAAGCTGCAAAATGGCCCCCGTGAGGAAATCATAAACATGCGCTCGCCTCCGTGTCTCGGCTATTGGAAATTACTTCAGATAAAGTTGGATTTCCGGCCCAGTGTCAACTTTAAGCAAACGCAAGGGTACGCAACGTCACGCAGATGGTATTCTGCTTTTAGGAGCTTTCTTTAAACATGTTTACAGCGTAAATTGTAACATGCCTCTCAACAGGGGTTTTTTGACAGCACTCTGCAACACACTGTTTTACGACCGGCTCTGATATCTCCTGCCAATAGTTTACAAAGCTCAGTAAACACAGTCGAGAATGACTTCAACGGGGGGATTCACGGGCCCTGGAGAGGAGGACATGGGGTCATTTAACGTTAATCGGTTTAAACAGGGCTGCATGTAAACTGGAATATCAGAGGAATATTTAATTCTCGATTTGAGAATGTGAACAAAGGTATTTTTAAGCTCTGATAAACAAGTTGGGACTAAAGATGGACACGCCACAAATCTCCGCTCCCATCCTTAAACACAATATGACACCGACTCCATCCACCATGAGATGTGCTTGGATAAAATAGGGCTATATATATATATATATATATATATATATATATATATATATATATATATATAATTACACACACATTGTGTCACTTATGGGTATGGCAACATATCCTTCTCCAGTCCATGAATCTATGTGCTTCTCTCACTTTAACTTTATTTGATTATTGGTCCCCAAATATTGTTCCCTTAAGTAATATCGTCTGTGGGGGATTTGTTGCCCAATCCTCGTGAGAGACCCACAAAGTAAACACAACATGAGTCTGTTTATATAGACGGGAGGAAAAAAGGAGGAATCTAAAGCTTGACAGGCCTGCGTTGCATCATCGGTGTTACTAAAGGATGATTGCAGAGTCTCTTTTGGGAAAGTGGTTTAGCAAATAGTCAAATGAGTCCACTATTACCAAAGATGTTGCAAAATGAAGGTATATGTTAACAGAGTGGAGGAAACACAATGCAGATTGTATGAAGATAACAAATGATTTAACCACATTGTACTTCATTACTGGACTACGTATCGTACTGGAGAAACAGGATGACTATAGTTTCAATCTGAGCCTATAGAAGAAAAGCTCAGTAGAGTTGGCAGCCTCTGGTGTCACACAATAGGGCGGCACTCGATTGTGTGACAGCATAACGCTGCTGTCTTCTCGGGACAACCCTGTGCTGCTACAGTGTTTTTATTCAACATGAAATAGGGGACTTTCTGTGTAGATTTAGTTTTTTTTTTTTAAATAAGACTTATGTTTGTATTGATTCTGAAGGATCCGTGAATATTCCATTTCTGCGTTTACTTAGTGGCTGAGGCTGACGAGTGCCTCGCATCCATCTCTTTCACTACTATGCGTCTATTTTCTTCCTCTGGTCCCATTCAGCCCCCCCCCCCGGGGGGGGGAATACATGACACCAGGAGCAGAGCTTGATTTTCCTGGCATGCGTCCAGAGGCGCAATTCAATTTATACAGTCTAATATCACAAAGAAAAGGCTTCATGGTGCTTGCAGCATCCGACCCCCTCGCATTAGAAGGAAAATCTCCCTCTCCCCAAAAAACAAAGAAATATACATTATGGGGAGCAACAATGGAGGGATCCCACACCCAAGGATTGTCATAAGTGCAAGGGATGTCATGTTTACTGAAGAAACACAAGACTAGTACCACCTGGGCCCTGGATATGACGTTATGAGTGAAAAGGGAGGAGTTTGGTAGCTGAAGGCTGTGATTCCCGTTTGACTTGAAGACTGCAGAAACCACAACTGCATTCTGGGAGGGCAGTGCTCTAGTGGGGTAGTATGGAAATATGATCTCAATGTTAATCCCTAAATGGTGCCTGACTAATAATAGGCAAGAGGGAGGATTATCTATCCTTGATTTTCAAAGGCAGATGTGCGAATTCCGGAGAAACCCGTCTCTCTAGTTTTTTTCAGTATACATGCAACAGCATTCTGTATTATCTGGAGAGTCTTAAGCAACTTAATAGAGCGGCCTGGTAATAGGAAATTGCAGATATTTAGTCTCGCATTCAAAACATTTTTCTCCATCATATTGGATGTTTCTGATTTGATAGGTCGGTAAAAAACAAATGGTCCTTAAAGTATTTCAATCAAAGATGAATTTAAGGTTCTTTCAGGTGGTGCTGAATGATAATGGGTAATCATTTAGTAATCATTCACAAGTAATCTTTAGAGCATTTATTTCAGAGGTTTTCAGGTCCACGTAATAAACTTTGGTTTTGTCTGATTAAGATCAGGAAGTTGCAGGTCATCCAGGTTCGTATGTCCTTTAAGTTAGGTTAGCTGGTTGGTGGGGCTGGTTTGATCGATAGATATACTTGAGGATCATCGGCATAAAACTGGAAGTTTGTCGAGTGTTTCTTGATGTTATTGCTCAAAGAAAGCATTTATTAGGAGAATAGAATTGGTCCAAGCACAGAACCTTGTGGAACTCCGTGACTAACGTTGGTGTTCATGGAGGATTCATCGCTTGCATACCGACCAGAATAGATTTGGAAAATAGGACCTAAACCAGCTGAGTGGTTCCTTTTTGATGCCAATTATATTTTCCAGTTTCCTAAAAAGGATGTGTCAATGGTGTTGAATGCAGCACCAAGACGAGTACAGAGTCCTTTTTCATTATTAGTCATTTTCACATCTGCGCTATGACTCGCTCTGCATCCTGAATGAAAGTCCACAAATAGTCGAATAGAAAGTCACACAACGGGTTGGCGACTACTTTCTCAAGAATCTGAGTGAAGCAGAAAGGTTAGGGATCAGTTTGTAGTTGGACAAAACCAGATGTGGCCTTTAATTATAGATACTTTAAAGGACTGTACATGGTCTGTTAGTAGAGACACACTGATATCTAATAGAAGTGCTAATTTAATGTAATACTTGTTTAAACAGCCCCGTGGGCATGGGGTCTCGGAGACAAGTGGATAGCTTGGATGTAGAAATGTATTAAATCAATTGTGAACGCTGATTGGAGAAAGGAAGTCTAAATACATATCAGCTTTTAAGGCTGTTTCTTAGATTCCTGGATTTGAGAATAACTCGGTACAAGTTGAGGGTAGGAGGTGATTCATGCGGCCCCTAATAGTTTAATCATTAAATAAGTTCTCATATAAAAGTTATTTTTTCAGGAATGATTCAGAAAAAAAGATGATGAATTTATTCAGATTCGATGACTTTTCGGAGCTCCAAACCTCTAAACCTGGCTCTTTGTTTTTCCAGGTCTTTAAAGGTGAATTTCAGCTACCAGATTTCCTAAAAGAACAATCACAGGTACAGTAGTATTTCTGCCTGTTGTTGAGCTTTTTCTATTTCTTTCTCCAAATCCAGTCATTTTTTTGTTTTCTTACTTGCGTTAAACCATCTGCAACTCAGTTGAAGATCTCCATACAGATCTCCACATGCTCACATGTACACATCTTTGTTTATTACTTTAGTTTCTTGCCATTGAATGCAGCGTGTCGTTGTTTTCTGGTCTCTGTTTCATGGTTGTCTTCATGTTTCGGTCTGAAGTGGTCCATTGTTTGTTAGTCTGTGTGTTGCCTTGTTGTTTCTTGGTTGATGTTGGCTGAAGAACACATACGCCCCCTGCTGGTAGTCAGATGGACCTGCATCTGCTTTCTCTATGTTTTATGAAGAGTGTCTGCATTTGATTGGCTGATGATGCTCTGTTCATTCCATGAGGTTGGACATGCAATAAAGGGCTGGCCGTGGGTATCCTTAGGGTATTCTAGCATGTCGTTACTTTGTCACAATGATGCCCGTCATCCTGAGAGCACACACTGACGTTACTCTGGATGCTGTCTGCATTGATCCTCCATACAGATTCAGAAGTCTGCAGAGAGACCCAACCCCAGCTAGGAGCAGCGGGAATGTCGTCCCCTCGGCACACGGGTAGGTACAGCTCCTCCAATCATTCAAGATGTTACATTATATTATATATACATTAAACACACAGGGGGTGTATCAAATATGATGGGCTGCACGTTTGTGGCCCAGATGATAGTCGCAAATATTTTGATTAACACTGAGACTACAATTATTTATCAAAATTATGCTTTGGGGACACTGTTTGAATTGCTCATCATATTTAAAGTTATTGTGAGGAACTTTTAACTGGTGATGAAACGGCCTCGATATGCTTTGTTTTCTGTACAGATTAAACAAACAAGATATCATCTGGTATTTAGTCCGCCTCACTTGTGCTTGGAGGGTGATTTTGTTTCAGGCATTTCCCAAAATGTATGAAATTGTCCTTTTAATGGTCAGAGTATGTCGGGGTTAGTGGATAACAGACTCATTTTAAAAACCGTGGACCCGCTAGTGGGTCTGGTGTCTTTATTGCTATAAAAAACAAGAAAATCTATTAATTTTGCACATCAAATTTAACAACAGAGCTTTGGCTACAAGTATCCGTCAGCCATTTAAAAAACAGAAAACTCAAATAATCATAAACGTATGATTATCATAATTCGGCCCGCTCAACAACAGTGTTCTCAGCCTTTGATTATTACCTCTGACTTAAGGTCATAGAAGGTCATCCCCCACTGTGCTGCCAGCTCGGTTGGTAGAGTGTCCCGTCTCTTCACAGGAACCGAGGAGCGGTGGACATCTGGACATCGTGTCGCCCATCTCACCGTCTGGAAGGCCTCGGCACGTTTTAAAGGTCTCTGCAGGACCGTCTCCTCACCAGAGAACTCTTGGCCTTCGATGTTGTGCAAATATAGTACTAATAACTTCTCACAACCACAGAATGTCTGTCGATTGTTATTTTTTCTCATCGATTTTTACAAAAATAATTTCTCGCTATGTAGAAAACAATCTCTGTGATTCTGTTGTAAGAAACTGCAGTGAACCAATATCGCAAGAGGCATTTATGAATGATAAAAATAGCTTTTTTTTTAAGATGCCATACCTATTTTAATGTTACTTTTTTCATGCCTTTGTATTGTGAAACGTCATGGGTACTGACCATGATAAACATTTTTTGGGTTAAACCTGTTGTCAGCCTGGTTTTATTTGTTAATCCGTAAAAAGAAACCAAGACGGAGAGTAAAAATAACTAAACACGGAAATTACTTTTATAACTCATTTAAATCTGTGTAAATCTTTCAGAATGTCCAGATAATTCAGTTCCAAGTCCAAAGTGCTCGCTTCGTGAGCCTTGACGGTGGGACACACATGTGGATGTTGTTGTTGGCGTCGTTGTTTACATGCACAAGGCTGGAATACCAACCAGGAGGCCTCTGACCCCTAGGGGCCTCAAGGGTTGACAGAGGGTCGGAAGGAATGTGATTATTTGCTAATGTGAAGGTTATTTGCACTCATTAAGTGGACTATTAAATGAATTATATCTTACATGAACTGAGGGCACCTGCTGTGCATGTGTTGTAGACTCTAGTTTGTACTTTAGTTCATATTTCTCAATAAACTCTGATTCCAGCAGAGAATCTCCTCGTAGCACCGTGGTTCATGTCTGGGTCTCCGTCTCTGGATTATCAAGTCGTTTACCATGTAACACATTTTACAGGATTGCCGCATAAGCAAATGTACATGATTTAGATTTTAAACATTAATTCATTGATTTTTGGTTATTTGGGGCCAGTGCAGTAAAAATATCAATTTCCTGCTAGAAGGTTTTGATGGATTTAGTTTAGTTTTGCTCTGCCTCATAGTGTAGAGATAGTGTTATGAAGTTGAAATTAGAATTTTTCTTTGAACAGCGTGTCCGGTTATCGTCAACACGGGTGGAAACCATTTCTGTCTGACGTGGAAGTGAGTAGTCGTTCCGATGTATAAACGCATTTAAAAACAAAATATGTTGCCGTCTTGTTTAGAAACATTGATTTCGGAACCTTAATGTACAAATAATTAGTCTTGACATGCAAACATCCAACTTGTTTTCAATTTAATTTATCTAGCACCAAATAAAAACAAGTTATCTTACTTATGACCGATTGGGATACACTTTGATGTAATATAATATCAGCGCCCTCAGCTGCTGCTATCTTGTGTTAAAAATACAGCCGTCCTTAATTCTTAGTATTTTGGACTCAAGTGCTCAGTTGGAGTCTATTCCTCAGATACTCAAGTTAAAGAACTGTGACGAGTGCCCTCTTCAGTCGGTGTGAGAGGACTGCCTGAGTGGTTTTAATAATCAGCTCCCAGGATGGCGAGAAGGATGTAAAGATAAAGACAATATTCTGCTGGTGTGTGTCGCCACCTGGTGGCTGTATGGAGTACTGAGAGCCAGCTGTCAGCTGATGGTTAAGGTATTGCTTCAGACTACTTGACTGACACCTTGCTCTTGTCCGACTCTATGGCATTTGATTTGGGGTGAAAATAACATCGTCCATGGGGAAATACATAGAAGTAGATGACAAAAACTCTCCAATCACGTGCAATATAAATACTATGCCTCATCATTTATACGTGAGTCTCTGTGTGCATTTGCAATTATTGTGACTGATCTGACCCCATAAAGGGACAGGTGTTGCCCGTGTCACCTGTGTGCACGCACACACACACACACACACACACACACACACACACCGTTTATTATGCAACAGGGTTTTCTGGTAAAACCTTGCATTGCAGCATGTAGGACAGGATGTGCAACCTTATTTATTGTGGTGGTCACACATGTTGTGGATGGCAAAGTCTGCAGAAACTAACTCGAGAACATTCATCAGACTCATGAAACACTCAACGCTTTATAGCACACAACCTTCTTTTTTTAAAGTAGGCATTAATACCCCCAAAACAAAATGCTATTTCTACTATGTTCACCTGTTGGTTTCTAACGGTCTATTCTAAGGTTTGTTGCAGGGCCGTTGGCGTTGGCAAAAAACGAACACTAAGCTTGAATCTATGGAGGACTTAATATGTCTTGAGTATAAATAAATAAATGCATGAATAAATAAATACAAGAATAAATAAATAAATAATGAAATAAATGTATATGTAAATTAATTAATATAGGAATAAATACATGTTTAAAAAAATACAGGCTTAAATTAATGTAGAAATACATACATACAGGAATTAATCAATTTAAGTTATAACTCAACAGACATTAAATAAATATATTTTGACATTTCTGTATTTATTTATGTCTCTGTGTCCACATGTATTTCTTAATTTTTTTATGTGTGACATTTGTGTCCTTGTATGCAAATGAGCTGGGGCGGTCCTCCGCTGCATGTTGGGCCATTGTGAAACTAAAGCAGATAATCATTTCTTTGAAAAGTGATCTGATTTTTAATGGCTTTACTATCCTGGCTGAAAGCCCCGGGGCCTCTTCCTCTTCCTCATTCTCATTGGAGGGAGTTTCAGGTTGTATTTTGTTTTTGTTTAGTTCAGACGATAGACATTTCCTATCAAGGAACACGGTTATTAACAACGATATGTTTCAAAAGTCTTATTGCAAAATGGAATTTGGAGGGTTTGATTAAGGAAGTGGAAAAGGGTTGAGGTAGAAAGAGATTGGGGTCTTTGGATGTAGGAGTGTAGGGTGAGGGATGAAGGTTGATTTATTATTATTTGAATAACACTGTTGTGATCAGAGAATAGGTTTTGGGGGGAAAATGATTCAAGATCAAGAACGCTGACAACAAAATGTCAGGGCTGATAACCAGAAGATGTAGATATTTTACGAGGAGTCTCTCAGACATACCTAAAGAGAGCTGCAGACGCGTGGGAAAAAGTCCCAGGCCACCGCCACGACACCGATAAGACATGTCAAAATGCAGTCGTACCACAATGGATGAGAAGAGTTTTTTTGACAACAGGAAAGACACCTGTCAAACATAAAGAGCTATTATTGGAAGGATTGCTCCAGGCCGTTAGACGACCAACCAAAGCAGCAGTGATGGAATGCAAAGGACATCCGAAATCACAAACATCAGTAGCTCAAGGAAATGAAGCAGCAGACCTCGCAGCAAAGAACTTCAGAACTGCCAACAATGGGAATTGAAAAGACTGTGCCGAGGTATCATCAAACCACCTCACGGCTCTTCTCTTGTCAACCCCAAAAGAACTGAAGGAGAAGTTTCCAGACTCCGGTGGCATCCATATATGAAGGAATTGGTCAGCCTATATCATCAGTAATGCACCACCTGTGATATACTCAGCATGAAAAGACCCTACAAATGCCCTCAAGGAGCATTTCCAGTTGCAGGCGCTCCCTTCAAAGAAATCTGTACTGACTATACCGACGTGGGAACAGAAAACAAAGTATAAGGATACAGAGTCCTACTCCTGATGGTGGACAGATACGCCCGATAGGTTGAAGCCATCGCCTGTGGAAAAGAGGATGCCAAGACTGTCCGTGAAATGGTTGAAGAACGAGGTCATACCAAGATATGGGGTGGCTGTAGCTCAGTGGGGTAAGGGGGTCGCCAAGGTTGTAGGTTCGATCCCCGCTCTCCCCATTAGTTGCAAGCTCCCTAATAACTAAGGATGGGTTAAATGCAGAGAACACATTTCGTTACAATGACAATAGATTGAATCCAATCAATGGAGTTCCCAGAAAAATCCAATCTGACAATGGGACACATTGAGAAGTAACTAGGGGTAACACAAATGGAGCAGTCACCCAGAGACACAGGGTGTGTAGTCAAGAGGGCTAATCAGACCTTGAGGTCAGAATTAGCTGAGATATGTCACGCCACCAAACTCCCCTGGTTGGACGCTTTACCTCCAGCACTAATGTCCATGAGCTCCTCACAGGGAGGGAACATGTCCTCTCTCCTCATGAGTTGATGACAGGGAGATTCATCCAGACAGAGAGTTGGGAGACAGCTGAGACCTCTACTGGACACATCCCCAAGTTGAGGAGTCAGAATATTTTTGAAAAGTTAAACTGATCAGCTTGGAGGTTCGTCCACGCGGATTGCAAGAGCCAACCAGACGGCAGCTGATGAGAGCGTGTCATGAGGTCGGGTTGAAAGTGGACTGAGCCGCGGTGGACGGGCCCGCTTGAAGTCTTCACACGCCCTCCAGGTAAGAGGCCGTACCAAAACCGAGTGGCACCGTATAACACGTTGTCTACTTGCAGATCCGCCGGGTAAGAGCATCACAACCAACCGCTGGAGAGCCGCCCAGTCAGGAGGGTCACTCAGACCCAGGGAGAGGGAGAACTAGGAAAAGAAGTGATGTCACTTCCTTACAGTTCTGCCATCAGCGCACTATTTCTGACAGTCGTGGTAGTGTTTCCTTCTATCTGGTGGGAGGCACAGCGGAAAGAAACATTAGAACAAGAGTTGGAACTCACACTGCTCACTATACCAGACTTGCCATTAACCACAACAGGTGCAACAGTTTAGTTTCCCCCCAGAAACCGATCCGGGCGTGTTCGAGCAACAAAGAGACCGGAGAGCTCCGACAAAAGAAAACCATAAATGTAAGGTGCCACTGCCACACCTGTCCCTCCATCACCGGCCTCCACCGTGCACCTGCCTGTCTTGTCAGCCTCACACACACTGGAACAGGTATGAAGGAGTTAAATACGCTTTATTATAACTATCGATCTAAGATGGGCCTTTGTCCTTCAAGAAGAATTCTGAACACAACGATATCTTATTTATTTTTCAACATATTGGCCAATATTATATACTTCAAAATAGGAGTGGCTTTGCAGATAAGCAGAAAAATATGTTCAAATATACCTTGAAAAGTTCATCCATATTCGCCACTAGGGGGTGCTATGATGCAAAAAAAAAGAGGCGTGGAATAACACACATTGGATGCTACATCAGAAATAGTTTTTTCAATCTCCACAAATCTTGCAGGATCCATTCCAATATGTATGATGAACCACATTTTAAATAATCAGTCAATAGGGCTCCAATTATGTGCATGTGGCGGGCAAAAATCTGCCCATAAATCAATGACAGTAGGTCCAAACATCAGAAAACTTGCTGGATATTTATAATTTAGCTCTCCAGACACATGTGCAAATATATTTTTGTCCCAAATGGCCCCAAAAATGCCAAAACATATGACTGGTCTGACTTTGAGTGTGCATGAAACTAGTGAAATCATTGGTCTCCGTCCTTCTTGAGACAGAATGTAACCACTTTCCCCAGATTAGTGTCGACGTGGTCGATTTGTTCAGAGGAGCTGCTTTCATCTTCATCTGTTGACTGAAAGAACCCAAAATGGCAGCTTCTGGCTATATATATTATATATAATTTTTTTGCAGATGTGAATAACTCATCGGGTTTTGCAGGAGTGGGAGATTAATTCATTGTGTTTGGATTAAACCTTTCACACGCTGGTCTCGCCGGCGGGCACAACTATTTAAAAAAAACACTCCTGAAAAGCTGAACAACAGGAACATCCGGCTACCGGTCGGCAGGTAACTGTGGTTCTTCTGATCCCTTTGTGTTTGAGATTCAGCTCTGTGACTGCAGCAGCGCTCAGGTGGAGGCCGGCGGGCATAGCGGAGAACAGCTGGGGCGTGATGAGACACGCAGCACCCGAACACACGGACGCTTTATCCGGCTCCCTTCAAGACTCTCAGAGACTCAACTCAACCCAACTAACTCAACTCAACCCAACTAACTCAACTCAATTCAACTAACTCAACTCAAATCAACTCAACTAACTCAACTAAATTAACTCAATTCAACTAACTCAACTCAACTAACTCAACTAACTCAACTCAACTAACTCAACTAACTCAACTCAACTCAACTAACTCAACTCAACTAACTCAACTCAACTCAACTAACTCAACTCAACTCAACTTATCTAACTCAACTCAACTCAACTCATCTAACTCAACTAACTCAACTCAACTAACTCAACTCAACTCAACTCAACTCAACTCAACTAACTCAACTAAATTAACTCAACTCAACTCAACTAACTCAACTCAAATAACTCAACTCAACTAACTCAACTCAACTCAACTCATCTAACTCAACTCAACTCAATTCAACTAACTCAACCCAACCTAACTCAACTCAACTCAACTTCTGCTGAACGTCATACAAATATTATAATGAATTAACCATTAAAGTGGCTCATATAATGTTTGTTCACAGTATTGTGTTTTAATAACACTATAGCTAAATACACAGAGGAATATAGAATACATGTGTATTGTAATATTTTAATGTTGTAGTCACACCAAAAGCTAAGCAAACTTTTGGTGAGGCTCTATTAATTACAAAGTATGTTGTTTATTTGTGCCGGGCTGCACATTAAGTGACTCAAATGAAGCAACTATAGGCCTATACAGAACATTTAAGTAATTTGCCTTTGAGTTTAAATGTTTGAATATTGCGTGAGGAAGTGCCGGATTTATGCTTAGATGACCTCATTTGAGTTAACATTTGTTGTTATTACATTTCATTCTCATCTTTTTTTCTTGTATAATTAAGAGCAATATATCCTTTATTATCTGCAAATTATATGCAGAAAGATGTGATCACATATTGGTCTTCTTCATAACCCTCAGACAAGAAGAAACTCAGATTCCACTCTGACATACGCCGTCAATCAGCAGTGTTCATGTCATTAGTCCGGTCTCATCGTGATCTCATGGGAATAAACAGCAACTTTTAATAACATTAAGTCATGATACGCATTTGAAGTTGTTTTGTCATTTTAATGTGTTTAAGTTGAAATACTTCAATGTAAAAAAAACATGTCAACAAGACCTAAATATCAAATGGGATACAAAAACTATTCTATATTTGTTTGACCCTCCTGCCACTTTCATCAGCTTCTTTCACTTTTTCATTTTACATCACTTGACATAACTAAAGACATATTTTTTGTTCTTGCCTTTTTTGTTCTTGCCTATATATATATATATATATATATATATATATATATATATATATATATATATATATATATATATATATACATAGTGGGTACGGAAAGTATTTGGACCCCTTAGACTGTTCACTCTTTGTTTCATTGATATTTGCTAGAATAAAAATAAACATTTTATTTCTCATTAATGTTAACTCAGCATCCATCTTGACAGAAAAAAACAGAAATGTAGAAATGTTTGCAAATTTATCAAAAAAGAAAAACTGAAATATCACATGGTATTCAGACCCTAAGTTACTAATTTTGATCTGGAAAACTCCATATTATATCTGCTGATTTTCATCAGGTTTTCCAAATGTGTGCTGTAGAAGATCATCTACTTAGTTCACGGTGGCCAAAGTTACTATCCAACCACTAACTAGATACTTGAGGGGGCCCACATGTCGTGTGTGTACAGATTGTAAAGCCCTCTGAGGCAAATTCATACTGAGAACTACAAGACAATGACGACAACAGTATTTAGCAATCGGTCCCACGTGGCATCCTATTAGTGCCGTCTGCTTGATTACCGTAAGCTTTGGGCATCGCCCCAGTTTCCCCAATTGAAGCGTTGCATCTCTCCTTTTATCCATGCCGGTCAGCGTGTGACTGCATTTAGACCCGGCGGCAGTGTGTCGGGTGCAGATCAGCTGACCTCTGAGGCGACAGGATGTGACCTCTCGCCAACAGGAAGAGGATTTGAGCTGACAGGAAATGGATTTCTTCCTCGGAGCGGCTTTTCGTGTATAGATTCACGAGCAGTAAGAGCATTTCAACCGAGTGACCTCATCGCTCATCAGCTACTTGCTGAACAAGACACACAGCTGGACATGCAAGTGAGCGGGGGGGGCAGGAGAACATCGGAGGATGGAGGAAAGCCCTGCAGGGAACCAGGGGGAGGAACAGTTACTCGTCTGTATTTATCTCTGGAACGTTGTCTTGTCAGATCATGAAGTGTCTTTCCTCAACTCCTCCAGTTTCTGCTGCTTAGTTTACCGTTTCTGTGTCTGTTTACAGCTTCCTGATTGGTCGGTGATCATTTCTTGGCAATGCTTTGATTGGACGCACAAACAGGCTGTGTGTGTGTGTGTGTGTGTGTGTGTGTGTGTGTGTGTGTGTGTGTGTGTGTGTATGTGTGTGTGAGAGAGAGTACATCAATTCTTACATACATGCCAAGTCTCAAATGAGTTCACTTTCATAACCATCATCTTTTTATAGCAGAGGAATGTTGGAAAAATATGACTTGAGGGTTTCTTTAATTGAAGTAAGAGCTAAAGCCAATGAGATTAACTGGACACGCCCCCTCTTTCCCTTTCAGTACATCCTAACGGACATCTTATCTTACGGGTTTCAGGCATGAACTAAATGAACCAACCCTGGATCACAAAAATGACGTTCCCCCAGACTTAAAATGCAAGTTGCATTTATGTTTGACAAACGGATTTCTCTCCAGATTACGTTTGTATTTGACGTATATGTACGATCCTTAAAACCAGTCTTTTAGTTAATTCTTCATACTTTCAATCAACTTAAAGATCTGGATTCTTTTCAGATTCAAAGCGGGGCATCTGAATATGAATACCCTAAAGTTTTGGACCGATAGCTTTGAGTCAAAGGCCCCAAAAACAGGTCCAACGGATCAAATTACAAACGTAAACGCAAATTGCATTTTAGGTCTGGGGGAACGTAATTTTTGTGATACATGGTTGAAATAAACACCAGTTTACCCTTTGTTTGCTTATTATTCTTATTTTCCTTTGCTGTATTTTACATTGAATGCATTTAGTTTAGTTATCCTGGACCGCTGACACATTGCTTGTTCAATGCAATCGGATAGATTTAGTATTTTGCTCTGTTTTCAGTCCGATTTTGGTCTTTTGTGTGACATTTTTGTGTCTAATGTTTAGATTCAAGTAAAAAGTATTCCCTTTTAATAATCCATTATTGTATTTCATTTGTTTACTATTACTGTTATTAAAGCTTATTCCATTCAATTTCAATATATGTTTATTGGGGGTGTAATGGTGTCATTTCTTTGACTTTTCTGTTGTTTTGATGCTCCACACTTATGCGTGTTGCGTGTTTGTGAAGCACTGAACTGCCCGAATCGATGTAGGAATGTAATTGAATCACACAAATAATTTTTGTCTTGAGTCACACAGAACAAAAATATTATGTTGCACATTAAATGGCATATCTTTTTTTCTGAGCTGTATAAAAGAAATGCAAGGACCGATCGCATTGTGCGGTGTTACTTTAGCAAACTGGAACGGGCACTCAGTAGAGCGCATACCTTCGCATATGACAAGATGGGGCATTGAATTATGAACATTTTGGCATTAGTTGCCAATTAGATATAAATTGACCGCGCTATAGTAAAAAGAAGATGTTGACCTTTTCATGACCTTGACCTTTGACCTGATCAATCCCAAAATCTAATCAAATGGTCCCCGGATAATAACCAATCATCCCACCAAATTTCATGCGATTCGGTTTAATATTTTTTTTACTTATGCGAATAACACGCACGCACACATACAAATACACAGCGATCAAAACATTAGCTTCCGCATTTTCAATGCGAAGGTAACTGGAGAGCACCGTTTATTATAATGTGGGCGATTAACACAGTGGAGGAGCGGCTCGTCCTCCAATCACAGAGCTGCATTTCCTTCTTTTACCTCCACATCTTTGTGATGACAAATAAAGCGGTAGCAGCTGTGCAGAGTAGAACCTTATCTTAGAGTTCAGCTGCAGTTGGTGGTCGCTGTATAATCTGGACTGAGGGACCCTCTGTCTCATAATGTGTGGAGTCAGCGCTCTGCCGACCCGGGCTGAACGCGACTCGTACACGATTGGGCCGTGTGCCCTCTGACCCCTCCTGTGGAGCCAGACGGAGACAGGAGGTGACGTCTGTGCGGTTGATGTACTCATCTCAGTTTCTTTTACGAGCGCTTTGACAGACAGGTGAAGAGGAGGGTCGCTTTACTTCTCACTGCCGAGGAAGCTGCGGTGCTGAGCGGCGTGACCATGTCCAATCATCACCTCCTCTTGTGTCGCTATAAAACACCCGCGCTGACATTCATCCGACGCGCACACATGGAGACGCCTCCAGACTCCTCAACACCCTCCAGGAACCATGAAGAGTCCCAGCTCTACCTCCGTGTGTGTGTGTGTGTGTGTGTGCTTACATGTCATGCATAATAAAGGATAACCTGCAATTCCATTCATGCATGCAGTATTTTTTTTCCATTTTATTAGATCTTACTATCTATAGAAGTAAATATACAGTATTTGTTTCAGTGTGTTCCGACTATATCTGGATTAAACACAGATTAGCACTTAATTCGCTTTTATTATGGTACTTTTGTAGCTAGCATACTGAGGCTAAAACTAAACAATTAGCACCAAATGCTAGTTAATGAACAAATGCATTTATATCTTATGCATTTCTTCAGAAACTTGAATGTGCTTTGATGACAAATAAATGAATTAACTTCTTATTCATACACCTATTCATTCATGGATGGCACTCAGGGGCCAGTTTGAGATTAAACTGGCCAGTTGCTAATCGGAAGACAATAGCTCTAGTTTCTACAACTGTGTTATCAAGTTTTATTTTTGCCTTGGATCAAAGCCAATAGTATACATTCTCTTGCTTTAAAAAAAAGGGTTTATTCAGCCTCTTAGATCTCCGAGAGTCTGAGACTTCTGCTTTAGACTTCTGCAGTCCTGTGAAAAATGTTTTGATTAAATCAATTAACATTTCTCCCGTTGAGGTTGTAGATCCCCCGTTGGTTCTGAGGGTTCTCCACATTCCAGGGTCAGGGGAAGCAGAAGTGGTTCTGGATGCCGACCGACACGACACCTACCGCCTGCTTCGGTTCTCCCGGGCGCAGCGGGGACGATCCACGAAAACTGCTTGAAGTCTTTCCGCCACTCCATCTCATCCCTCCCCTGTTGGAGGGAGTGAGTGGGTTGCAGTCGTCTGTCATCCTGGCGACCTCGGGCCGGGTTCTAATGAAATGACAGTGGTGGGAGAAGAGGGTTACCCTTGGAGTCCAGTCGAGGGCCCCACCTGGGCCTGAGGAATTAGGATATGAATATCGGAAACTAACCAGTGGACACGCTCACATTTATTCACTTTATATAGCCCGATATCACACATTACAAATTTACCTCAACTCACATCGGATCAGGAAAAACTCCCAAAAATCAAAAAAGAAACCTTTAGAGGGAACACATTTGAGAACCTTCAGGAGAGAACAGAGGAGGATCCCTCTCCAGGATGGCCAGAATAGACGTCATGTGACCAGATGAACAGCGTTACAGAGTTACAGAGTTACAACGCATAGGCAAATGGTGATATAGCTACTATATTAATATTCATACGGCTCCTTTAAACCTGCTGTTACCTTTGGGGTCAATTTGACCCAATTCGATGTTTAAAGTCTCAAAATATATGATTGACATCATGTTTTTTGTTTCATATTCCACGACTTTTCCTCATTTAAAGAGGACAACTGGGTGAACACAAAATGAACATGATTACATGTTTTCAATGTCCTGAACACACTCGTGCACATCGGTGTTCTTTGACCCCCAGGCTGAAATATCAACATTTAATAGACATATTGTATAGGTTTGGGTTGTTTTGATGATATTGAGGTCACTATAACTATAACATGCAATTTTAAAAATCTTCAAAAAGGTTTTGGGCCCTAACACAACCAGCAAACCACAGATAGTTCACACATGACGCGGGGGAGGGGCAGACATGAACAAGTTTACACAGCAGCCGTCTACACACTTTTTTATTTAAGGGCTATTCAGGTATCAGCAAACACACATTACGTACTTGACACTTAAACATGGGAACTAATTGGAATTAGAATAATTTTTCTGGAGGTTTAAATAGTTGCAGTCCAATTGACCTCGAGGGTAAAATATGTTATTTTATTTGAAGGTAACAGGAGGGTTAAGTCTCGACCTTCATGAAAGCACACAGTGACGACACCTTGCGGCTGCACACAAAGGAGTTGTTGGGTTACAACTTGCATTCTGTTAATTAAAGACAAACGTCCCTCCATCGGGACGAGGCCAGCAGCAAGGTATCTTTAAGTCTCAGGAAAAAACGAAAGAAGGGAGTCAGAGGAAGCTCTCACATGCACGGCGTCAGATTATCTCTCTCTCCAAACTTTGTGTGTGTGTGTGTGTGTGTGTGTGTGTGAAGTCATAACAGGAAGAACACATGGTAAAGACATTAGCAGGCTGTAAATCAACGAGTTGGATATCTGCATGAAAACAGAAGTCGAATCTCAGTGTGTCCCAACAGCAGTCATAACATCCTCACTTCTATCCTCCGTCATCTCCACCCGGCCGCACACACACACTCACACACGCTCACACGGCCACACCTCCAGTGACGCTGCAGTGGAAACAAAATGCACTTTAAACTAGAGGTCATCGGATGATGACCTGCATTTTAAATTGGCTGATAACAGAGTCCTGTGTGAAATAGGGAGATGAAACGGGAGATTATTTAGATATTCAGACAGCAACAGGTGATGCGGTCCTAATCCAGTCAGGATGAAGATCCACAGCCCGGTGCAGCAGAACCAGAGATATCCTCGTTTTCCATCCATGCATTCTTCTCCATCAAAACCCTATATTACCCACAATGCAGCTTGACGGCTAACACTTGGCCTTTAACCTGCAGCAGACTAGAGCGAGTGCAGATTGTCTGCTCAGCTCACGTCTCTCTCACTTGTAGTCCTCAGCCCTAATGGAGGCTGACTCGAGTGACATCACTCATCAGACTCACGCAGCTCCTCTTGAGTCGAGGAATCCCGGGTGGGCGAGTCGCTCTGTGCACCGCCTGAACTTAAATGAACTTTGATGATTGAAAAGTTATTTCTTATTATTTTGTAGCAAACTTACTTTACTTTGGTCGAAAAGTAATCTCATGTTTCATCTCCTGCCCTGACTTCTACTCTCTGAACACACTGAAATGAGTTCCACACTAATCTAAATAGATTAACAATAATCACAATGATCATATTTTCGTACCCAAATGTCCATCGCAGTTTCCACCAAATTTAGGTTTTTAAAGATGTATTCCAGAAAGTAGGAGAGGACGTGATTCAAGGAGTTTAAAACTAACGAAGGTTGCTAAAAAAAGTCTTTGCCCTCCTTCTTCCTGTCACACTCCATATCTCTTAGTTAACTCGTTTCACAATGATTCAACAAACAGGATGTGAAGTCAGAGGTTCCTGACATGGAGAGAAACAATGGAATAAATCACAAGAGAAAGTAAAAATAAGACCAACAGAGAAGACGAAATAAACACAAGAAGACAGTGTGCTGCAGTGTATAACCAGTACAGGAAATGTAGCTGTTTATATATATATATATATATATATATATATATATATATATATATATATATACATATATATTAAAAAAATATGTATATATATGTATATATATATATATATATATATATATATGCATATATATATCGAAATAGAGTCTAGTCAGTAGATGGTTAGTTCTGTATATATACATATATACATGACTGTTTCAGAAAATTAGAATATTGTGATGAAGTTCTTTATTTTCTGTAATAAAATTAAAAAAACAAAAATGTCATGCATTCTGGATTCATTACAAATCAACTGAAATATTGCAAGCCTTTTATTCTTTTAATATTGTTGATTATGGCTTACAGCTTAAGAAAACTCAAATATCCTATCTCTAAATATTAGAATATTTCCTCAGACCAAAAAAAAGATTTATAACAGCAAAACAAAATCAAACATTTGAAAATGTCCATTAATGCACTCAGTACTTGGTTGGGAAACCTTTTGCACGGATTACTGCATCAATGCGGCGTGGCATGGAGGCAATCAGCCTGTGGCATTGCTGAGGTGTTATGGATGCCCAGGATGCTTCAATAGCGGCCTTTAGCTCATTTGCATTGTTGGGTCTGGTGTCTTTCAGCTTCCTCTTCACAATACCCCACACATTCTCTCTGGGGTTCAGGTCAGGGGAATTGGCAGGCCAATGGAGGACAGTAATGCTATGGTCAGTACACCAGTTACTGCTGGTTCTGGCACTGTGGGCAGGTGCCAGATCATGCTGGAAAATGAAATCCTCATCTCCATAGAGCTTTTCAGCAGACGGAAGCATGTAGTGCTCTAAAATCTCTTGGTACACAGCTGCATTTACTCTGGACTTGATGAAACACAGTGGACCAACACCAGCAGCTGACATGGCTCCCCAAACCATCACTGACTGGGAACTTCACACTGGATTTCAAGCCACTGGGATGTTGCTCCTCTCCAGCCTTTCTCCAGACTCTGGCGCCTTGACTTCCAAATTAAATGCAACACTTGCTTTCGTCTGAAAAGAGGACTTTGGACCACTCTGCAACTGTCTGGTGTTTTTCAAGGCTCAGGAAACCCTTGCAGGTGTTTCGAGTTAATTAGACGATTCAAGTGATTAGTTGAATACCCTACTAGTATACTTTTTCATGATATTCTAATATTTAGAGTCTGAGTTGTCTTAAGCTGTAAGCCATAATCAACAATATTAAAAGAATAAAAGGCTTGCAATATTTCAGTTGATTTGTAATGAATCCAGAATGCATGACATTTTTGTTTTTTTAATTGCATTACAGAAAATAAAGAACTTTATCACAATATTCTAATTTTCTGAGACAGTCCTGTATATATATATATACATATACGTATACATATATACATATATATGTATATATACAGGATATATATATATATATATACATATACGTATATACATATATATATATATATATATATATATATATATATATATATATATATCAAAATACTGTAGAATATAGAGTATGGATCCAGAATAGATTTGTAAATCACGACGCCAACATCCGTAAGATGCGCTACTTTAAAAACGTGTTTCTTCACTGCTGCACAACGCAAGTGTAAAAATTAGTTTTTACTGAGTTTTACTGACCACATCCAGTAAATGTGACACAGAAAACCACTGTGAAAAGATGGTCATTCCTCAGGAAGGCGACTGATGGGAATTAAACGTTAATATTTACCCTTACTCCCACCTCCTACAGCAACAGAATGTGGAGAAACTCCCTGCCCTGCCACTCTGATCTTATCATAGCGTGGAGAGTAAATAACTCTTGAGAGATTCACAACAGTTTACAACAAGCTGTGCTCTTCACTTCCCAACAAACATATGAGGGGGCTTATTTCTGGGAAGACGAGGTATTCAAATGCTGAAATCGTGAAATTGTGTAAACACAAAAGCCAAATACATTTTCATATTAAGTTATATTACAGACTAAAAATCATGCGGCACACTTTTGAGAATACAAGTTCTTTAAATACTGAGGAACTTACACGGATAACTACTTCATTTGAGTTTTTCACGGATGTGACACCGTAATGACTTTGGGGCGAGACGGGATATTCTTGATAACGTGATAGAAGGCATCTCGTCTTCTAACATGGACGCTCGGTACGGACACGTTCAAACGGATCGTCGAATTGGAAACAAGACACGACGAAGTAGCCGGCCCGAATACCACAAAGAAAGCTCTTGACACGACGAGTGACCAGTCCCGTCCGCTGGAGAGACGACTTTATATCAGACGCATCTGTGCTCTTTGAGGAAAAAACTACCAAAATGTGCAACCGGGGCTCTCTTCTTCAATGGCAGCTGCCAAGACGCCCCGACACACCGCCAGATGTCTGGTGGAGGGGGGCGGAGCAGCTGGGGTCAATGTTCCAGCTCTCCTCGCAGAGAAACATCAAATCAAAGCGTCAGACTTGTCCCCGCAGCTGCTGAGGCCCGGACGCCGCTGTCTGCATGGTCAGTGGCGATTGGCGAGGCCCTCCACGTAGATCTCCCTCCCCACGAGACGCCAGGGCCACTGAGGAGGTTCTTGAAGCGGCAGCACTGTTGGGTTGTCAGGTATCCGCTTAGGCACGTCATGACTGGCCAGTTATTCAAATTGTCAGTGGGTGAATGCTTGCTGGTGTCACGGTGGGATTAGGGTGGAGCCAAATGCACGACTCAGGAGATAATAATGCAAATGAAGATAATTTATTGATAGCGTCGTCAGGAACGGAACAGACAGAATAATCAAACACGCTGTGGGACGCTCGAGGACTCGGTCGGAAAAACACAAGACAACCTGGCAGAGGACAAGAGAGGGAACCTAAGACCCCGTTTACATGATGGGAAAACGCATATATTTTCATGCGTTTTATTACGGAAAACGATCATTTCTAAAAACTCATTTCTGAAAGCTCAGTTTTTGTGTTTGCGTGTGAACGAGGTCAAACAGAGTTTTAGGTTGTCAAACGTCACAGTATGCGACTAAAGATGCTTCACGTCATGTGAGCGTCCTATGGGACGTATGCGGACGGCGTATTTATGCAGGTTCATATAAACAGAAGCTTTTTTGAAAACAACCTTGTGTGTACAACGTTATTTTTGAAAACGGAGGGGCAGAAATATTTGTTTCTGTAAATACCGGCTATGTGTAAATGTGGCCTGAGTAGGCAGGGACTAACGAGGGAATGGGCAACAGGTGAGACGGGCATGAAGACCAGGTGAAGGGAATGAGGGACTAACGAGGTGATCAGAGGCAGGTGAAGGGAGTTGGACTGACGAGATGGGAAGCAGCATCTGGAATGACGTGATAGTTAGAGAGACAGGATGAAAACAACTACTACAATTATACAATACAACCTGGATTCATACATTAATAATCGGGAAGCCTGTATGACAAAGAAGTCTTTACATAAACAAAGTATTTAAAGTAATGAGTGAATAATCCGTGTTTCAGTATAACAACCACGCTTATGATTCATCACTTTCTGTGATTCCTCCTGACTCATTGGTATATCTACATGGACAATGTTGAGTAAAGGGACTTCACATATGAATATCAAAAAGGCTATTGAGTCGAGGAAAAGGCTCTTATAAGATGAAGCTCTACGTTTTACCCCATTTATTCAGAATATGAATATGTTTATTTCTCTTAATGTTGCATTATTCTTAAAGCCCTGAGGAAGGCATAATGTTGGTCAAACGTCAGTTGATGGAATAAAGTCTGCGCTGCTGCAGATGGAAGGAAGCAGACGCTGGAATGCTCTTTTTCTGAAGAAGAAGAAAAACAAATTAAACAAAACAAAGGCACGAATTCCGAAAACACACACTTTTACGTTATTCTGCGATCTTTTCATTCTCGTCAGGAGTCCCTGATTTCTATCCGTCTCAGTTTCCCTCTCATGCTTCACCCTCAGCAGCTGTGAGTACTGCTCCACCACACCACCTTCAAACATGTCTGTGCTTCACTTTGGTTTGAGTTACTCCACTCTGATTGGCATAACACAGGGACACTGTATTTATTGTGGCTCTTTCATATAACTGACACCTGATCCAGCTGATCAGTGCCAATATTGCTCAAGTATAGGCTTGTCTATGTGTAAAGTATGAGATTCAAATTGCAATAACTTTTAGGATGAAAAAATGAGTTGATAAAGCACATTTTTCTCTGAACACATTTTCTGATTTTGCTTCCATAACATGTCCTCTCTAAGAATAATGAAAATAAAACTTCCAAAACACACATTTCATATAACTACTTTATCCATTTATGTCTGTAGAGTTCTCCTAATTTCACCAAAAGTTCCCAATATGCCTCATTTACATATTTCATCATGAAGAGCAACAGAGGAGGGATCCCTTCTCGAGGACGGGTGATTATTTGAATAGATGTCATGTTTACAGAACGATAGAATAACAACATGGTCAATCCATGTGACCTACATGCTACATATGAGAAGAGTAATAGCAGCATTAGCACCGATGGCAGAATAATAGAAAAGTGTATTAGATGTGAAGCACGGTGTTTGTTGGGAATGTTTTGGGAAGTAAATCTGAAAACAGGCCTTTCAGGAAAAGTCATGATTACTGTCACATGAGATTAAAGATCAGAAATCACCGGAGAGGGAAAGAACCTCCTGACACACGGCCAGATTCTGACTGACGGCAAACTATTTCCTGCTTCAGTTTTCCTGAAATCTATGTTCACCACACACACACATACATGCACACACACACACACACACACACACACACACACACACACACACAGCTTAATTTCGATAGGGTTCAGCAAGTGTGACACATGGTCATGCTTTACAGTCGAGTCTTAAATCTTATTTATTTAAGTATTTATACATTTTTAAAGATGTGAGTCTGGTTATTGTTGGGGAAAAAAACATTTAAATGTCTTAAATGTGCTGAGATCTAATTTGTTCAAGGGAAACTTTGGTGGTTTTCAAATGAACTGACCGGCGGGGTTCGGCCGGCGGTCGGAGGGGACCTCATCTGTTGTCCGGGCAACGCCAAATCCCCCATTTCCCTGGACCACACTCGCTCACAGCCAACTCGTTTCACGGTTTAAGTAACCAGTCACACAACATGCACACACCGTATCACAGCTACAGGAGCGCCTTGTGGTTGAGCGTCTTTCCTGAGCACACGTCGACATGGACGAGCGGAGCTGGGCATCGAACCGCCGACCCTCTGATTCTGAAAGGGTGAGACACTGTAGAAATCGTTGAAGACAGTCGGTCAAGGTTGATGGGAGAAAAGCCATCCAAATAAACACCAGGGCATACAGATGTTTCTAAGGCCACTCCACTTGAGGACAGATTGGCACTGGTTGAGGGCAAGAAATCATCAGTCTTGCCTCTGATAGTTAAAATATTTTCATTAAAGAAAATTCTAAAGTCATCACTCCAGTCATTGCTCCAGCTTCTGCTTGACGTGTCAGTGTTGTTGTTTTTGTGAACTTGTAGCCATGAACTGCACATTTCCAGGAATGTGAGCTCTGCAGAACGGCTGTAGGAGGAAGCCACTCCTCCTTCCAGCCCACAGATGACCTCTCACCTGCACTCCACCGACAGTCATCAGCTAGAAGCTGACACATGCAGAAGATGAATTGGGGAGTATGGCAAAGGTGTCTGGGAGGGAATCCAAATACATTTTGTGTGCAGGGAATTAGATAAGAGAGATAGAGAGCATCAAACTGAGGGATGGCTGACATGGAGTGAGTAGACTGTCTGAAAAACAAATGTTTTAAATAGTTGTTTTCTTTGTCGGGAACATCATTGGCTGACGTGTATTATTTCTTCTTTCACAGCGCTTTGTAAAATCAAATTCTAACAATAAATAATATAAAAAAGGGGAAGTATTTGTCCTTGAATAGTATATGTCTAAGGCTTTTATTGTGAAAGGCAAGAATGGATGGAATGGCTCCAGTGCGTACTTCCTTTGTCGAAATAGCTCGCTGTCTTGGTCCAGGCTGCAAAGCATCCACACTGCTGCTTTAAAATCCTTGTAAATAAAAGGTGACACTTTTTTTTTTCTCCATGTAATTTTATTATTTAAAAAAAGAAAGGCCTCCGGTGCGTAAAGGCATTAAGTCACACTTCAGAATACATGCATGTTCTGTACAATTCCACCACTTAGTTGTCTTGTGCAAAAGAGAAAGGTTTGCTTCAAATTGATGCAGCATAAACAGAGATATGCTCCTTTGTTATTACACACATTATTCTCCCTTGTGAAAGCCTGATGCCTACAGTGCCCATGATGCACCTCTCTGTGTACCCAGGCGCCTCTAGCCTGCAGTAGAGAGACACTGTTGTGGTCATATGGTGGACTTTCCCAGCAGGATCCTCCAGAAATAGTTATAAGTATAGAGCTAAAACCATTAGTCTATAAATCAGTAATACAAATAACATAAATCCATAGAATCACTTCTAAACACTTTTAAAAAGCAATGAATCAATCTGCAATATTTTAAATAATTATATTAAGATATATTTCAGAAAGTGAATATTTCCAGGTGTTCTACGACGACACAGACGAGGTTACTGACTGAGTGGAGACATAAAACACAATGTCATCATGATGTCATCCTTCTCTTATTCCAACAATTTAGTCAAAGTTGCTCTATCGGCTCAGGAATTCGAACGCGCCATTCAGGAAGACTACTGGTACGATAAGATACTTATTTGGTGTTCTTGTAGCACAAAGCAACATCGTAAATCAAGCGGCGATCAATTAATCACGGAGCGTGTCATTTCCGGTTTCGATTGACAGCCGAGCTGCGAGCACAAACGGCTGTGAGAAAACAGGAAGAGGAAGTAGGGTGTTGTAGTCAAGGGCTGATAACAATCTGCTGCTTTCAATCAGGCTTTTCCCAGGAAAAGAATTTGCGTCTGTGTGTGTGTGTTTGTGTGTGTGTGTGTGTGTGTGTGTGTGTGTTTGTGTGTTTGTGTTATATGTGTGTGTCTTGATTGGCTGCTCTGTTGTGATTTTTTGTACTTCGCAGATGACGAGTCGGACTTTAACACTGACTATTTAAAATTAAAGGAGTAGAAATCTGAACATGCTATATCAATAATAATACAAATACAAAATCTAATGTAATGTTTAAGTTACATCCTTGTATGAAAACTAACATGTGCAGTCGTAAAATATCAAAGATAAATAACTGCATTGCATCATTGTCTACATCACTAATTCACTGATGCGGTTCCATGAAGCTTTTGAAGTCAAATGTACGGATATTACGGACATATTTTAGTGCTGCATTTTTAAAGCAACATCAAATACATGTGTACGTATGTGGATCAGCCGCACCAGCTGTCCATTAATTGGTTGTACAGCTGCATCCATTCTGATCCTCATTGTCTCAAATGGTTCGTCCCACACGGTCTCGCTCTCTTTCTCTGTCCTCCATTCACTGCTATTGTCTCTCTGTACGAAGACGATGATCCTTTAATGAATGCTACGACAATTATTGATCCTTCATCAGCTCTTTTAGAGCAAAGAAGGATGGTTTAATTTATTTCAATTTAATTGAATTCAGTTTTTTTTAAGCCCAGAACCAAAACTTACACACTTATGATTTCCTCAACATCCTATTGCATAATTAGAGTTTTGACATATCATTGTGAATTTTCAGAGTTTCTTTTTTTTTTAACAATAAGAAAATGTGTAGTAGTCGTCCTTGAATAGTAAATGTCTAAGGCTTTTATTGTGAAAGGCAAGAATGGATGGAATGGCTCCAGTGCGTACTTCCTTTGTCGAAATAGCTTGCTGTCTTGGTCCAGGTTGCAAAGCATCCACACTGCTGCTTTAAAATCCTTGTAGGCCTAAATAAAAGGTGACACGTTTTATTTTTCTTGGGTCGGGTTAACAGGCAAACAGGGTCGTAACAGGCAGATCAGAACTGGGACTAGGAATTTGTTGGAAAGTTTGGCGATGACACACAAGACAATCTGGCAGAGGACAAGTGGAAGTGAGGGAGCTCAATAGTGAGGGACTAACGAGGGGATGGGCTGCAGGTGAGAAGGAGGTGAGGCCCAGGTGAAGGGAATGAGGGACTAACGAGGTGAGGATGACAGGATCTGGAATGACAGGAGAGTTAGACCCTGTTTACACGATGGGAAAAGACATTTATTTTCATGTGTTTTGGCCTTTCATTTACACAAAAACGGAGGTTTTATCACGGAAAACGACCATTTCTAGAAACTCCGGCCCAAATGGAGATTTCTGAAAACTCAGTTTTTGTGTTTGCGTGTGAACGAGGTCAAACAGAGTTTTAGGGTGTCAAACGTCACAGTATGCCACTAAAGATGCTTCACGTCATGTGAGCGTCCTATTGGGACGTATGCGGACGGCGTATTTATGCAGGTTCATATAAACAGAAACTTTTTTGAAAACGACCTTGTGTGTACAACGTTATTTTTGAAAACGGAGGGGCAGAAATATTAGTTTCTGTAAATACCCGGCTATGTGTAAATGTAGCCTTAATTAAACATGTAAGCAGGATGAATTTAACTAGGAAGGTGAGGAATTCGTGACACGGTCTCCTCCAGCATTCATAGCTATACCTACAAAGAATAAGCTGTAATTCCTAAAACAGTATGCCGCGCAATTATTTAGCGCATGAACGAGGAAGTGCAAAAGCCCGCAGGGTGGGAGGGGAGGTGTGTTCCCGCCAAGGAGAGAGGAGTCGAGGGAACACGCAGCTGCCATTTTAAAGAGACGTCAATGAGACGACGTGTGGCCCAGCGGCAGCAGCTGCCCATTGTTTGGTTTTATGATCTCGGTAAGGTGAGTGTACCTGTGTTCTTTCATATTCACTTGAAATTAAATTCAGCATAATGTGTAAAAAGAAATGCTTGATGTAAATCATTGTTATGTATACACATATATGTTATATGTCACACATATAGAGCACATAAGTATATCAATTAGAAGTATTATTATAGACATCGTCCCAACAGACAATGGGATGGTCACTGCTCTGCGATGACCGTGGATAGTAAACATTTATGTGACGTCAACTGTCTGCTTCGGATCTGGATCCACCACCACAATGTGTCATGCTACAGTAATACTTTAATGATGGAAAACAAATCTACAATTTACGATTCTACAATTTACGGCAGGTAAAAGTAACTAATCCCATTTTTAATCATCGGCAGGATGCAACACACCTGTGCACACTCTGGTGGTAGAAGATCCACCTCTTGGGAACTGTAGTTTTTTAGTACTGAATGGAGTCCATGAGGCATACACATGAACGCCTTGTTGTAAATTAGAAAAAAAACAAAGAAGTAGAACAATATTAGTAAAACTTAAAACCTTAAGTAGTACCAGATAATTTAATCAAATAGTAAAATGAGCACATTCAAACATGAAAACGCTCTCCTCCGGGAGCACTGAATATCCAGGGAAGGGACATTGAGATTGTAAAATCCTACGTGGGTGTTCACCTGAACAATAAACTGGACCGTTTCATGCACTTTACAAACAATGACAGAGGAGACTCTTTCGGCTGAGGACGCTGAGGTCGACCTTCTTTGACTCTGTGGGGGCATCCGCCATCTTTCATGAAGCGGCCTGCTGGAGCAGCAGCATCTCCACAGCTGACAGGAGGAGGCTGAACAAACTGGTAAAGAAGGCCAGCAGTGTGCTGGGGTGTCCACTGGGTATGGTGGAGGTGGGAGACAAGAGGATGATGCCCTCTGTCAACATTCTCTCCAGCTGTTAGACTTTAACAGCTGATCCACATGTGATTAGTGGTCGCTGTCATCAGAGACAGACAACGCTTCTCGTGACGCAAGAACAATGGCGCTGTACCCGGCACTGTGGGACTCTTCTATTCCCCCCATCTCCAACGTAGCAGCCCATTCCCTCCGAACCACTTTTCTCTTGTGTCCAGGTAACCCGTCTCTACCGGAGGAGTCTCAATCGGGTGCGCTGTGAGGTTTGTGCGTCCTGGCAGGAGAGCGAACACGTCAGCAAACCGCTCTTGCAACTGGACGAAGTCTGTTCTCTGGGTCCCGGAGGGACGGCCTTCATGAAGGAGCGAGGTCAGATTCGTGGATGTTGGGGCCTCAGGCCCCCGGCTGCTTTCTCTCACATACAGCAGACCTCCACCCCCGGGGCTTTCGGAGGTGGAGGTGGTAGATTCAGTGTGACACCAGCTCATAGTCGACATCCCCCACTGGAGAGGACTCTTGACAGTCTAGAGCGAGCAGAAGGAAGCGATACAAGTCACTTTCCCCCCGGTGTGAATCGCCTCAGCCCGGCTCCTCCGTCAAACAGACGTTGTTGACGCTCCTGGAGCAAATTCTCCCGTGACCGCCGACCCGGTGTGCGGAGCTTTGCTCGCAGGTCCGGGACATATTGGATCTCACTTTTCCTGGTGCTCGGCCCCTCCTCCCACTTTGCTTTAATGAGGTTGAGCACCCCCTGCGGTGGCCTGCCGAACAACAGTTCAAAGGGAGACACTCCTGAGAAGGCCTGGGGGACCTTGTTCTGTTCCCGTTCTGCAAACAACGGAGAATCAAGCCATGTATCCCAATCAGGCTCATCTTCATTCATACATCTACGGGTCATGGACTTTAAGGTCTTATTCGGACGCTCCACCCGACAGTCGGTCCGCGGGTGGTACTCACAGGTCCGGATAACTTTAATGCCCAGTAACCCGTGAAGTTCTCTGAGTGTAGGTGAGGGGAAGCTGCATGCAGTGACGGATGTTCCTCCACGAACATCTGCTGCATGTCGGAGGATCGTAGTCCGTTGAATCAAACTCTTCCTCTGATGACTTCAGAACCTGGGCGTCTTCTTTTGTCGAGGTTCGGCTTGAACCATCCTTCTCTCTCATTCATCGTATCTCTCCCGTTAAACAGATTTTGCTCTTTACAGTTGCTGGAATAAATCTTCAGCAGGATCAGCTGCTTCCTTCTCGGAGTCTCCTACGCTGCCTGCTCCTTTATTTCCTCCACCCACGAATGATCCTGACACCCTGGATCTCTCTGGTGTTCCCCTACCTCTTATTTTATCTGATGCGAATTATTGCGAGATGCGCATATCTTTATCATAATATACTTAAGAAAGACTCATCACTTTGGAAAGGATAAGGGAGGTCAATTGGAAAACTAGTTTCCTCAAACTTTCTGTGAATTGAATTGAGTGGGAGAGGAAAGTTCTTCTTTTTTTTAAACTTAACTTATACTTACACTTATAGATGAAAAATAGCCTCTTGGCTAACTCTGGCAAATTTACTGACATGTTTTTATCAATGTGCAGTGTCTCTTATTAAATAAACCCAGTTAAAAAATAAATAAAAAATCCTTCCCCCAAATGTCCATGCATCCATTATTTGTAACTGCTTATCCTATTCAGAGTTGAGGGGTAGAGAGGTGGGGGGGGGGGGGGGGGGGGGCTTGAATAATTCACAGCTGACATCAAGCGATGGCAAGATAAACTAGGGTGACCAGACGTCCTCTTTTCCCCGGACATGTCCTCTTTTTGAGACCTAAAAAATGCGTCCGGCAGGGATTCCAAAAACGTCCGGGATTTTGTTTCGTAGGCCGGCCCGGGATCGAACCCCGGCCTTTCTTGCTGCGAGGCAACAGACACGGCTAGCTACTACATGTGTAGCCTACATGTTATTGTGTGTGTGTGTTTTACTTTCTTTATATGCAACATTAAAGGCAGCGCTTTGAAAAAACATTGAACTCATGGAACCAGGTTTTAAATATGTGAGCAGGATGAAAAACATCCGACGCAGCGGCGAGTGAAGAGGAAACTATAAAAAGTTATAGGCCTACGCGCCTCATTTTCTGACCGGATCTTTTCCATGTTCCTGGTACTTCCACATCCAGGCTGCCGGGTCGTGGTTGTCTTCCTGGGGGCTTTTCTCCACATCCAAGAAGCTGTCGGTTGTTTATAAGTTGACTGGAAGTTGGTTTGTTGACCTCACGTTGAACAAACTAAATCTCACACCACATTCAGTTGTTTTATTTGGTCTTTTAACCCTCCTGTGATCTTTGGGGTCAATTTGACCCCATTCAACATTTGACGTATCTAAAAATAAATGATTGCCATCATTTTTTTGCTTCATATTTCATGACTTTTCCACATTTTTTGGGGACAACTGGGAAACATAAAATGTGTTTTCAATTTCCCATACACAACTTGTACGCATTGGTGTTCTTTGGGGTCAATTTGACCCCAGGCTGTTTTTCACTGTGTAAAACAGATAAGAAATATCAACATTTTTATTTTTTTAATGAGCTGTTTAGGAAGTTAACAAACAAACATAAAGTACCTGACACTTAAACTTGGGAAAAAGAAATTAATTCTAATCATTTTCTGGAGGTTTTAATCGCTGTGGTCGATAAGGGTAAAAGATATTCTTAAATTTGAAGGTAACAGGAGGGTTAAAAGATGGGGGAAGTTGTTTTTCACTGCGTAAAACAGATAAGAAATATCAACATTTTTATTTATTCAAGGGTTTACTTCGGTCGTCAACAAACAAACAAAGTAACTGACACTTAAACTTGGGAAACAATATTCATTCTAATCATTTTCTGGAGGTTTTAATTGCTGTGGTCAATAAGGGTAAAAGATATTAGCAAATTTGAAGGTAACAGGAGGGTTAAAAGATGGGGGAAGTTAGAATGTTGCTACGGGGAAATAAAATAAGCCCGCATGTGCACGTGCAGATGGTTAGATTAATCACTGGTTATTGTGTGAAGATGTGAGTCCACATGGCTGTTAAACACTCGTGTTTATTTCTTTCAGATGGTTCCTAACTTGAGATGTTGGATACATGAGGCCCTGAGTACGGGATCCGAGGGCTTTCACTCTAAAAAGCCCAGGGAACAACATTCCGGTGCACGTGTTGTTGGGTGAGGGGGAATCAGACAGGTGCTGCGGCTCTGCTAGACTCATCATCCCCACGGTAATGTCCTCCCAGTCGTCACGCCGACTCATCCTCTTAAAAAAGTTCCCACGATGGGCGAGGTCAAAGGTCGGCACCTAGGCGGATGTAAGAAGGGAGGAGGAGGAGGAGGATGGTGGGAAATATAGAGGGGAAGAGAGATGGAGTAAAATGTGTTACTGATCTGTCAGTGATGTTGTTGATGGGAGTTTTCTTAACATGTTTTGATTTATTTTTCAGTTAAACAGTTAAAATATCGAATAGGAGGCTTACAGATCCACCAATACACTTATCATCAAACCGTTGATGGTAAAGTATATTAAAATATGTTAAATTTACATTATTTGCAATTTTTTCCCACATCATACTGCAGCTGCTACACAACAATTTCCCTCTGGATGGATAACGTTCATCTTACCCGAACTTAAGGAAAACTACTACAATCAAAGTTACACATTTCACTTGTTAAATATATTGTTTTTATTATGAGCATTTAACGGTTCTCTATATGCAGAGCATTAATATGACACCAAACAACTATTTGCTATGTAACGTATTGTAATTTCGTCTTCATGTTGCGAACCATGTGGCGCTCTGTGTGTGCAATTCACTTTCAGCCTCCACCTTTAAAAACATTTCATCTGCATAAGAAGATTAGCTATATTTTTTATTTTTTATTTTTTCTGATCACATGTTTAATTGCTTGTTCCTGGAGGGCAGATTTGGAATTCCCGACCATTATGCTAATCATTGACTTATATATATATATATATATATATATATATATATATATATATATATATATATATATATATACATCATACAGATAAATAAAGTAAATACTGTATGTTTGTACCGTTCACACATAAACAAAATAAAGGTCAACGTCTTTGTGGATATAGAGCAGACCCATTCATACAGCTACATCATGACCCTGCTTTTACCAAACACACACACACACACACACACACACACACACACACACACACACACACACACACACACACACACACACACACACACACACAAACACACACTCAAAACACCAATGAACTGTGTTTACTCTCCTCTGGCCTCTGATTCCCATGCAGTGACCTGCAGAGAGTTGGGTGGCCCTCAGAGATTTATGCCACTTAAAATGTCGAGGTCCAGCTGAGACAAACCAGTTTTGTATGGGGAGTAGGTGTGTGTGTGTGTTTGTGTGTGTGTGTGTCCACAGTTGCCGTCTGCTCTCAGCAGCAGTTCCTGTTCCCCGCTGAAGCTAAAATCACTTTCCGCCCTGTGGAGAACGAGTCGAGAGGTTTGTGGGAGTTGCAGGTCAGAGATGTCTGACAACTGTCCAGGAAGCAGGAAGTGAGGAAGAGGAGGAGGAAGTGAAGGAGGAAGAAAAGAGTAGAGAGAAAAGAAGGAGGGGAGAGAAAGCAAGAAAGAGGACTCACTCAGCTTGTTACTGGGGCTGAAGGTTTTCCTCTCATTTTTATATGTTTATATTTGGTTAGAATGACTTGTCTGTGGTTGTGTGGAAAGGTCTGACATTAACAGAGTGGCCCTGAAGTGGACTCATATGTTCACGCATATTAACTTATCTTTGTGCATAATATGTGATTTCAGGACTTTTCCACGTATTGGGGTATTTTTGGACTATAGTATAATTACCTCTACTTATTCAATTATTTGAATACCCAGAATATCCACTTTATATTGAGGTCTAACTGAAATGTAATTTATAATCTGCGATGGGAAAATGTGTGTGCACAGTTGCAAAAAGTTGTTTGGATTTCAGAGTTTGAATTTCAGAGTAAACATTTATTTTTTAATATAAATACTCCGGATTGAGCTCATCTCAATAGAGGCATGTGTGTCAGACCGAGCGCCAGTGAAGGACTCTGGAGAACCTCACATTGCTTTTCACCTTTCTGACCTCTAAAACACACTCCGCTCCCACTTTGTCTGTCTGTCTATTTCTGCTGCTCTGTCACTTCCTGCCTGAAGGACCTTTGACCTTTCAGAGCCACACCAGCTGATCTGATTTTTTTTGTCGTGGGTTTCTCTGTACAACAAGTTTATTTTGGTAGTTATACATCCCCACCTTCCTGCTTGAACTTTTGACCGACCAGTAAAACATCTCTTTGGGAGAAACCTGATGTTCATGCGCTGTTATGTATTTACATTAATAAGTAATGTGGATCCCATGATGTGTGTGTGTGTGTGTGTGTGTCTGAAATAATAATTGTGACAGAAGGAGGTGGAGGACAAGCAGGAAGATAACAGAAAAAGACTTGATTCATGTATTCCTTCCTCCTCACACACCATGCAGGATTGAGGGCAGACAGATTGTGTGTATCCAAAACAAGCTGGGAAAGAGAGAGGGAGGAGGAGAGGTCAGAGGTGGAGGACGGTGATGAAGTGATGACAGATGTATGTTCTTCACTCTCTCTTCTTTCATCTGTCCCCCAGTTAAACCTCTCTCTCTCTCTCTCTCTCTCTCTCTCTCTCTCTTGGATTTCTTGACCCTCCCCCGTTCCGGTTGCTCCTCGCCTTCACACTAAAGTGTGAATAGTATTTAAGAAATTGCGTCTTCTCCCAAATCTAGTTAGGTTCAACCAGGGCTGTAAGAAGTATTTAGATCCTTTATTTAAAGATGCTAAATTCAGAGCATTACTATATCATCACACAACTATGAGTTATAAATAAATAATAAAAAAAAAAAAAAAATAACCTAAAGACATGGTGGAGTAATGTCTACACCTGAACAGAGCACTTTGTGTGCGTGTGTGTGTGTGTGTGCGCGTGTGTGTGTGTGTGTGTGTGTGTGCGTGTGTGTGTGTGGGGTAAATGGTAGCATCTTATAAATGCATAAATATGCATTATAAGAACAATAATAGTTATTGTTAGTAGCAGTATTATTACACGTGATTCTGATTGATAATCTCATAGTATAACAAAACTAACTCTAACAGGCTTTAAGTGTCGTGTGCACAGCTGCCTCATCGGTTCGTTGCCACGCCTCTTCCACAAAGGAGGCTCCTGTGCACCTTGCTCACTCCTCCAGCGAACCTCCTCTCATGCATTTTAGGAATTGTGAAGTTGTTCAACATGAGATTGATTTCTGGGTCACAGGCGGATGACGAGGCGCCAATGGGAAGGGCCCTGTGTGTGTGTGTGTGTGTGTGTGTGTGTGTGTGTGTGTGTGTCACTGTGGTGCGACCCTCTAATGCTTCCCTCTGGCTGGCAAAGAGCTTCACATCTCTGGTTTCTGATGATTTCTGCCCCGATGAGAAAACACAGATCTGACGATCAACAGCAGGGCACATGAACTAAAACTTATTTTTTTTTTTGCGATCAAATGTTTTTATTCATGAACTAAAACTTATTTTTTTTTGCGATCAAATGTTTTTATTCATGAACTAAAACTTCCTCCGCTGTTTGCCGGTCTAGTTCTCTCGGTGTGGCCCCCCGGTGTCGACTGAAGCAGCCGGTCGTCGGCCCACGCGTTGGCGACGTCGGGCCGCTCAGCAGCGGGGCTCCAGGAAGGCCAGGAGATCTTTGACCTTTCACTCGCTTGCTGGGAGTCTGTTTCCATTTCCACCAGGTGAGACAGAGAGTTCTCAGTTTAACCTGAGGACAGGTGTGTCTGTGTGTGTGTGTGTGTGTGTGTGTGTTTAACTTTGTGACATGTGACAGCAGCTACTCATTAACCAAGAGACTATGTATCAATTACCAAAACACTGAAACTCTGAATGGAGAAAGGAAAAGTCAAATAAAAGCGAGACAAAGGGAGCAGGTGGTGGGAGGAGCCAATGAGAAGCGCCTTGCATTAACAACACTCACTAGAGCACCAAATGTGGATTGATACGCCACTTGAAATATTTGATTAAAAAACGACAGTGACTAGCTGTGTAAGTTTAATACCATCGTATATAGATTGAAGTATAATGTATATTTCAGTTTTTAAATAAGTATATCTTGGGAACCAAAGGGCTTGGAGCTGACAGCCACCGACAGGTCGGACTGTGTTGAGAGGCGGACAAACACAGTGTTGGTTTTGGATCACGGATCACACGTGGATAAATCTCCAGTGGCCACCAGTGGTATTGCAACGAGCAATACCCCACGGTACAAAAAACATTTCCCCCCTAGACCACTACTGCAAAACAGACGTCTGACAAGACCTCTCTGACGTCATCACAATTATGGGGGGAGCGGGAACTTTTACGGATATTCAGTCGGCTGCAAAATCCTCAAATCTACGTGTTAAAACTGTTGTTTCTTACCAATACAGACAGGATTATAAAGAAAGGATTTGCATAGTGGGGGTGGGGGAAGGGGGGGGGGGGGTGCAGCTCAGGTGAATTGCTAACCCTAAATGGCCCGTAGGTGTAAATGTGAGCGTGAATGGTCGTCATGGCGTCCAGGGCGACCTATGCCTCGGGATAAGCTGCTACGTATAATGGATGGATGAGTTCGAAATAAATGATTCATGTGTGTTAAATATAAAAAAATGTCGGTGCTCCACTCACTTCCTTTACATTTGTTATCGTCTTTTAAAATGGTTTCCGCTCGATTACATTTTTTTGTGTTAATCCCATCACTTGGCTACCAGCTCGATGTGGTTGTTCTTGTGGTTGCCACATCTTGTGTTTCATGAGCAGTTCCCATTCTGTTCCTCGGGGAACGAAGTTACGGATTTCCACGTGTTTATGAAGATGAAATTCATTGTGGCGCTCATCCTCCCATTCGTGACATATGCGGTGTGTTCAATGAGCGTTGGTGCTATGAGAACTGGAAGACACAAATTATGTGAACGCAGTGTGTGTTATTTTTGAAATTTATTCATGAAAAAATATATTTCTTCATTCTGACTGAGACAACAGGTGCATTAACATAGACATATATACAATTCTCTTTCATAAATACACAATTATTTACAAAAGGCGATAATTAAATAGGAAAACTATCTTCTGGAGGATATTTACACATTGCATTGTTTTCTTAAATTAACTAAGATAGTACAAAGACACGACTACACATATTTTTTGGTATCATATGGAATAAAAAAAAGAATTAATTAAAAAACAACTCTCTTTGGTGTCCTCCACTGTTGTAAAAGTTTCTTTCTTAGACAATTTAAATATAACACCCTGATAGTGACCGACAGGCCGAGCCTCGGTGTTTCTACGGTTTCCCTGTTTGCTTGTTTTAACGATGACGGGAGAAAAGGCAAGTTTAGTTTTTTTTGTTGCCTTTTGCTTCATAGAAAAAATTAACTTTTAAAATGTACTATAGCGGAAACAACACAAGCATTTATCACAGGAAGACAACGGTAAAATAGTTTTGATTTGTAAGATGAATCCAGCTTGGCTGGACCTTCATCCAAGCCTTGTCAAAGGTAGATTATCACGAGGTGAACATGTAGCCAAAAGCTGGTTTTTAACAACGTCTCCTAGATTAGGCCAACACATGAATTGGACTTGGATTAGAATCAGGCATATGAATAATACATATAAAAATACATCACCAGTTGAAAGGACTCCAGTGGACTTGAATGAGGTTTTCTGGGCTCATAAAGACCCCGTGTGGGTCCTGATGCAGTTTTCCATAAGAAGAGGCACTTCAGAGTTTCTACGTTACAGGCCACCACGTGACTCTTTATCGGAAATCACAACTTCAAACGGACGGAGCGGAGACTCGTTCGGCTTTCAGACGGAGAATGTTCAGGTTGTCTGACGCCAAACGAACAATCCGTCTCCCGCTCCTGTCGGCACGACGATTGATTGACACGTCGCGCCGCGTGAGATTGTACGGGGAGCGGTGACGAGAGCACAGCTAAGGCACCGGGTTTTTCCAATCGGTGGACAGTTCCAATTCTTTTAGTCCTCTCAATCCCGTTGGATCGCAAAAAAAGATTCAGCTATACAGACAGAATTATTATATTAACATTTAAAGTATAAACAAAAAAAGATAAATAGTGCAAATGACGCAGAATATTTGCTTTTCCTCTTTTTTCTTTTTACTCCTTTGTTGTTCTTTCATTCTTAACAGATTAATTGTCATCCGAATATTGTCAATAGGGAAGCAGAAAATAATGAAAAAAATATTTTCTTCTTTAGTTTCTTTCTGTCGAGCAGCAGAAATAAATATTAAATACGATAAAGTGTGTCGAATAGATCCTCCTGGGTGAAAACTTTTCAAGCCTTCAGTGTAAAATGTCCCCCGGCTGTCTGAAACCTGGAGGTTAGACCTGAGAGCGGGACAGAGTCACAGCGATTAGTCAGCAGCATGGCAAACCTTCTTCTGGCTCCAATTACAAAAGACAAATAAAAACATGCTATCGTATACAACACAGGATGATACATATGGTCTACAATCAACTTCCAGCAAACAGTTGAACATATCATCTTTTCCCAGTATGGAGCCACATATGACTTTAGATGAAGTTGATGAAACAAATGGAAGATGTTGGTTTGTAGCATTTTCTTTTAACAAAAGTCTTTTGTGGTCTTTTTTTAAACACATCATGTTTTATTTGGATTATTGTTTTTTATTTGCATCAATTACTTAAAATGTTGAGGAATGCCAACTCGACGTGTTCATATCTGGACGTTTCATTATCGAAAGCGATAACATGTTGGCTTGATCAGTAACAGTGTCAACCAGCTGATGTATTGCTGTTAAATAACACAACTATGTCTGTTATTGTCTGACCTGACCATTGTCTACATATATTATAATTATTATAATTATTGTAATAATAATAAAATAAATAATAATAAAATAATAATAATGGATTCCATTTATAAGGCACTCTCATTCGAGAATCTCAGAGTGCCATATATATATATATATATATATATATATATATATATATATATATATATATGGATTTAAATGTTCAATTTAAAAATACAACACACCTTGTGTTGATAGTAATTTCTGTATATATTAGGATTCTTATTCTTACAGTGAATATTTATTGTACTTTTTGAATCAATTTTGTTTGTAGAACATTTGGTTCTTTTTGACAAACTTTACTCAGTCGTCCTTTTTATCCATTCAAAGTGGGCGATGAGTCTCTGGTGGACTGAATGTGAAATGCATTGCATACCCTGCATATTTGTGCTGGCGGATGTGTCTTTACCTCAGTAGCAAACACACACTGCTCCATCTGCTCTGGGATGATGAACACCGGGTGGTACAGGCCGTCCTTTGAGAAACTGAGAGGAGGAACGATGATTGACGATTCACACTTCTTACTGTTCGAGAGGAAGAGAGAGAGGGTTGGTAAAGCTGCAAGAAAACACGTCTCAAATACTTCTGGAGGGAGTTATGATCAGATAACAGACAAACATGCTGGGACTCGTCTTTACGCATCACTCGGGATTTCAGAGAAGGAAACATTTCAACAGACGAAAACCGGAACAGACACACAGAGCCATGAAAACCATTGTCAGGTTCTTACGGGTCAAACTTGTTCCTGACCAGGCGCTGCTCATCTCTTGCCAGGTTACAGTCTGCCATTTTGTTTTTAAAGATGGCCATGTGGTCACCCCCGTTCTCCGCCAGCGCTGCGTCCTTATTTGACACTTTAAGCTGTCCCCCCGGGACGAGGAAGGCCTCCTTCTCCCTCAGGCTACACGGCGGCGCCCCCGGGAGGCTCCCGCTGTAGGGTCCGCCCCCGCCGATCGCCGCGTTGCGGTTGTTCACCGTCTCCAGGTCGTTCTTCACCGACGACGTGATGCCCGTCCTGCCCCAGCGGAGCTGGCGCAGGATATGGACGGCGGCGAAAACCAGCAGGGTCAATGTCACCAGGCTGAGGACCACGGCGGCGATCAGAGCCGAGGGGGCGTCGCCGGACCCGGCCGGCTTGGCGGTCGGCCGGCCGACGGAGTACTCGCAGCGGGCGCCCATGAAGCCCGGCGGGCACTGGCACACGGGCCCGGTGAAGTGGGTGTAGCACGCGCCGCCGTTGTCGCAGGGGAACCGGTCGCAGGGGCTGGTGCGCACGGAGCAGTCCTTGCCGGTGAAGCCCAGCGTGCACGTGCAGCTGAAGGCGTTGGCGCCGTCCACGCAGGTGCCCGCGTTGCGGCAGGGGGCGGCGGCGCAGTCGTCCACGTTGGTCTCGCAGCGAGGGCCCGTGAAGCCGGGCCGGCAGCGGCACATGACGCGCTTCCCCAGGTCCAGACACTGAGCGCCTGCAGAGGGACACAGGGAGAGGGTTTTAGTCAAAACACAGCTGGAAGTCTGGGTCTGATCACATGATGCAAATGTCATACACATATGTAGAGTTTTACTTTATGATGGATATGGTTCAGGAGCATTAAATCAAGGCAATACAATATATATAACTAGAACGGGCACTCGGTAGAGCGCATACCTTCCCATATCACAAGATTGAGCATTGCATTAAGAACATTTTGGCATTAGTTGCATGCCAATTGGATATAAATTGACCGCTCTATGGTAAAAAGAAGATGTTGACCTTTCATGACCTTAACCTTGACCTTTGATCCGATCGATCCCCAAATCTAATCAAATGGTCCCCGGATAATAACCAATCATCCCACCAAATTCCATGCGATTCGGTTTAATACTTTTTTACTTATGCGAATAACACGCATACAAATAAATACACGGCGATCAAAACATTACCTTCCGCATTTTCAATGCGACGGTAAAAATACATTAAATACAATAAATGTAAACGAGCCAATATCCACCACGTGAATTAAAATGTGGGAGGGAAAGGGATCGATTAAAAAAAGACATTGTGAGGTCAAAGGTCAGGGATGTCGGATGTGGAAAGATGGTAAAACCCTCTGAGGCAATTTTATAATGTGTCTTTTTGGGATCAAAAAGATTATCTGAATTGAATTGAAAACTGAAGGGAAGATTTATGGTAAGTAATATTGGAATTTAACAAAGAAGTTATTTTTCCTTTGGTGTTTTTACAAGAGGTTGTGGATCGCAAACACGTTGAATAATTTGCAATCTTCACAAAGACGACAGTGAGTTCATAAGAAAAGACTCCATCTGGACACGGCCATGTGTACGACAACATCCCCTCACAACAGATGTAGCTCATCAGGAGAGCAATGTGTGGGTACTTAGACCCTAACCCCGAGGGGATGTTTCCCACCATAAAATATGGTTTAATGTAAAAGTTTTGAATTTAGATTTACCGACTCTTTCTTCATTGTTGCGATTACTTTCTTAATAAACCTTGCAAACAAACACCATTTGTTTAGCATGTAGAGAAGGAGGAGAGGAAAGGACCCGAGGGAATGAACCTAGGGAGATGTTTAACGGGGACCTGAAGAGTCGAATGAGGGCAGCGCTACAGGATAAACACCGCTGGGCCCAGCTCAGCCTTGTATTTTCTCTTTGCAGCCAATGTGTTGCAACACTGCAACACAAAAACAACGACTCAGCAGTTATCAGAGTCTCTTTTTTCTCTCTCGCCGTCAGGCTCATCGAGAGCCAGGAATGATTGCAGATCAAAGATAAGCAGTTTCCACACGCTAATGACGACCGGAGGGACGACTGAATGCTGAACCGGGACCTGCAGAGATTACGACTGGAAGGTAATTGCAGCACTGAGCGATAACGTTTCAGTTTGTGCAGAGACTCGCCGCTCGTTGTTGAGAGCTGAGCTTTTTTTAAATGTATTTTTGTAAAGATTGACCTGAATTTGTATCTGCACTGTGCTTTTCATGAGCCAGGGAGAAAATGCCCATTTGGTTTCTTGTGTTTGCTGTCTTGTACTTTTTTCACCAGCGACAAACACCAGACTGAGAGTTTGCACTTCCTTTTAAACCGATGTTGACGATGCCGGATTATCTCTCTGCATCTCTTGCAGGTTGCACGCCCCTGCAAGGTCATCAAACAAACAAAGTGAAAGCAATGCTGCCGGGAAGAAAGGAGGTGAAGTTCAAAGCGGAAGGAATGTTTTGGGGAATATCAGCGGCGACGTGTCGAGTGTCGATGGTGGTAAATGAGTTTGATGTGCGTGGGTTCACATAGAATGTGCATGCCACAGTGAGGTGCAAGGGATCTTGTAAAAAAAGACAAGGGAAGCAGGCATTTCAAGATTCAGACTCAGCCCGGCGCTGATTGCTGTAAAGGGCTGAAAAGAAAAAGCGCTGCCAACTCTGGCAGAGAGAGAGAGAGAGAGAGAGAGAGAGAGGTCTGACAGTCTCCAGAGCTTGTCTACGACGGCCACAATGAAGACGAACATGTTCGGGTTGTTAGACAGAAGAAGATAAGACGTAGACAAGAGGCTCCATCGTGACTATCAAAGTGTTTATCTGCCCTCAGATATTAATATCCCCCACCACACTCAATCAAAACATCATGAGTTTTCATATCATCAATTATTGAAACAAATCTCGTAAAAATTTAATCGGGACTGAATTAGACGAGGCCCCGTTCCTGGTATGCGGTTCAACTAAATCGATCAAATTTCCTAGCCATTAGCCAGCTTGAATTAACCCGATGATTGAAATCAGGCTATCTCGGTTTCTCAAAGACTCATCGGCGTTCAAACAATCTCGTTATCTGGAACCGGACTTCAGTAATCAGGATAGTTGCCCGTGTCCGTTCTACTTCAAAAGGGGAAAGTGTCGACGACCAAAAGAGCACGATGGCAAATAAACTCAAAGACAGAGACTCTATTTCCTCCGCCAACGAGCAGGAGATGACCATGAACGCATCTGAGGACTTCCAGACCAGAATCATGGCAAAGTCTAACACTAACCGCTGCTCATGGCTAAATATCGCAGACAAGTTTAGTTAAATGCGGTAACACTGCGTTCACACCATAAGCGTTGCATTTCTTGACGCGAGAAGATTCCATGCAATGGATGAAGCGAAAAATTCGCCCGACGGCGACTTGTGAAAGCCAATCAGCGTTGAGAAGCTCAGCCCGTCGTCACTGCCGTCCTGCCGTTGGTGAATCGACCTCTAGCAGCAGTCAGTTATCCAGACGTAGTCGGGGAGATGACATCGGAGCTGAGTGAGCCTCCGGGTGATGTAATGTGCGCTTGATGTTCTGTCATTCGAGCTGGAGAGGGGGCGTGGCTTATCGCTTATGGCTTTACTCCGTGGAAACAGTTATACTTTCCACTATCCACCAGGGAAGAAATAAACACTATTTCTGCTTTGTACTTGTTGTGGAAATCCCACAAACTTCGGAACATCAAACACCTCGTGTTGGGTCCATAACATTTAGCATAAATGTATTTGTATATGTATATATATATAGATATATATATATATATATATATATATATATACACATTTATTTGTATATGTATATATATATATATATATATATATATATATATATATATATATATATATATATATATATATATAAATGCTGTCTGTGCATTGACTTTGCATAATATCTACTCACAACGCTTTTAGTGTGGGGAAAATGTATCGGCTAATTTAATTTGAAGTGCCTCATCACCCCAATCAATCAGACTATGTCTTTAAATGCTGCTGCCAGCTGACTTCATGGAGTGCATCATCCAATGACGTCTGGCTCGCGAAAAGAATGATCCCAACTCTTTCAGAAAGAATAGATAAATACAAACCCAAAGAGTACCTAATTGATATGAATTAATAGATGCTTAAGTTATGAGGATATATGTACTGTATATTACCTGATGTTTATGTATCAGGTAATATATATATATATATATATATATATATGTGTACATACATGTAATGTGATTACCATATAGAACTAGGAGCCTGACTGTGTGTGTGCAAATCTGTGTATAGGCGGATCAGTATGTACAGTATGTATGTATGTATGTAGGTATGTGTGTATGTATGTATGTATGTGTGTGTATGTATGTGTGTGTGAATGTATGTGTGTATGTGTGTGTATGTATGTATGTGTGTGTGCATGTGTTTGTGTGTGTTTGTGTATGTATATGTGTGTGTATGTATTTGTGTATGTATGTATGTGTGTGTATGCGTATGTATGTGTGTGTGTCTGTGTGTGTGTATGTATGTATGTATATATGTGTGTATATATATGTGTGTGTGTGTGTATGTGTATGTATGTATTATTCATAATCAAAAATGTAATCAACTGAAGCAGTGAAAATAACTTGCCTGTGATTCTCTCTCTTCTCATCATGAGTCCTTAATCAAGTTATACAATTAGGAGAAGCTACGATGTAGTAATAACACGGTCAGTGTTTCAACCCAGCCATCCAGAGGACATGGGAGCAGGTACAAACTAAGTAGAAAACATTATCCAGAGTGTTGAGTCATTACAATATGTTTCATGGTAATGCTTTGAGAAGATGGTCGCTGTCACGTCCTTCACATAGCAAACAGAAAGAGGGCCCATATGGTCGAGACGGGGGGAAGGACCCACGACTCCAGATTAGACGACTTCTAAGGAGCTGGCACTCGTAGGGCATAATGATAAGCTCCCTAATGAATAGTGATGGGAATGCATTTTGTTAAATGGTAAAATATTAAATGACTCAATTACCTTCAATTCCATAAACGCCCTCTTGATTGCATTTACTCAGACATGGCGAGGGAATGTGTTGAACACATCCAGAAGTTTCTTAATGCCAAATAAACTTTACAAGCAGCACGGCATGCAGCGGCTTTCCTGATGTTCATCGCCCGCGCTGTACAATAATGTAAAACAGTGTACAACAATGTAACACACTGTACAACAATGTAGCACACTGTACAACAATGTAACACACTGTACAACAATGTAGCACACTGTACAACAATGTAGCACACTGTACAACAATGTAGCACACTTTACAACAATGTAGCACACTGTACAACAATATAGCACACTGTACAATTGTACAACAATGTAGCACACTGTATAACAATGTAGCACACTTTACAACAATGTAGCACACTGTACAACAATATAGCACACTGTACAATTGTACAACAATGTAGCACACTGTATAACAATGTAGCACACTTTACAACAATGTAGCACACTGTACAACAATATAGCACACTGTACAATTGTACAACAATGTAGCACACTGTATAACAATGTAACACACTGTACCACAATGTAACACACTGTACCACAATGTAGCACACTGTACAACAATGTACCCCACTGTATAACAATGTAATGCACTGTAAAACAATGTACCACACGGTGCAACAATGTAGCACACTGCTCTGCATATAGTCATTACCCGGCTGCGGTGTGTTGTGTTCAATGTGGCTCGAGAAGGTCTGTAAATAAATGATTCCTTGTGGGCAGAGTGGATAACGCTGGTGTAGGAAGTCATCATGACGCGATAACAGATCCTGGCTTAAACTAGTCTGCACTGGAGCAGGTTCAAGTTTATGAATGTGTTGCTATGGTGATTTTGCTAAACTTTCTTTGTGGAACCGAAAAGCCTGAGTTATGTTATCCTGAAAATTATCTGGCTAACTATGAGGAATACGGCCCTGGGCAGTTCCAAATTTGAGTACTTAAGTACCAATTTGGCCACACAGAAACATGAAATAGTGCCCTAACGGAACCTCCGAGGCATCATATCCCAGCTGCTCGCTGTAATGCTTGAGTTTGTGTACATGATGCTTGAGCCAACTCTGCGTTCTCTAAAACGTGTTTATGAACAAATATATTGCCGTTTGAAGTGATTGTGTTTTCAGTTTCTGTCCTTTTTAGATGCGCAATAATGGTTGCAGTTTAGTTTGACACAAACAAATGAAGGACCAAAACATGCATATAAAACCTGCCATAAAAAACTACTTAAGCCTGTTGGGCCAACAACAGATGTTACTTCATGTGTGTAATATATTAATGAAGCCCCCACTGTTGTGGGTATAATCAGTGGAGCGCAGTTTTCCCACTGACACATTGACTTTAAATAAATTATTCCACATGCATCTGCTCCAACTTACTCGTACTTGTTATTATTAATCATGATCCTTTTACAATATTATAATCATTATGGTTATTAAATGGCATACTGCTACAACAGATGATGTACAGTAAGACATGTGCTCAGAAAATTAAAACAGCACTGGATCTTAAAACAAACTGCTGCAGTCATTCATTTTGATGATTTATGATTCACTAGTGAGGAAGTCTGAAGGAATCATAAAATAATAGAAGAAAGACAATGTATTTCAAACATGACACCATTTCACAGACCCGCTCTCTTAAAGTAGATGTGCCTTCATTCTAGCTTTATGTTCCTATATTTTAATAGTTTTTTGCTGTGGTCGCGTGAACATTTCAATGAACATTTTGTAATTGTTTCAGTTGCTGAGAAACAAACCTGCTCTGTATCCTGAGTTTCTATACTAAGGTAAACTATGTTTCTCATCTTTCTTTGACCTGGACACTGAGTTTGTATGAAGAGTTCTCACTGAGGCAGCGAGTGAACCTTGAATGTACCTTCAGCCTGTGTCTGCTGCCCCTGGGGTGTTCCTCAGGGCTCGGCTCTCGAGCCACTTATCTTGTCACCACAAAATATTTCTCTATTTAGATGACAGATACCTGTCCGTCAGTGCTCCCCCTGAGGATGCAAGCTCACTAAATCTGATGAGGCTAATCTAGGGTCTCATAAGGAGCTCATTGCGAACTTGAAAACCAAACAGTATACAATCATTTCTGCATTTCAGCCAAGAGAAAAACATAATCTAGAGTACGCTGAGAACTATAACACCACATCCCTCGATCTCTATTTTAGAAACTAAAACACGAGAGCACAAAAGGCGTTAGTCCAATAAGTAAATAAAGTTGTACTGAAATGAAGTCATTCGTGAATATTCTGATCCTAGAATACACATTTTGTGGTTGTTCCCTTTAACTATACACTTTTGTTGTGGCATCATTTAATCATGATACCATCTTGTTCTTATAAATAGTTTGATGTTGATTGACATTGGTATATGAATAAATATTGGATTGATAATCCTTCATGATACAAAAGTGTTCAAGCGAGGTGGTCACACAGATGCAAGAACAAACAAAAGAGAACACAATAAAGGCGACACACCGAGGAAGGTAAAAGGAAAGACAAGTAGGAGCACTCACGATGGAGTTCACGCTGGTATTTTTGACTAGCTGTGAAAACAATAAGCCACCTTCATCTCTAGAATGTGTTCTATCTGGAATTCAAACATAATTAAAATATACAATAGCATCCCCTCACAAAAAAAGTACAACATATCTGTACTGTACCACAAGCTCCAAGGAGGGGGAAAAAAGCAAAACTCTTTAGGATGCATCAATATCTGGAGCTGCTTCACGAGGATCAGAGGAGAAATTCATAAAAGTTGTTGAATGCCAACTTAAAGTCTCCGACTCCCAGAATCCTACCAGCCGTCTGCATCAAGCTCCTAAACCTGTTTGTTAGTTTTGCTTTTTACTCATGTATCAAAGGTTGTTTTGTGGCTTAGCTCACTAGCAGATTACTTAACTAGATTTTTTTAAAGATGTGTATTCATGTGTTATTGCGTCACATTCGTTAGGTAAGCACATAATTCGTCCCACAAACAGGTACAGTTTGGCCTCATTGACAAAAACAATGAAATTCAGGAAATTATCTCACAGATTTCCTCCCAGACTTAAAGAATACGGACCGGATTTGGGGATTTGTTGCAGCTGATTCACGATGATCTATTGTGTTCTTGCAAGAGTGATCAAATCTGCCACTATGAAACCCTGCAGTGTGTGTTGGCATCGCAACCCGCACGAGCACGCCTGAGTTCACCAGTGTTCTGCATCCACTAAGACTTCGCCTCCGCTCATAAAGCTTTCATCTTTCTTTCCACTTTCATAAACTCTGAGGAGAGGTTCATACCGTGAGCGCAGGGGTTGCTGCTGCATCTGTCCATCCTCTTCTCGCAGTTGGAGCCCGTGTAGCCGGGCAGGCAGCGGCAGCTGTAGCCGCCCGCCGCGTTCTCCACGCAGGTCCCTCCGTTGAAACACGGCCCGTCGGCGCACGTCATGGCGCTGATCTCGCAGTTCTTGCCGTAGAAGCCCTGAGGGCACTCGCACGCGTAGTCGTTCTCCGAATCCTGGTGGCAACACGGGGAAGAGAAAACTGGGTGAGGAGGTGAAGAGTTGTCTACTCTCTTGTGAGTTCATAGAGTCTTCGAATGCGTCTGCCTTGGTCGTTAAACTACATGACGAACATTTGAAGGAAGACAATCTGGACGTTGTGTAGGCCGATTGAACAAAAGCTTTGAGCTCTGTGAGGATGAGTTTAAATCTCCAGCTCCAGTCGACTTACTTTGCAGCTGCCGCCGTTCTTGCAGGGGTTGCTGTCGCACTCGTTGGTCTCGATCTCGCAGTTCTGGCCCGTGAAGCCGGGCCTGCAGGTGCAGGTGTAGCTGCCCTGGCCGGTGTTGGTGCAGGAGGCGTCGTTCTGGCACGGCTTGTGGTTGGTGCAGTAGTTCAGGTCTGGCGTCGAGACACAGGACGAGAGGAAAGGAAGTTTAATGAAACGACTCAAGCAGAGGGAAGAAAGAAAGAAAACCTTTTTTCTGCAAACATGAGTCGCAAATGTCTTCACGTGGCTTTAAATTCTTTTCCTTGCAAGTCATGAAGACATTGAGGAAACTTGACCCAGGCTTCGTCTGTAGTGGACATACTGCCCTTTAAATGACGGCAGGCTACTCGACGACAGTCGATCGTGTTTATGTCATTGGACGGTGGTAAACACTAAATATTGTAAAAATCTTCCTGCGAAAAATGTGTTTGTATGGGAAACAATTATGAGAAAGCTATTATATAAGTAAACTATAATATTGTGCATGGTATGTTGTCTTATGAAATGAATATATTGGCAAGGATAGGAGGGAGTTTGGTGAAGGGTTGGTAAAAACACACATTCCTTATAGAGTCGGTGTTTAGGGAATGAGAGCTCTGATTTGATTTGAGGATTCTAGATGTCAAAAGCGTCCGTTGCTGCGAGAGAGACAGACGTGAAGATCAAATTAGGAGAAAGTGCCAAATAAAGCTGCTCTGTAGCAGCAAGGTGACCACTACTACGGCTTTTGACCAAAGGCTCTGCAACCACGTTCTGCAATTCAATACCTGAATATACAAAGTTCTTATACGTGGATGTTTTCAACATCTAAAAAGGATCTCAGTTTGCTAGATCTAAAAAAGATCTGAAAAGAATATCAGTTTGCTAGATCTAAAAAAGATCTGAAAAGAATATCAGTTTGCTAGATCTAGAAAGATCTAAAAAGCATCTTGGTTTGCTCGTCCAGGTGTCCAGGCGTCCAGCACCAAACATCCCCACTGTCCTCAACACCATCGTATAATCTGACCTCGTCAGATACATCTAAATTGACCTTTTCACCTTTTATCACGCAGAATCAAACTAAAACATGAATATAAACTTTAAAAACATTTAGCATATCTGTATGTCTGCTGTTTTCATCTGGAGTTTCTTTTAAAGAAGAGTTGAATCTGTGATAGATCTTGGCTATTTTTAAATCTCTGGGTTTTCACATATTCAAGATGGTTTTGAGATGGATTAACACATAATCAACTGTGCATCTGGTGCCAATCATGAAATATCTATTCAGAATTACAATACGGGTCTGGCTAGGGATTTGTGACCATTTTAATTAAACATGTGAGGTTCAAAAGGTTCTCGCGTGACGCTGGTGTTTGTTTGCAGGAGGATCAAGTGAAAGGAAAAGGATCAGATGGTGTTGGTTTTAAGGAGCTCTTTTTTCTTTTTTTGCTCATATGCAGACAATAAACAACTTTATATTCAAGTAAAACCTGCAGACACAGTATGGTTATCGAATGTAAAAAATGTGTAATGTATTTTATGTTCAAAACGAACATTAAAACAACTTCTTTATTCTGTGAACTATCTTGCACACACTGTTTATCTAGCAGTTCCTTCATTTCTCTCTGCCAAATATAATTAATTTAACAATAAACAACATAACTGCAATGTGGGAATAACGCCAAGTAATGCGAGAGTTCACAGATTAAACAGAACGGAAGATAAACGATTAAGAGATGTGTGGAAATGACAATGTGAATTTGGAGGTTGGGTCTTAAGAATGTCTAACAAAATGCTCCTACAGCTCGACCTTCTCCGTTCACAAGTTCATCAACAATAACGGGCAACAATTACATAACTGACAACCAATATCTGTGAAAACATAATGAGAAATTATTTCGTAGGAAAAAAATGAAAATTTACTAAGAAGACGTTATAAAATCAGATAGTTTGATTTAGAAAATGTCAAACATACGACCCTAAAACATGCAAAAATAACAATGTGATATATATATATATATATATATATATATATATATATATATATATATATATATATATAGTTATTTATTTCTGTAAAGCTTTTTAGTGATTAACATTTGAAAATTAACAAATTAATGTTATCTGCAACTGTTAGTTAACCAAGGCAAAGGCTTGGCAACACCTGGAGTCTAATATATATATATATATATATATATATATATATATATATATATATATATAAAAAAATACATACATATATATATAAAAATAAATATATATATATATATATACATATATATAAATAAATATATATAAATATATATATATACATATATATTTATATATATTTATATATATATATAGATAGATATAAAATATATATGACTAGTTAACAGGTGAGCTAACAGCAGTTGGAGGTCAGAGGTCACACGTGGGCTTTAGTGGCGGCTAAACAACGCTACGTCCTCATCTGTGTTTCAAACCTCTTGCTTGGCAATTAAATGTGTGTGTATGTATGTGTGTGTGTGTATGTGTGTATGTGTGTGTGTGTGTGTGTGTGTGTGTGTGTGTGTGTGTGTGTGTTGGCCCGAGCTGGCGGAGGAACCAGATACCCACCTTGGTCACAGTACAGGCCTCCCCATCCCTCCTGGCAGTTGCACTGCCACGGCTGCTGGCAGGTCCCGTGGAGGCAGCCGGGGTGGCGGGCGCACTCGTCGCAGTGCTCGCCCTGCCAGCCCTGTCGGCACACACACTCCCCGGGAGACTCGCAGAAGCCGTGCTCCTCGCTGCACCCCGCTGCACAGATGGCTGATGGGAGGAGAGGAGAGGGAACGCAAGGGGAGGGAGGCCAGTCAAAGAAAGAGAGGGAAAGGGAGAAAGGGGGGGAGGAAACCAGAGAGAATATTACTACGAGGGCATGTGTGTCTCATGTTCTCCGTCCGGATCACAAAACAACCCCCTCTCGGGCCTCACACACCCCTTCGAGGGCTTGTTAAGCACTGAGCGAAGCAGCTGGCCCGCACAACAAAAGCAACACATGCCATCTCTTTTCACGCAAGGCAGTGCACATTAAGCTCCAGCGCGTGTCCCTGTTACAACGTGCAGACCGGGGCCGACGGGGGCCGGACTGTTGGGCTAAAAACAAAAGGAGCAGACCCCAGAGCCAACACACACACACACAGACACACACAGACACACACACACACAGACACACGCTGGAAACAATTGAATCCCTAAGATTTTTTTTGTCCTCCACAGCCACCAGGAGAAGCAGTGGAGTTGACAACTGCTTGACTTAACAATTTGAAGGTCATTGGACAAAACAAATTAAGCGCCAAAGGTCCCATTCTTTACCCTAACCCCCCCCCCCCCCCCTATCTGAGGACACATTAAGATGACAAAAAGAGGAAGAACAGGAGAGGAACATGGGTCACAATGTTGTAACTTTTTACACACTTTACAGACATTGTTGTTGTTCTAGTGAAGAGACGCTGAGATCTGTCACTGATGCGATCGGGTGTGTTCCAAGTTTTTATTCATTTACCAATTTAAAAGAAGCTTCACTGTTGAAATCTGTCTTAAAATGTGATCACTTGATCACAACTTCCTTCAAAGTCACATTGCAACTAGAAATTTAAAAAACTACAAAAAAAAACTACAAAAAAACTCAAAGCTTGATGAAGACTGTTTCCGACAGTCATATTATAAGGTCATATTATAGTTTACTTATATTATAGCTTTCTCATAATTGTTTCCCATACAAGCACATTTTTTGCAGGAAGATTTTGCAACTGTTTAGCAATATCCAAGAGATAGTAGATAATTAAAAAAACCCATCTCATACAAGCACTATAGACACACACACACTGGTGGTGCCTTCAAGGACCAATTGGGTGTTTCTGTGGTCGTTTTTTAATTTCCGTTTATTCCTTTATTTACTGGACTGGGATGTGAGAGCTGGTGGAGGTCAGTGTGAACACCTACGGTCAGAGCAGTACTCGTCCCTCCAGCCCTCCAAGCAGCGGCGGTCCCCGCTGGCGTCGCAGGTGTAGTGGCCGAAGGTGTCGTTGCGCGGCCGGCAGTACGAGGAGCAGGCCTCGCCGTGGTAGTGCTCGTTGCACAGCACGTGGTACGAGTAGCGCAGCTCGCTCTTGTTGCCGAAGTGCACGTCCTGGGACCACTCGTCGCCGACGGTCAGCCTGCGCCGGGTCGCCAGGCGGCTCATGAGGTTGTTCTGGTTTTCTGGATGAGCGGGGGAGGGAAGAGGCGGAGGGAGGGGGTGTTACGGCGTGTGTCGGATTACGGAGGACTAAAAGAAACCACCTGAAGATAAGTTAAGAGATTTCAAACGATACACGCTCTCTCTCTCTCTCTCTCTCTCTCTCTCTCTCTCTCTCGCTCGCTTTCTTATCCCATAATCCTCCTGTCTGGAATGATCTTACAGGGACCTGCATGGTAGCACTTTGATCTCTGCAATGTGATTGGCTGCTGCTACTAGTCTCAAGTCGGTCTTTAGAGCGGCCAACAGGAACTTCTAGTGTTCTGCAAGTTTACAATATGTACAGATGTTTAACATCTACTGTGTTTGAAGACCGAATACAAACAGATATACAAGATAATGTATAGTTAAAGTCAACCCTGGTCCCCCCCATCCTCTCTCTCTCTCTCTCTCTCTCTCTCTCTCTATTGGCTCTACGAGTGTTTTCAGGGGGAAACAGCGCCGCCCTGTGGTGGTGAAGCAGCAGCAGTATTAGTTACCTGTAGACTCCAGACCCGAAGACTCGGCGTTCCATGCTTCAATGATCAGAGAGAAAGTCCCCTGAATGGGTTGGAGAGGATCGATTAATGGCGGGGTCCATCACGGGATCGATCATTGCACATGTGTAACTCTGCAGTTCATCCAATCTGTCGCTTTTGTAAATGTCGCTTTTCGTTCGTCTGAACGTTTCATTTTGAAAGTGAAAGAAATGCACAAGACACTGGAAACGTCGCGTATTAATGTTGACCAACGAGTTTTACGAAAGTTACATGTGTAAATATCGATCATGTGTTGGATAAAGAATGCTGTGACGCAGAGTACTTTTAGGGGGACTTTTGGAGACAACCCGCGGGATGTGTGTCACGTACCGGCCACTTGAAGTGGAACGGCACCCTGATGGGCGCGCTCGCGGAGATGGATTTGGAGTCCGCGCCGAAGATCTCCGTGAGCGCGGTGCCGTACGTGCACGGCGGCTCCGGGTTGATCACGTCCTGCGAGTGCTTGAGGCACACGCGGAAAAACACCTGGCAGTCCCGGGACTGGAAGCGGCAGGCGCTGTGGGCGCTGGTGAAGGAGTCGATCTTCAGCTCGAAGACCCCGGAGGAGAAGACCTGATGAGGGGTGAGAGAAGAGACGGAAACAGATGATGATTATATAAAGAACAGAACATGTAGATGTTAAAGTTTAAATAAAATAAAATAAAATGAAACAAAACGCTTGGAAAACGTGTAAAAGTGTAAAATGTTGCATCCCCGCAGACTTCTGTGTGACTTCAGAGTGCACTGCGTCATGTGCCGGCTGCATATCCACCAATATGTGACATTACAATGGAAGTAAACAAGGTCCGGCACAAATGAGGTCAAACTGCAGAAGTTGCTGGGCGCGCTGCGCGTAATAACGCACGTCTCCAAAAACGCCCGCATCCCCGCAGCGGCTCTCCAAGCTGGAATAAAACTCGAGCTGAATCCCGCCGAGCGTCCCGTGACGGCCACTCACCGTCTGCACCGCCGCCACCAGCAGGAGACACGACAGTAACGGCCGCTTCATGGCGCGTGAGGCTCCGCGGGTCCACGGTGGGCCGGTTGGCAAAAGCGTAAAATCCACACGGGTCCGAGGGAAACGCAGCGCGGGGAATACAACAACAACAATAACAACAACAACAAAACAGTCAACGCGCTCCGGGGAATTAAAAAAAAAAAAAGAAGGAAAAGTTCAAAGTGAGAGTGGCAGCCAGTGGTGTGTGTACAGCGGGCTGGATGGAGAGAGGGATAGTGAGATGTAGAGAGAGAGAGAAAGAGAGAAAGAAAAAAGAAAAGATGTGGAGAAGAGATCCGCTTTGCTGCTGAACTCTGGACTGTGCCAGCTGCGGTTGCACCTCCGCTTTATACAGAGTAACACAGGAGGAGGAGGAGGGAGAGGAGGAGGGGGGGGGGGGAGGGGGGGGGGAGGTGGGAGGTGGGCAGGAGGAGGGGGGCAGGAGGAGGGGACCGCGCTGCAAAAAATATCCACCTGAAGAGCGGATCCTCCTCTGGCGGACTTCAGTGAAAGCGAAACTTTCCCTGTTTCCTCCTGAACGTCAATCACGACCGGAACTTCCTGTCCAACGGGTAGAGTGACGTCACTGCGACTGTACTACTGTACTTTACTTTACCTTCTGCTCTTTTTAGCATGGTGTATTTCTGCATTATGAAATAAAATACCTGTACTTTCCGCCGCTGCCTCTCCGTCCGGTAACGGTGCGTAAAGTCAGGAGCCGGTGGTGTTTCTTCCAGTGTGGAGGCTGAGGAGTCGGGGGGGGGGGGGGGGGGGGGGACAATTACAGCGGCAATAGAACAAACTGTCGGGCGGCAGCTGCAGTGGCCAAACGCTCGTTTTACTGCCTCTCCTCGGCCGACCGGAGAGCGCGCACACACACACACGCACACACATAAACACACACACACTTAAACACACACACACACACACGCACACACACACGGCGCGGTCGTTTATAAATATCCGCAAATAAATTAAGAAAATCATGGCTTAATTTAGGCGGGGGGGGGGGGGGGGGCATATTGCCCGCTTTAATCATGCATTTACCAAGATGTAGATTGCATGATAAATTTTCTACAATCTTATAGATTTACACTGAATTAAAAATAATTTATAATTAAAGAAAACAACAACAAAATACAGTGGGAACACGTTACTCTTTATGAACATCCGTGCCCAAAAGACACACACACACAGACACACAGGCTTTTGTTATGGCCTAAGCACACAGATACTGATTTCAAACTTAACGGTCTGGATTTGTAGAGATCAAAGTTTTGGGGGAAATGATGATATTCGATATGTGAATTAATATATGTAAGTAGTAAAATAGTCATCAGTGTCCTTTGGTTACATGAAGGTCGTCTGAGTGAAAGTCAATGTGTTTGACCCCGCCTGTCTGAGCGTCTCAAGCCAAAGGATGAATACATATCTCTGAGTGAGCATGAAGGTGTGTGGGCCATGCATTACGTCTGTGTGTGTGTGTGTGTGTGTGTGTGTGTGTGTGTGTGTGTGTGTATTCAAAGTACTGGAATAAAGACACAGAATGCTCAAGGCCAAGATCAGAATAGATGTCTTGGTAAAACAGCATTAAATTTAAAACTTTAAATCCCCAAACACCTGGTCAAGTGAGCTCCTGTTGCCCCTGGGTTTATCCTCCTCAGATTAAAACTGAAGAAATCTATAAACTCTTATTTAAATTCGCATTATTATCTTTATTCAAAGGGGACCATGGACAGTTACAACATAAATGTCCATGACCATTCGAGTGTAGCTTCAGCTAATTTGCATAGTCCCCTGAGAGACCTATTACAACATAAAACAATAACAAATAGTGCAGGATAAACCATGCAAAGTTACAGTACAGCATTTTAAATTTAAGAAGAACATACTATTTAAAATGTTCTTTACATCCCAGTACACGTAGGCTTGTATTAAGAAACCGTAAATAAATAATAATGTAGATGCGTAATTCATTCAATAAAGTTGATTTTCTCTACTCTGTATACTGACAGGTACACAAGGCGTGTGTGTTCGCGTATACGTGTTCAATCGTGTGTGTGTGTGTGTGTGTGTGTGTGTGTGTGTGTGTTTGTGTATTAACAAACTTGCTTTTTTCCTTCTCTTTTCTTTGGCGCTGGGGACCCACCTCGCCCTGCATTGTCATTCTAATGAGCGCAGCGCGTGCCTCCATTGTCCCCCCAATCTAACCATGGCACGAGGCACGCTTCAAACACTCACACACACGCGCACCGAGCCTCCTATTGTCATCGTGCTTGTGTCCTAGACGCATGTTGTGTGTGTCTCTCTGGCGGCGTGAAACAAAAGCAGCACATTGATGAATAACAGGATTTATAAGCGCGCGCGCGGACTGTAAACAAGGAATTAAGCAATCAAGGAAAGTTGCATTCACGGCCCATCCAGCCGCGTGATAGACAACAACAACAACAACAACAACAGTGAAGTGGGGAAGATGTGACTCAAAAGATCCCGTGTGGTCTTAAAAAAAGCTATTTCCCCCCAATATAGAATAAAAGATGTAGGTCACGTGATCCGTATAATGTGTTTTTTTTTGTTATAGATCTAATGAACTAGGTATGGTAATGAATAAAGGTGCAGAGGAGGGATACACCTGATGACACTCCTTATATTCTGTAAACACTGTTATGGTTATCATATTACTATATACCATTTTTTTGGGGGGTATTTACTGAGTATATATATATATATATATATATATATATATATATATATATATATATATATTGCTGGATTGTAACTTGGATTTGTGTGGATTGAAAGGCCTTTTATATTAACTATTATTATTTATTATACTAAATATGATCATATATATATATATATATATATATATATATATATATATATATATATATATATATATATATATATATATATATATATGTATATGGCAATCTCTGATAAGATTCCTTCACGTTGCTCTTAAAGTGTAATGTTTCAACACCACGACTTGTTGTATTTGACTTTAAAACAATGTTAGAATAAGGAGCATTCATGACGCGCCCGGTCCATCATGAGAAGCTGATCTACTTCAGCTCGTGCAGCCTCCGCTCCCTGGAGAGCGCGTGGGGAGGACGGGACGCGTGCACACATCACGGGGAAGCATCGTCGCCATCAGCCGACAATATGCACATATTCGATCGCGCGCCATCTGCTTATTGATCTGTTCTCTAGCTGCTGCCCCCCCCCCACCCCAGTGTGCCCCCTATCCGAGATTTTTGATCAGCCACACAAAGGGCAGTCAATTGGGTCCGTCACGCGCACATCGGCGTCGGTCCGCGTGCACGTTGAGCTCAACGAGACCAAGGTGTCTTTAAGTTTACATTTAAGCTCATTGTGTTTATTTACTTTCTCCATTTAAAAAAAAAATACATTTGCTCCTCAATATATAGATATAGAAGATATAGAAGATATACAAGTGCACAGGAGAACCCCTCTGTTCGGTAAAGTCCCGCATTCAATATCTCAAAATCGCACCCTTTGTCCTCCCGCACGTGTCCAAATGGTCCCCCCCCTCCCCCCCACACACTCACAAAAAAAGAGGCACGAGCTTTTGTTGAGGTGAGAGAACACACAGCGCGTGCCCGGGGAAGAGGAGAGAGGGGTGGTGGTGATGAGAAACGGACCCGTGGGAAAGTGTCCGGAGGTGTGAGCAAAGGGGAGCATAATACATCTGCGCGAGGGAGAGCTCCTCGCGAGGTGTCAGCTCCGACACCTGCGCAGACATGCGCAGACCGCGGCGGCGACACCGTTTGTTTTGTGACGACCGACCCACCGGGGCATCTGTCAGTCACGGCTCCCCTCAAGCCCCGCCCCCTCTGGCCCGAGAGGGTGAACGAACGATGTGGGTTTTTTTCTTCATAGAAAATTAGACCAAGTCTTAATGAAGCTACACATTAACACAGTTTTGTATTAGTATTGATATTTCGGATTGGAACACGTGTCCAATGGCGGGAACACACTGAATAACGCCAGTGGATGTGTTGTTGGGGGCTTATAGTTTCAGTGTGTTGCCTGAGGGCAAACGGTCCACTCAGAGCATGTCAAAGAGCTGTTTATAATCCGTTAATAATAAGCAAACATTTAAACTGAGAACACAATAATACATTATTTTAATTGTTCAAAATATGTATTATTTATATCAGGTTAATGGCAGGACTGTTGGGCTAATGATATGTTGAATGCTGCCTCCTCTTCCTCATCTTTCTCCTCCTCACTGGAGAGAAGTCCCCCCCCCCCACACACACACACACACACACCGACAGAGATTTAAATGAACGGTTTGGGATTTAAGATAATAATGTTTATAATTATTCCCCAAACTGTCACTTAAACACACACACACACACACACACACACACACACACTCACACACACACACACACACACACACACACACACACACACACACACACACACGCACACACCGCCGAGGGCATCATTAAGTGTTTTGGCACGTGGTCGTCTGTCCGTTGAGGAGAGGTGGCGGGGAGCAGTTTGCAGGTAGGTGTGAGGCCCCGCCCCCTCCTCCCGCCTCTTGTTCATTGATTTCACGCGCTGCTGTCAAACTACGTCATTAACACGATTGCAAAAGGCCCGAGGGCTTTTTACTGGATTTCCTCTATAATATATATATATATATATATATATATATATATATATATATAGCTTTTTAGACCTGCAGATTGTACCTCAAGGTGTTTTATTTGCAAACTTATAATATCATCAACATATAATACATATACATATAATATCATCAACGTTTATTGGCCACATTTTTTTTTCTCCTGCATAATCCAAAATCCAATCGGGTCTTTTGCAGAGGGAAAAACAGTGCGACCATCATCCATCATCCATCATTGCAACTCTCAAAAGCCTCACTATAGAAGTCATTGTAACACTGCACCAGTCACACTTTATTTAAAAGTAACAATCAATCCAACATATTTATTTGGATCAGAGGATATCGATCCTGAAGTCCTGGAGGAAGAAGATGGACTCAGGAGGTCTCACGTGGTTTGAACAGCAGAAGCTTCGAATATTAGTATTATCATTACAGTGGAGACTCCGGAAGAGGGGTATAGTGGTTCTTCTTCCAGCAAGCTGAACAACACTTTCATTTGTTCATGTTGAATCGATATCAAATATCAATATAATATTACATGCTCTTCACTTGATTATTCTCATCTAGAGATACTATATACTTCTATTCAACTATCTCAGTGGGAAATATTGTACTTTTAAGATTTTATAGAAAACATGTGACCAGTTAGTCACAGCTGGATTTAGGGTGGACCCAAATGCACGACTCAGGAGACATAAAATGCCGATCAAGATGTTTACTAGAAATCTTATCAGGACTGAAACAAAGAACACAAGGTAACGCCGGCGCGCTTGGTCACGGAGAACACAAGACAATCTGGAAGAGGACAAGTGGAAGTGAGGGAGCTAAATAGTGAGGGACTAACGAGGAGATGGGCTGCAGGTGAGAAGGAGGTGAGGACCAGGTGAAGCACAGGTGAAGGTAATGAGGGACTAACGAGGTGGTCAGAGGCAGGTGAAGGGAGTTGGACTAACGAGATGGGAAGCAGGATCTGGAATGACATGACAGTTAGGCTGGATGAAAACAACTAATAATAAAGGAAGGTGTGGAGCTGAACTGTTACACAGTTGACAAAATGTGGGGCGGTTATGTGAAATATGTGTCGCTATATATTAAGCATTAATATAAGCGTTGCCTTCAAAAACTGCGATCATGAAAAAATAATTGTCATTGACCTGTGTCACATTTTAATGCTGTGTATTATTTTGTATATTTAGATTATAAAACATTATTTATCTTGAGTGGGGAAACTCATTTTCCAACAACAACTCATTCAGAGAACAACAAACAACAAACACATGACAAAGTGTAAACGGAAATGCCATTTCATAGATGTATACTAAAGAACGAGACTCCTTCTCCCACCTCTTTGGTTCACCCTCATCACCGATGATGAAGCTCCTCATGACGCGGAGGTTCTTCTGAACTATCTGAGATTTGGCTGCTTTTCTTTTGCATTTATCTAAATTAATTGAATTCAACCTTCAGTTTCACAAACATCCAATGTGAGCTAACGGATACTGAGATAAAGCTGCAAGTATCAAAATATATATGAACATTCGCACCATATCAAATGCATCTGGGGGACATTTTAGGATACACTGAGCTCCTCTCTCCTCTTCTCTCTCTCCTTATGGATGAATGTTCATCTCTCCATCGCACATTACTAACTCTGTTTCCTCTCCAGAGTCCTTGTGACTTCACGTCTCATAGGGTCCATTGGACCTGGCTGGGTCTGATGCCATGGCCCTGCTGATGCCCCGCCCCCTCCTCCTCTCTACCTCCATCTGTCTGATGGATCACAGAGGTCTGGATCTTGGTCCATACCCACTATTCATCCACTCTGTCATACTCATTGAATGTGTTGTAACTCTGTAATGATTCCTTCTGGTCACATGACATCAGTTGTTCCGTCCATTCTGGAGAGGGATCCTCCACTTTCTTCTCTGTTAAAGGTTTTTTTTCTATTTCTTGGGAGTTGTTCCTGATCCGATGTGAGGTCAAAGGTCAGGGATGTCTATGTGTACAGATTTGTTTTGCATTTTGAGGCAAATAATGTAATTCGTGATATCGAGCTATACAAAACAGCATTTTCAATTGAATTGAAGCCATGTGCCCTCACTAGTGACCGCCCCTGAGTCCTCGGTGGTCTTGAGCGAAGCCTTCCTGCTCCAGAGGGCGAGCCTCTGACCTGAGCAAACAGCGGGCGTGTCTGTGCTGAGGATGAGGCCTCCACAGCTCCTCTGAACTCAGTGGGAGGCCTCCCTGAGCTGATCGCAGGCCTCGGATAATTAAGCGCCGAGTGAGGAGCCCCTTAAGCTGTTTGCTTCAGACCGCATCAAGCTGACCCCCCGTGGGCGCTCAGCTCGGACTGGGAGCAGTAACAGGAACCACATGGTCCACTGGTTCAGTTCCTCCTCCGTCCTGTATTGTCTTGAAGTGAAGTCAAGAGGTGCTGAATGTCTCTATATGCATTGGTGAGGACGTCCTCATGGGACTCTTTTACTTTAATTAAACACCAGAGGGTTGAGGGGGTCTGAGGGGGTCTGAGGGGGTCAGGAGGTATACATGAGAGGTGGCCGGTTATCCCCCTGACCTCCTCGGGGTGAAGACGTTGTTGCACAACATGGTTGCAAAACGATGGAAGAAAATATTTCCATTCTTCACCTTTTTGTTGTCGCTTTGGTCAGCAGCTGCAGGAAGAAAGAGAGGAAGGTGGAAGCGATTCAAATAAAAAAAGAAGGATCAACATGTGGAGATGATCCATAAATCATTAAATTAAGAACTACATGAAGCCCTAAATTCACCAAATGAGGCAGAAACTGAGCAGAAATGTGAACTGAACGAATACAAGTTGAGAGAAAATGCATAAGTGAGTCCAGTCGTGCCAACACGGGTCGCCGGCCCCTCTGGAGGCCGGCTGGTTTCCATACCGGGCCGATGAGGCCGGGGGGGGGTGAGGGGGTCCACCGCATTTCAGAGGTGCCGACGGCGCCGACACCTTCACAGATGGATGCTTGTGAAGCGGGAGTCCAACAGAGGGGGGACAGGGAAAACAGATGGAGGGCTTTCAAGGCACCGCGGGGGGGGGGGGGGGGGGTCCTCCTGAGGTTAGGGTGGAATTCAACATTAGTTTTCCTGCTTTTACAATTTTATAATAAACAGAATAACGACACCTGTCACCTCATCACAAACTGTAATATGGAGACATAAAAGGAGGAGAAGTAAACATCTGTAAACGGGCTTTGATCTTTGTAAAATGTTACAGTGAAACTTTAAGTAGCTTATTAATAGTCGTTCTTGTTTACGGAGCGTGAAGAAGACACGAGTGACGTCTAACTGGGGAAACGGGCTCAAATACCCGTAAACTGTTGATTCTTTGAGCATTACCTCACACAGAACTGGGCGGATTGAAGGAAACTATATTTGACAAACAATCCGAAAAGATCGCAAATTTCATTTTACAGAGGAATTAAGAGATAAATCCATGAGTCGTAAACAGGGACGGAAAATAACTAATAAAACAATCTATACGACTGGGACTGAATCCCTGTTGAGTAACGACTCCAGTTGTATTCTTCTAGAAGTAACAAACAAACACAAACAGATAAACTGAATGTACAGGAATGTGGACCAAACACTTTGATTTGTTTTCTTTATTGAGGACGTCGGCGGTGAGTTCACATCAACACAGAACCGCCGACACGCAGGAGAACAGCAGCTGAGCCGCGGACGGCGTTCCCCTCGAGCTCCACAGGATCATTCCGTGGTCACATGTGTGAATAATAAATATATACCGTGATTTCTGAACTTTATGGAGGGTTTAGAGTTTAGCTCTCTATGTCCTTAACAAGCCTTAATCAAGATGAACACACACACACGCGAACACACACGGACAAAAACTGTTGGGATTCACCGAAGCACAAATTGTGGATTAATCCGCCGCGGAAAATAGTCCCAAACAAATGCCCTTCCCCCCCCATCATTATTTGATTCAAAACTCAACTTCAAGGATTTTCATCTCCGGGGAATCAACAGCCCAAGAGCCACAGACAGGAGATCTGATGGTTTGGAGCAACAGACTAAAACCATGTTCATTTTTGACTTTCCTGTGTTGTTTTTTTGGCTAAAATTTGTTGACGAGAAGGAAACACGACAGCGAGCAGCGGCCCGTGGGTTTGACTCCGAGCTGCTTTGTGAGTCGCATCCGTTTTCTCCCGGTTCCTCCCAAGAACCCGAGCAGGATTACGAACGTTGGGGGGGGGGGGGGGGGGGGGGGGGGGCGCTGGAATGCCAGTCTGTCAGCTGGGAACTTCAGCTTGGATTCTTCCTCCACGTCGAGCTCAGCTGCTATTCCAGTCTTCTTTGTGGCCGTCGCCAGTCTTACGTATTAAATACAATTATTGAATAAACTCTAAAGAACACTATATACCGTTTCTTTATTTCTTATAAACAATATTCATTATTTTAACATAGTCTCCAGCAGCCCGTCTCACACACACACACACACACACAGGAATAGAAAATAAAAATAAAATACACAATCTGAACGTGTGGTACGGGACAGAGCGCTGCTGATCTCAGGTCAGATCCTGTGAGCGGCGGGCCTAACCAGAGCCGGAGTGGCGATAGCAGCGCTGATCTCAGTTCAGCCTCCAGACCGCCAACAACAAGAGTTTATCCTGACCTGGATGCTCGGTTTTCTTCTTCCTTTTTTTATCCAATCAGCAGCTTGATACGCATCACTTGACACCAAGATGACCAAAGGGGGGAGCAGGACGGGCCTCTCTCATTGGTGCAGAGGACGGCCAATGTTCCAGCACTGCAGACCCGCCCACTGAGACGTGATTGGTTGACTACTCAGCGACGGTGCCCAGAGTCTCCCCTCTCCAAATGTATCCTCTAGCCCCTCCCCCTCGACGCAGATGGCGAGCCGGGCTGCAATTGGTGGACGTGTGAGAGGGGGGGGGGGGCGTGGCTCTCACTGCTGTTTGGAGCGCCAGAAGCGCGAGGCGATGGAGCCCAGAGAGAGTCCCTGTTTCTTCTGCTGGGAGAGCTCGGTCAGACGCTGCTCCTCCTCCTGACGGACAGAAAGAGAGCGAGACGGACGGTCAGACGCAATCAAACGACGTCCAGACGGACCAAAGCCGGGGCGTCGGCGCCGCCTCCTACCAGAGCCAGCTGGGCCTGTCGGCGCTTGAAGGCCTCGATGGGGTCTTCCTCCAACGCGTAGTTCTCCAACACCGAGCGCACGTCGTCCACTCCGCTCAGAGCAATCGCTGACCGGAGGAGGAGGAAGAGGAGGAAGAGGTCAAACAGCAGAATATTATGTACAGGGTTCTTACACATGTTGACCAATGGATTTCCATGACCAAACTGACATCTCGGTATATACTAGAACATTTTAGAAAATGTTGCGTATTGAGAGCGTACGCCGGCTTATATTTTGAGCGTCCTTAAAAAAAACAAATTAATTATTTCAAACTCAGTGTAAATAAACATGTGATCATAACACATTTCCATGACACTTTTCCCAAACTTTTATGATTTTTACGTTTTTTCCATGACTTTTCCAGGCCTGGAAATAAACATTTTGAAATTCCATGACTTTTCCAGGTTTTCAATGACCGTACAAACCCTCTGTGTATTCTGTTCCCCACAAGGCAATTTGGATGGACCGTTACCAGAAAACCCAGCAGCGCCCGCTCAAACATGTCCGTCCCTCTTAAATGAGTCAGTAAGAGAAAAGAAATTCCACATTGTTGCAAATGTTTAGCAGACTATGTCAACAAGGCAGATTTTTCTTTTTACACCATTCATCTGATAACTTGAGTTACTTTGCAGATTAAGATTTTGGACATTCCTCCGCTGAGCTTTCCGTCTGAGGCGAGACGAGAAGTCGTGTCTCAGCCTCACGTAAAAACACGTTTTCTGTATCTGTGCGACACATGCGGCGCCTTACTCTTGAGGAAGTTGGCGAGGTCGTAGAGCGTCCGGTCCTCGGAGTTCCCGTCCCATTTCTTCAGCGCCATGCCGTTGAAGGGCTGCAGGCTGAACGCCTCCCTCTTGCAGTCCACCACGATCACCTTGCTGGTGTCCCGGTTCAGACAGGACACGTCCTGGGGAGACGAGGCGACAGGTTCAGAAAACACAGTGTGAGAACGTTTTTTTTTGATTACTTGTATGTCCTGAAATGCGTAGGAATTGACATTAAAGCTACTTTGACTTTGACTTTGTTACTCTGCCTCAGACACACGATGCCCCTCCCCCTCCCCCTCCCCCCCGACATCGAGATACAGCATCGTTGGCTTGAACCGTTTAGAGAAAAGCTTCATTAAAGAACACCACAGATTGTGTCAATGCAAATCTGCACAGCCCTGCGTGTGTGTGTGTGTGTGTGTGTGTGTGTGTGTGTGCGCACCCACACAGGTATGTGGACAGTCAACTGGTGCAACTGTCATTGTTACCAAGTAACCAGGAAGCATCACATTCTGTAGAAGAACGCCAAAAGAAACGCGCTTACGTTGAAGATGATTAATATATATATATATATATATATATATATATATATATATATAAATATATATAATAAAGAGATATGACTGTAAGCTCATATGACCATGTGTTTGGTGATTAAAAGGTTAGCGATGCTACGTACGTTAGTCAACGTTTATGGATGTGCATTTTCTGCCGTCTACGATTTATAATCCAAAAAGTGTCAAATACAAGTCAGTGCACACACACACACAGAGAGGAGGAGGAGGAGGAGGAGGAGGAGGAGGAGGAGGAGGAATTAGTAATTGTGTGCCACAGTAAACGTGGACAGCAGGCCGTATGATACACACAACAACCTCAGAAGTGAGACAGTTAATCCAACTGTTGATGCGTTTCCTGTCACAGCAACAGCCGACAAACAATACGACGCCTGACGCTCGGATGCAGGGCAGCAGACAGAAGCTGCGCGGTGGTCAGGTTCATCTGAGGGCGAGGGAGGGTCAGCAGGCTGGGCCTCAGGAGGAACCACTCCACTTTAAAAGGCTTCGTTAGGAGGAGCCGAGGGACGTCTGAGAAACATCCTCCAGCGATGTCACTCGAGTCGGCGTCGGATGGAGACGACGGGTCGGAGTGGGGGGGAAGGGGGGGGGGGGGGCTCACCTCCGCTGCAGGGCCGAGGCTCCAGGTGACATTAGCATCAATACGCCAGGGGGAGGGACTGATTTGAACTTGGTCACTTCAGCACTTTATCACAAATACCTGGTGCTATATCATGTGCAATACATTTAAGTACTTTTGTTTATATATACACCTTTCTATCCTGTACATTAATATTCTACCGTCTTTTAATGCTTATTTATATTACTTCTATTACTTGTTTCTATTATTATTCATTTTGTATTCTCTTGTGAGCAATGCCACTGTAATCCTGTAATTTCCCCACTGAGGGACTAATACAGGACTATCTTATCTTATCTTAAAGAGTTGCATTGTGGGCAATGTAGGCACCGGGGTTTGGAACATGTGGAGTAAGAGCAGAGGACACGGCTGGTTCTCTTTATGTTTTTAAACTGTCCGCTGTGAGGAGAAGCGTTCTGTCGGTTGCATTTGGATGGACTTTAAATCTCCTATTGGGGAGGGGGGGGTCAAAGTATTGTGTGTAGACAGTGTGTACGTGTATGTGCGTGTGTGTGTGCGTGTTGCTGTGTTCCTGAGCACTGACGCGCATTTGACACTTCCTGGATTACGGATCGCAGACGGCAGTAAATGCACATCCATGAACTTTGACTAACGTGCGCAGCGTCGCCCGCTCTCCCTCCGCATGTGGGGCGTTAGTAACTCTCCATTAGCATCGGTGGCTTTCAGTCTGTCTTGGAGTTATGGAGATGAGATGATAAGTGTGTCCTCCGCCTGGGAAGTAGGTTAAGCAGATTCTTGCAGCCTCCAGACTGTTCGTCAATGAAAAACCCGATGACAGTTGGAGGAAGGGGGAGGAAGATAGCGGGTTGGATAGGGAAGGAGGGGGGAGGAAAGGAAGGAGAGCAGGGGTGAAGGAGGGTGAAAGGGAGATGAGATAAGAGGAAGAGGGGGGAAAAGGGAGGAGGCAGAAAGGTTAATGAGGCGTGAGAGAGCGACAGAGGGGAGGAGGTAGGCCTATTGTGGAGAGGAGGAGGAGGAGGAAGAAGAGGTGAAGGCGGCCATGGAGGGAAGACAGGGGGGGTGAATGCAGCATGTTGGCGTTTCATCATGTTTCATTACGACACGCAAGCAGCTAGAAGGTGGAGGTCAGAGAAGGTGGAGGTCAGAGAAGGTGGAGGTCAGAGAAGGTGGAGGTCAGGCGTTAATGCTATAGCTAGATATGATATAATGAAAGAAGTGATCCACACACTTGAGCATTAAACTAGCTGGTGATGTTAATATCGGAATCTCTTACCAAATAGACAGAAATCAAGTCTTTCGAGGGTTGGAATAGTTCAACACGCCGTTTACCGTTTGAAACGAGGCACCGATGACCGGGTGGGACTCATTCACGTCACGACATTCAGAGAAATGCTCATCTCCACAGGCGCGTACCTTAACGTGATGGCCCTCCATGTAGTGTGTTGCATCTCTGAAGAGACGATACATAACGAAGCCCTGAGGGTCGATGCTGTCGATCAGAGGATACGCCGTCTGGAAAACACACACACACACACACACACACACACACACACACACACACACACACACACACACACACACACACACACACACACACACACACACACACACACACACACACACACACACACACACACACATTGGTATTAATTCAATTGATCCAGATAATCATTGACTGACGAATGAATATAAATATCTGCAGACATTAACTACTTACTTAAAAATAATTTACTGAAATTCAGACTGCACGAGAACATTCGTGATTCGGTCCGTCTGTGTCCTCAGACAACTAGTCACACACACTGTGTGTGTGTGTGTGTGTGTGTGTGTGCACGCCTTACCATGCCGGTCTCTGCGGTGAAGATGACGATCTCGTAGAGCGGTGCGAGCTGCTGGAACAGGTAGTCGATGCCCGGTCGTTTCTTAAAGCGCCAACCTGTCGCCAACTGGAAACAAAACAACAACAACAACAACAACAACAACAACGGATCAAAGAAAATCAGTCCGAGTCCGAGGAAACAGTTTCATCTTTCGGGATGCGTAAAACTCATTGAGTATTAAATCACACACAAACTAAATCACAATATCGGGATGATAACTGACACCATATGTTTTCCAGCGAATAATAGTGGTGACGGAGCGCCACACCGAGGACGCCAGAAACAAAGATACACCTGTCAAATAAAACAATAACAACCTGGAGGGAAAAGTGATGAAAGTGATCCATCAGGCAGGTTCAGACAGTCGATGCCTGTGGTTTTACAGTCGAGTGATCCGGCATGTTGAGGCCGAGGGACAGAGCTCTGATTGGCCGTGAGCAAAACCTCAAGAATCAGGGATTTCACCTCCAGCCAATCGGATCGGAACAGATTGAAGTTGAAGCTTTGAAATATGCCAAAACACAGCCAGAGGTTGACAGAAGAGATTTTATAACGAATGAAAGGTGACCACAGTCACAGGGGCGTGCAGCGGGGCGGTCATAACACAAGTTAAACACACGCAACATTGACTACCTGAGGGCTGCCCGACCTGTGTGAGTGTGTGTGAGTGTGTGTGAGTAAACGGAGAGTGAACAGATGACGCTCAGTACTTTCGTTTCAGCCTGAGGACCGGCTGATCATCTGTAAACTGTGATTAGAGCTATAAACCTGTAAAGACGAAACAAGAGTGTCTGTGTGGTGAAACGGAAGGAAAGTGAGTGTGTGTGTGTGTGTGTGTGTGTGTGTGTGTGTGTGTGTGTGTGTGTGTGTGTGTGTGTTTGAGCGTGTCTGTGGGGGGGGGGCAGGCGAAGTGTGTACTTGAGTGTTTGTCTGTTTTAACAGGTGGCAGGTGTCGAGTTACGGCTGCTGCACACCTGTCAGGTAGGTGGACAGTGTGTGTGTGTGTGTGTGTGTGTGTGTGTGTGTGTGTGTCTCAGTAGACGACAAGACAGTTCGACAGTGGTGGGACACACCTCCGAGATACAGCTCCCAAGCTCCACCTGTCACGCACCACACGAAAAGCCGACGGCTATATCTAAGTTTTTTTTAACCCTCCTGTTACCTTTGGGGTCAATTTGACCCCATTCAATGTTTAATGTCTCTAAAAAGTTTGTAGTTTGACTATGTTGAGGAAATGTTACTTTCTGTATTCTTGTTGTTCTTAGTTTGTACTCTAGGTTGAAATGCACTTATTGTAAGTCGCTTTGGATAAAAGCGTCTGCTAAATGACATGTGATGTAATGTAATATAAAAAAATGATTATCATTTCCTTTTTTGCTTCATATTTCATGACTTTTCCTAATGAATTGGGGACAACTGGGAAAACATAAAATTCACATGATGATATGTTTTCAATGTCCAACTTGTACGTTTCTGACGTCGCTCTGGCTCTGGAAACGTTCCTCCAAAAGCCCCGAAGAACACACTGCGGCGGCGAGTGTGTGTGTGTGTGTGTGTGTGTGTCAGTGAAACTTACACGTGTCGTGGAGACTTGAGCACGCCCAGGTCACAAACTCACACCCAGCGTTTCCTCTGAGGCAGGAGAGACTTAAAGTGAGACGTACCGACCACTCGGGGTGCAGCAGGACGTCGGTCAGCTCCAGCACCAGCGTGTAGGGAGGCTGGTAGTACGGCTCCTTGAGCGGGTCGGGCAGCAGCTTGGGGCTCGTCGGCTCGATGATCATCTGAGTGGGATGACCACACACACACACACACTACCGTCAACAATGCTCAAAAATGTGTTATCGGCGGTTTTAGATCAACGGTCTACCGCTTTACTTCAATAATAAAAACAGTGGAATTCAATATATTATTTAGAAGCCTATTTGGCAGTTGAACTATTGTAAAATGTTGTTTCTGTTGTCTCCGTGACCACAACTAAATGACGTGTTCGTAAAAGAGGGCTTTCTACTCTAAAACAGGGGTTTTAAACCCACGACCCTCTCTCTCTCTCTCTCTCTCTCTCTCTCTCTCTCTCTCTCTCTCTCTCTCTCTCTCTCTCTCTCTCTCTCTCTCTCTCTCTCTCTCTCTCTCTCTCTCTCTCTCTCTCTCTCTCTCTCTCTCTCTCTCTCTCTCTCTCTCTCTCTCTCTCTCTCTCTCTCTCTCTCTCTCTCTCTCTCTCTCTCTCTCTCTCTCTCTCTCTCTCGTCCCTATTTGACCCTCCATGGCCCATCATGCATCAGGTCAGTCTGACTCACCTGTCTGTAGTCCTGGAAGTATTTGAAGGTTCTTTTCAACTGTTGGACGACGGGAGGATCTGGGAGAAAGAAAGAAAACACAGGGGGACACGTCTGGTCAACACGGGTCTGGACAGCTCTCTAGAATATACAGGGAACAAGTATGTGTCCTTCATTCATTCATTCACATACAAACAGGCGAGAGCAGGAGACGGAGGATCATGTCGATACAGAACCGCCGCTCCGTTTTCTCAGGTCCCGTGAAAGAAAGACGATCCCATGATCAGGACGAGGTTGGATCCCCTCAGCACAGATGTAGTCTTAATGGGTTTTATAAACTACAACTCCCTCACGAGACCGACAGCTGATAACATCTGGACCCCGATAAGCTACCAAGCCACGCGGAGGGTGACACTACTGAATATCAATGTTCATGAGAGCGACAGCTGGGGCTTCATGGTGCTGTCGCGTTTGAAACATTTACACAACACAGCATTTCATGACTTCCTCGGCTATTAAAACCTTCTGGACCCAAAACAGCAGCGGTCACTGCGGTGTTTAAGGCTTCCTGGATTACTTTCAATTTCTGGTCAAGCACGATTCGATTTCTTACTCCAAAGATGTCGTGGAAAATCTCCGCATTGCACTTTGAGAGTGACCCAGCTCGACGTACTACTAGAAAACATTACATCACATCACATCACATGTCATTTAGCAGACGCTTTTATCCCAAGCGACTTACAATAAGTGCATTTCAACCTAGAGTACAAACTAAGAACAACAAGAATACAGAAAGTAACATTTCCTCAACATAGTCAAACTACAAAAGTACCACAACAAGAGCCATTTAAGAGCCACTGAAGTGCTAATCTGTGTTTAATCCAGATATAGATGTGTTTTCAGTTTCCGGCGGAAACTGGAGAGACTTCCTGCTGTCCTGATGTCGGTGGGGAGCTCGTTCCACCGCTGAAACAATTTCTTCACATTCTCGTAATAACCAGTGCTAAAAATAATCTCCCAAAAAAGATGGACGGCGGTACATGTGATGGATGAGGCCGAGACGAGGTTGTCTGAGGACGCCGATCAGCCGAGTCCCGTTGATAACGCCTCCAGCTGTCAAAGCCCAATAATGATTCAGACTTGCTTTCCCGTGGGGCTCATTACTGCAAATGGGACTATAACAGCAAGACATGCACACGCACGCGTACGCCGCCCCACCCTCCGTCCCTCCTTAAACACACACACGCTGCAGCGAGCGCACTCGGGTCCCCGGAGACTCAAAGCCCCAGAGTGCATAGCAGCGTTCTGAAGCAGGAAGCAGGAGCCATCTGCCACGGGACCGCCGCACTGACGCGTTCACACGTGTGGCTGTGTGTGTGCGTGTGTATTTTTGTGAATGTAGGTATGTGTGTGTGTGTGTGTGTGTGTGTGTGTGTGTGTGTGTGTGTGTGTGTGTGTCAGCAGATGGGGAAGGTAAATAAAGATCAGGGTAAAACTCAGAGAAGACAAATGTAGAGAATCTCAAATGAACGAGGGTCAAAGTGAGTTTGATTCACTTTAACTGGAGCTCGGTTGGAAACGTAGAAATTAAAGTTTAAATATGAATAGCGTGTTTTACAATTAGGATGCAGCTTTCGGAGGGAGATAAACTTTAAATATGTGGAAGTGGATTTGAGGCCGCGCAGCAGACCCAGATCAAAGGCAAAAACAAGTAATAAGTGAGAGAGGAGGTGAGTGGTGGAGTTTAAGTGCAGCTTTAATGACGTAAGTCGTAGTAAATAAGGAAGTAATAACAATGTTCTACGATACGTGATGCTGTGCGGGTCACAGTAGAGACAGACCTTTCACGGTAATGCTTAGCTATATTACATTTAAATGTTCACACACACTCCTAAACATGGCGACGGCTTGGAAGGCGCCACCGCTCCCTGGAGATCAGATGGAGGTCTGCCTTGTGAGTGTGTGTGGAGGCCTTCTGTGATGCAAGCGTGTGTCTGGAGGCTTTTATCATGTTAATTGAAAGGGGAGGAGGGGAAAGAGGTGATGGGGGACGGGGGGGAATGGAGGAGTGGAAGTGATGTCTCAGTGTGGCCGATGGGTGGATGAACAGGAAAAGGATGGAGGGAAAGAGGGGAGGAAGGTGGCAGTCAGTGCGTTTACATGATGGTATAATTCAAATCTTGCTTTAGTCGGACTATGCTATCTGCGATTATCCCAATATACATGGCAGTGAGTAATTCGAATCATTGGCCGAAAGCACGTCACCTCCGATACGATAGGTGGCGCTGTTTATTACAACTCCAGGGCTCGAGTTTTGAAGGCATTGGTTCATTGGTTGCTGGATTAAATGTTACCCAGATACAACAGATTTCTCATTGGCTGTTGTGTAGCCCTGTAGCAAGAACCATGCCACCACCCGTGGGTTTCCCCCCCCCAGCACCAAGGATCAGCCGCTTTCGAAGAGGTTTCGTCTGAGAACATGTTTATTTGTTACGCACACCGAGCAGACCGCAACACCATGTGTCTGCTCACCCTCTCTCCCTTCTCCTGCAGCTCTGCCCTTTTATACCTTCACCATCGGCTGCTGACTGACTGCCAACCAGCCAGCAGCCGAGGCCAAACTGGGGAGAGCTGCCACAAGCCCATTTCCTTTTTTTGATTGGCTGATAAGTGACACCTCACAGCAGTGCTCACCCGCGGATATGTCTGCGCGGAGCACAGCAGAGCTCTGCCGTAATCAGCAGCTGGCCGCGCGCCTCACCGTTTTTTCTTTTCTTTTCAGCGCGGACCTTTTTTCATCTTTCTTTTGGTTGAAATTAACATTCGGGGCTAATCAGAAAAGCATAGCGACGCCACTGGTGAGAAATACGATGTGGGGCGGGAGTGCGGAAGTTAAGACCGAAATGAGTGAGTCTCACGCTCAATGCGTGACACTTGAGAGCCCTGCAACTCGTGTGATATGACGCAAAGTCCGGTTCCTAATCCAATTCACCTCTACATGCCGCGATGGTCGGATTATCAACCGCATCGGATCGAGTAATCCAGGGGTGTCAATCGGATCGTAGTCGGACCGCACATAGTCGAACAAAGGTGTTCACATGAAACGGATAATTCGATTTCAGTCCTACTAAGCCAGATATTCCAATGCATGTAACCACAGTCACTGATTGACCGAGTCCTCAGAGTGAGACAGAGGCTGGTATTATGGGATGGGGATTTTAGACACAACTGGCGTCCTCCTGCCAAACACTGGCAACGGTTTTCACCTGAACATTGAGGTTCTTGCACATAGAGCTGAACAATTAATTAATTAGACCATTAGGAGGATTTTGCATATTTGCTTATTTGTTTTTTTGAGTAGCTGGAGTATGTCCCGTTGACGGTCCTAGCTTTTCTCTAGATGCCTTTGAGCCTGAAAGGAAACACAATTTCATTCTCGTTTATGGTTGAAATGTGAAAACAGATGTTCTGACAACCAATGATATCACGTGACTGTAATCTCCAAAGCATGAGAACATGTTTGAAAGATAATCATGAAGCCCGGGTTCATGGTGGCCGTGTCACTCAGTGCGTTTACATGATGGTATAAGTCTATTTTTTCTTTAGTCGGACTATGCTATCTTTTGGGGGATCTTCTATTATCCCAATATACATGGCAGTGAGTAATTTGAATCATTGGCCGAAAGCATGTCACCTCCGATACGACAGGTGGCGCTGTTTTCACTACAACTCGTGGTGATACAGCCATTTCCGCTTGCGTGCGCATGCGCAAAGACGCAAAGTCCGGTTCCTAATCCAATTCACAGTTACATGCCGCGATAGTCGGATTATCAACCAGATCGAGTTTTCCAGGGGTGTTAATCGGATCGTAGTCGGACCGCACATAGTCGAACAAAGATGTTTACATGAAACGGATAATTAAATTTCAGTCCGATTAAGCCAGTTATTCGAATGCATGTAAACACGGTCACTGCGCGGCCGGGTCCCTTTAGTGACCAACATGGCGCCCCCTGTGGACTCCTACAGGACTCAAACTGCAATTTCTAAAGTGACAGACAGCAATCCCACAAACAGGAACGGCTTCGGGAGAGAGAGGAAGCCCCGTGGGCCAAAAGGAGGTTTAATGGGCAACTTACATTTCCTGGGGCAACAAATAAAATTGCGAAATGAAGTAGCAGACGGGGGGAAGGTCACAGGGAGGAAGTGGCAACACCAACTTAAAAGCTTCGCGGAATAAACTAAAATACTTTAAAGTTGTTGTTTAGTTGTTGTTTGGAAGGTGTGCCACATATTCTGAAAGTAAAGAAATGATATGCAAAAAAAAAGACGGATATAAACAAGTTGACAAAAAACAGTGAAGGAGGGAGGAAATAATGAAGGAGGGAAGGGTTGAGCAAAAATAACAAAGAGAAAGGAAGAATAAAAACGGGAGGAGAGAGAAAAGAAAGGATAGGAAGGAAGGAGACGAGCAGAAGGAGGATGTGAGAGTAAAAGCAAGGAGACGAGAGGAGATGAAAATGGATGGAAAAGAGACAAAAATGACAGGAGTGAAAGGGAGAGAATGAGCAACAACAAGGAGAGAGATTAAGAAGGGGTAAGAGTTCAGAAGGGACGATACAAAAGTGTCAGAGCAAACGAGGAAGAAGAGAAAGGGATGAGGGAGAAATGGAGAAGAGAGGAAAACACAAGGAGAAAGAAGAACAAAAAAAAGGAGGGAAAGAAGGGAGGAAACGAGGAAAGAAATGAAGAGGTAAAGATGGAGGTGTGGAGAGACGGGTGGAAGGGCCTCTGTCCCAAACAAAAGCCGTGGCCAGGCTCAGCATCTGCTTCAGCCCCCCCCAAACGGCAGCGTGGCCTCTTTAGTGTGTGTGTGTGTGTGTGTGTGTGTGTGTGTGTGTGTGTGTGAGTGAGAGAGATAAGGCCTCTAGGGAAGAAAAGGCGTGTGTTGGTGTGCTCAGTGGCGGCGAGCAGGTTTCCAGTTCCACGTTGATATGATGATGAACCCCGACGCGTAGAGACGCTCACTTGGGACTCAAGAGGCCGCGACTGTTTCCTTTAAACAATAGGGAGGTGAACACGCTTCACTTCCTGTCATCATTCCTCCTCCTGTTCATATCAAAAGGTCTTCATGAAACGCTGCTTTTCTTGATTAAATATTATAACAATAAAAACACAAATAAATGAAGTCAACCTGATCTTTCACGTTGAAAACGGGCAAAACAAACACGTTCTTGGACAAAGCGCTCGCCTGTGGAAGCGGAGGAGGACGGAGCGGACCCGGGATGAGCCGAAGGAAGTCGTGACCTCCGCGCCGCTGTGTAACATTTTAACGTGTCCGCGTGCTCAGTGTGTGTGTGCATAGTGCACTTTATACACTATCTGTGCAATGTTCAGGGTTCTTACACATTTTGACCGATGGAGTTCCAGGACTTTAAACCAAATGTCCATGCCCAAACTAAAATCTCGGAAAAAACATGAACAATTTACAAAATGTTGCGTATCGAGAGCGTACGCCGGCTTATATTTTAAGCGTCTTTCTTTAAAAAACATATTAATTATTTCAAACTTGTGATTATAACATTTCCATGACTTTTCCAGAACTTGTATGATTTAAGTTTTTTTCCATGACTTTTCCAGGCCTGAAAATGACCTTTTTAAAATTCCATGACTTTTCCAGGTTTTCCATGACCGTACGAACCCTGAATATTGTCATTTGTGTGCCTTATTCTTGTGCAATAATACCATATGTTGTGACTTATTTGTAGTTCTTTCTTTCTTACCTTGTAATTGAGTTTAGTTGGAGGACCCAGCGACATACGCTTGTCATTGTACAAATAACTCGTCATCTGTGCACATGACATTAAAATATCTTGAAGAACACACACGGAGCAGATCACGGATCAAGGGTCAGTATGCATGTCATCCAGGGGGAGTGCTTTGTGTGTGTAGATGGAAGGGGGGGGGGGGTATATTTCATGGTTGCTATGGTATCCGACGCTCCTTTGCAGCACGCACGCGGCATGCCGCCACTTGGCACGCAAACAGAGTCTGTAGTCAAACACGTCCCATTAGACCCATTCATCCATCAATCCCTCCATCATCCACCCCTCTGCCCGCCGTCTGCTGCTCCCAGAGGAGGAGGAGGAGGAGGAGGAGGAGGAGAGCAAAGGATAGCAGAGGGGGAGGACATGATGCAGAGAGGATACTGGTAGTAGAGAAGGGGGGGTGGGGGATGGAGGAGAAGAGAGTACACAGGTGGAGATGAAAAGGAGAAGAGGATTGAGAGGGATAGAGGAGGAGGAATTGGGGCGATGAAGGAGCAGAGCGTATTCATCGGTGCTCCCTGAGGCATCATGAACTTTTACCCCGGTCCCTAAGCTCATCAGGGAGTATTTGGCCCCGGTCCCCGAGGCCCAAATGGACTAAGCCCCGCCCAGTGGCCGCCACGACGGGCTGGCTTCCTGCAGCATCACAACCAGAGCGCCGCCGTCTCTCTCCTCTGCGCTGGACACTATTACATACTTTAAAAATAAAGTCAATTGGAATCGTGGATTTAAAGAACCGCTAATTTCAGGGTTCTTACACACGATGACCAATGGATTTCCATGACTTTTCCATGATTTTAAACCAAATTTCCATAAACATGAACACTTTAGAAAATGTTGCGTATTGAGAGCGTACGCCGGCTTACATTTCGAGCATCTTTCTTTAAAAAAAATACATATATATTATTTCAAACGCGGCGTAAATGAACATGTGATTATAACACGTCTATGACTTTTCCAAAACGTGTACGATTTAAGTTTTTTCCATGACTTTTCCAGGCCTGGAAATGACCATTTTAAAATTCCATGACTTTTCCAGGTTTTCCATGACCGTACGAACCCTGTAATTTGAAAGACCCATGTGCAAACATCTTGTTTAGTCGAAAAAAACAAATATATCAAGTGCCTTGCCACAAAAGACAAAAAGAAATGCAGCAAACCTCAAAGAGGCTGAAACCAAGAAACTCTCTGCACCCTTTATCAACTAACAACGAAGCCGGACAGTTAATTGTTCTGCGATCAACACAACCTATTGTTTGAGCCGATGTGCGAGTCCCTCCCTCAAAACTGAAGATGTAAATCTTTACAAACACAAATACATAGTTTCAGTGATTTCCTGAAACAACTGGTCACGCTAGAATCAACCAACCGGGAGGCGATGGTGGTGGGGACCATCTACAGCGGGGCTACTCCACATGTGGGGCTCCCGGGTATTTGGGGCAGCATGGCGGTGGATGTGGGACATTTTTTGGTATATTTGGGGGGGAGGGGGGGTCCAACCAACATCCCTCCTTCTGTTCAATCAACCAGGCCATTCCTCCTCCTGTGCATCCATTTGTCGACACATCTCTCCATCCTCCCCTCGTCTGTCTGTCTGCCTGTCTGACTGCCTGCCTGTCTGTCTGCCTGCCTCGACGTTATCGAACCTCCGGCTGCAAACGGCGAATTAGCTTTATGAAGCGAGGACCTCGAGGGAGCCACAAACAGAAGAACAAACAGATAGAGACAGACCGGAAGATGAAAAGCTGGGGGGAGAGAGAGAGAGAGAGAGAGAGAGAGACTAATAAAGTTACAGACACAGTGGGAGGGAGGGATGAATGGAGTTTAGCATTCAGGGGGACAAAGTGGACCTCTGGGAGTGTTTTATGATGGGTGGATTCAGAGGAGGGATACGTGTGAGACACAGACCGGACCTCTGGGAGAGAGCGAGCTATTGATGAGGTGATTATTGGTCGGGCGAGCAATCAGAACTCGTTTAGACTGGGATGAGTTGCAGCGGATCGGTCAGGTCAGTCCATCGCATCGGAGTTCATCAGGGTCACAAGAAGTTGTGTTCATGGTGATCCTTGTTCGCCAAGAAAAAGAAAAAAGAAATCCCGCCTGATTCTTGTTTGCCGACTTGGTGCCGATGTTGGACATTAAAAACATTTCTTTGGAGAGCCGTCTTTACAGTCGGCCCCTTCCCGCCTTCATAACTGAGCTTGGACGTCTCTGACTTTCCTTCCCCTGATCGCTTATGAATACATTTTGTCACAATTGATGTCAACAAACCTAACTGCCTAGCCTCTGACCTCTGTGGTCACGCTGCTGCCAAGTCTCCTCTGGATAAATAACCACAATGTAAATATGCATGTGTGTGTTTTGGGTTTCCGGGCAGTTTGGGGGAGGGGGGGGGGGGCATGAATAATGGGAGAGGGGCATAAGGCTACTTGGCACACACACCACAAACACTATTTATCATGTTTCATTTGGCAACTACAAATTAATTTTCTGGAAATTTACTCCAACCGCTACCAGTCGAATCCTAACCGTAACAAAACCACCAACTATAAACTAACACCAAGCCTCCAACCCTTTGAATGCATTGTAGGGATGAGCATTGTGCCCCCCTGGAGGGAAGAGTCCACACAGCCTGACACAGCCTGACGGACAGACCTCATGGTACAGACTGAAGCCACGAGCCAAAGAACTAAACAAGTAAAAGAAATCAGTCATAAACCAGCCAATAGGAACGATGGGATCACAACATCAAAGAACAGTTCATAAAGTCTTCTTACCTCTGTCAAACTCATCTGGAATCTGTCAGGGAGGCAGAAAGGTGAGAACAGTTAGTCAAATGAAGACACGTGTGTGTGTGTGTGTGTGTGTGTGTGTGTGTTTACAGTAAACATGTTGGCATCACATCAGGATCATTCAGCGTGTGTGTGATGGGCGACACGCTCACAGTTTACACAACCAACAAGTGAAAAGGATCGGAAAAAAGTAAGTTCTCGACTCTGGAAAGAACAATTAGAGAAGGAGGAGGAATCAGCAGCAACAGCAGGAGGAGCAAAGCAGCAGAGGAGGAGGAGGAGGAGGAGGAGGAGAAGTAGGGGGAAATAAGACGGAGGAGTACTGTATAAAGTATGGAGGACGAAGCTGAGGGGGAAGGGAGGGTGGGGGAGCGAGGGAGAAGATGAAGATAAGAGAAGCAGCTGATGTGGGGCAGTGAGAAGGAAAAGGAGGACAGCGCTCAGCCAGGGTTCATGGCGCCCCCTGGTGGCCAGGCCGTGATTCACACGTGTATTCATACGCGTATACACTCCTCCATACGGTTTAGACGTTTTGAAGTGGGCTTGAAGGAGGAACTCAAACATAATCTGTGGAATACCTTCAGTGGGTGGAGCTCCGGAGAAACGGACAGGGATACTGCGCGGCTACCATTCGTTTTGCTAAAGTGAAGACTGCCATCTACTGGAGGTTTGGAGAAGCGCCTCATACAAATAACGAAGCCCCGGCTCTGGGACCCGTGCGCTTTAAAGAAGGGAACGGGGCGAAGCGCCGTTTGAGCGCCGTCTCGCGGCGACGGGCCGGGCGGCGAGCGGAAGTCGTGAGGCGGGACTCGAGGGAGCCGGCTGCCGACATGCGGCGGCGCCCTGGTGTCGGGGCGCAGGGTGAAGCCGCCATGTGGAGCGAGGTGTGAAGCAAGCCGTCAAGACCTCATCGACACCTCGGTGCGAACTCGGCGCTGCAGCGGCCTGGGAGAGCAGGAGAGGGGGGGGGGGGGGGGGGGGGGGGTGGTATACACGGGATAATACCCCCAAAACTACCAACAGTATCAACGGTCACCCTGAAATCCGCCTCCTGACGCCACCCGAAGGAATCACCGAGTACAGGCACTGAGCCGGAGGAGAGGAAACACTCTGAACTCAGAACTGGTTGGTTTTATGGATATAAGTTGGAGTTGGGCAGCGCGGTGATGTGACGGAGCAAACGTACCGACTCGCGTCCGAAAAACAAAAGGCCCAGACAATAAAGGAGCCAACAACGGCGTGAACAGAGAGGAGACCGGAGACGGAAGTCAAAGCACACGGCGAATATAATGGGCTTTTTTTTGTTGCCATCACTTTACCAGGCAATTCAGCTGAATTCATTTTTCTATCATTAAGTACTTCATTTTAAGTCACATATTTCAAAAGCTTTCTGTTATGTTTTTTTTTTTTTTTTTTTAGCCAGCCCTTTTTTTTACTTCAAATAAAAACATGTATTTATTATTAGAGTCATGCAGTCCATGCAACACGTTCTATGAAATTTGACAAATATTAGTTACGATATTATTACAGTCAGTTAATACAAATCTGTATTGGCTACTGCAAAACAGATGGCACTAAATCAGAGCGCATGCTGGATATTATTGTGATGTTCTGGATGAAGAAGCTAAAAGAAGCTACAGTAAACACGTTACAATATTACAAATACATAGAAAATGTCAAAACTATTGCAACAGTGAGATTTCATTAAATTTCGCAAAGCCTCAATATCAGTATCTAGAGATCTCCCCGATACTTATCCGGTAGCTGGACTTGGATCTGCAATCGGTGTCATGTTGCATTAAAAACACGTGGGATTTTGTAGCTGTAATAATTAATGAATTTTTGACATTTCACCAGCTCCGGCTACCGTTATAGTAAATGTAGTTGTATAGATTTACTCTTCTAGTCATCCGACCAATCAGAGTCCTTTAACTTATTCATCATTCATCCACTGATGGGGAGGGGCTATCATGCACGGTGCCGCCTGCCCATCGGGACTAGCCAAAATTCATGGTATGCCCAGCCTACGGGAGTCATTTTGGGGGGGCGTGTCTTGTGACCCTCTCTGGGGAGCGTGCGCAGTAGCGGTCGGGTGGCGAGTGGTTTTCTTAAAAAAAACAAAAAGGCGACAAAAGTTGACCGTTTCTATTCCACTAGGAACATGCATGTAGGGTTGGGTCCCGCCCTGTCAGCAGGTTACGATACCCGATCATTTAACTTTGAGAGCGGAGGCGTGCGGCGTGTTTGACCGTCAGGCTGGGCGCGATGGGGAGACGGTCCCCCTGAAGACGTGGAGACAGATGCTGACAAGAGCATTCTTAACTCGGATTAGTACCGTGACGTTGATTGCAAGTCTTGCATTCGTAAAAGTAGGCCAACAAATAATAAATTAGCCATGATAACCATGTTTAAACTAGATCGTAGCTCACGCTAGCTACTAGCGTGACAGTCCGATATCCGTTGTTTGTCAGCGCACCATGAGAACGGCTTTGACAGGGAAAATGTCCGAAGAGGTTTTTAATATCGTCTTTGTCAATCGTCGTTTTGTGCTTCCTTTTTTTTTTAAAGCATCGGTTTAGGCACCGGTATTATTTTCAAAAGGTTTAGCACCGGTATCGGAAAAAACCCAAACGATACCCGTCCCTTCCGTTACTATCTCGTGCCATTAATATCTCTGTAGTGAATTATGCTATTTTGTACAATGTTTCCAATCAATAATCAGAACTGATTTTCAGCAACATAATTGTTATTTTTAGTGATGAAGTACGAGGATTTGACTTGAGTTAAAACCCGATCTGCTGATTCTGTCTGTTAATAGTTTTTAAATGTAATTTCCCAGAAGATCTACGAGGCAGATACATACAGCTTTGGGAAAGCACGGTATTATGTTGCAGAGATGTGATAAGGCTGCACTTCCATTGGCTCCCTCAAGATGTGAGGCGAGAGGAGAGGGGCGTGTCCCGCCCTCCCATCTGAACGCAATAAGACGGAAAGCTAATGAAAAAGGTGTTCTTTTGAAGAGCCTCCCCCTAGTGTCCCTTCTGACAGCTGGGACATGTGCACGTATTGCGGGGGTTGTGGTGGTGGTGGGGGGGGGGGGGGGGGCCTTGGCTTTGAAGTGATCCAGTCTGCCTGTTGGTTGAACAGGATACAGCCAGACGGTTTATAACGTGTGACACGGAGAGTTGAAGATCGTCACGATGCGGCATGGAGGAGAGGTCGGGTCCTGGTTCCCACGACCTCACTCAACTCCGACGAGAACACAAACGCTCGATGGGAACGCCATCCTGGCCTGAACGGACTCAAATGTACGATGACTTCATGACCCATTCATCTCAGGCAGATTTTTTTATTAACCGATTGGTCTGAAGAAAATGTCAGAAAATGTCAGAAAATACCTCATTCTGTCCGTCTAGTGGCGAGGAAGTGGCAAAGTCCTGATGTAATAATAATTAGTTATCAAACTTTATTTCCTTTATATTGACGAGTATAAATTTCAGGAAATTCATACTTTGACCCAAAGCTGGGATTATAAAAGCGTAACTTAACATCACCTCTGTGATGATAATCATCCCTTAGTACTCAAAACTCAATTGTTACGTTTGTAACAAAGCCCTAATTTATAAAAACAGTTGGACAGTTTTTATTTTCCCACGGTCCCCCAAATAATATGTGAAAGGAGCTTCTGTTCAAATTTATAATCAAAAGTGACGCTTAAAATATTGATCTTTCATCAAAAAATGTCTTTCACAAAAAAGAAATAGTTTGCAGCCTAATTATTATTAACACTTGGAAAAACGGCTATTGATTCCATTGTTCTTTCTACACGGATCCTTATCGCCGCAGCCAAAACCATAAACCATCTAAAGATGAAATGTATAAAGTCGCGCTCCTTTAAGAGGTTTGTTTTTTCTCTTTGAAGGCCCACGCCGCCTGTCGGGAGCGTCCCGCTCAGACGGCACACGCCGGCGACGCCGACGCCAGAAAGAGCCCCGGGGGTCGGAGGAGGTGAGAGAAGTGTGCGCAGGGCGGCTGGCGTGTGCCGTCTGAGCGGGACGCTCCCGACAGGATGTTTCCCGGGGAGATAAGTGTGCTCTTTGAAGGCGGCGGTCCTCCCCGGCTGTAAGGAAGTGGACCGAGCGGAGACAAAGGACCGTCCATCTTTCCCACGACCACACCTCGCCAGGTTCACGCAGACCCGGACGGAGAACAACGGACACATTGTTGTGGCGACTTTGTTTTTAGCGCCCATCCACGCAACTTTTGTCAAATGTCAAAACCCGGTTCTTTGAGACATCAAGAGCCAAACAAGAGGGCCGAGGTTCTCATTCCCAGGCGTCTCGACGCATAAGGAAACTCCTCTTGGTGGAGTATTTAATGTCCATGCAACATAAAATAATGACCATTGAGTTTAATGCTTCCGCACCTTTGCTGCAGGGGGCTCGAGGGCTTCAAAGCCTCGATGACAAAGAGCGCTCGGCGGGAAGCCATCCTGCTGCGATCCGGCTCTTTGGGAACAACAAAAGGATCCTAATGTGGGAGAAGTGTGCCCTTTGAAGTGGCCCGTCTTCCCAGGCCAACACCTCCAACAGCAGGCCCCGTCTGAGGGCTGGAAACCTGAGATCCAGAGTCTTACCCTTTCCTGTGACTTTAATAAAAGTAATTGACTTACTTAAATTAATTAAGTAGAGGAACAATAATTCAGGTTTTGATCTCCTTTGGGGGTTTCTTGACTCCGTATTATGCTATTTTTCAGAGTGAGGATGTATCCGGTGATCTGACCGTTGAATGATTTCTGAGCCGACTTCCCATCCCAAATGATCCCTCAGTTGATTGTGCGGTTACACTTTGATCTGCATTTCTATCCTGGACCTGAAGTAGCACTGGGATTGGCACTTGAAGACTGGAAGTAATGGCCAGTGGGTGTGTGTGGATTGGGATAACTGGGCTCTTTGATGATCGTGACCTTCCCAAACTCACAGCACGGACCATCATGACGTCTCAGAGAGCCGTCGGGTGTACTAGTGGGCTTCGCGCCACGGCAGAACAATGACCCGGCGGTGAGATAAGTGTGCTCTCGGCTTTCCCACACCGACGGCTCACTCCACCGCCCGCCCACATTCACGCCTCTGGACAGACGAGACACACCTCGCAGCCACCTGTGAAGTGTGTCTGCTGCCTGTGAGGTGGGCTAACACACCACCACACATCTAAAGAGGAGGAAGCAATGGAGATGAGAAGAAAGGAAGAAAAGACGGCTGAAATTCACACCGGCGGGCCGAAAGTGTGCCGGCTCTGGTCAGAGGGGGACGCGTGTGAATGCCCCTTGAGCCTAAACAGATGGGTGAATGTGTCTTTGAACTCCCCATTATCTTAAAACACAAGCACTGACAGGTACTGCGGCTGACACCTGCAGAATCACACTTGGAGGAAGTGTGTGTGTGTGTGTGTGTGTGTGTGTGTGTGTGTGTGTGTGTGTGTGTGTGTGTGTGTGTGTGTGTCAAAACTCACCACGTTTCCTTGTTCGTCCACTGAATTGGTGCCTAAAAAAGAAGAAAAAAAACACTTAATCAACTTTGAATTTTTCATAACAGACCTTCAGGTGTTTCTGCAAAAGTTCAAACGTTAACATTTATCTGTAGAATGACTGTTAGAGTCATAGCCTTGAGGGGGATACTTATATTTTGGTTTAATAGCAGAGATCTTTTCTGATACCAATCAACGTGTCTCCACTAACCGTCATCAACCACTTCATTATTTGATCTTATATCTACAGGTTAAATATACATTTGGCCCATTTCTTCAGGCAAAATTCGGAGAAAAGTATCTCAAGAACTGGAACTCTGGTTTTCTGGTCCCAAAACTTCTCAAACAAGACCTTGTGAAAGACAACGGTGCGATGATGAATCGAGCAGTTGGCAAACAGAAAACTGATCAATTCAAACATCAGAATCATAACCTATTCAAGCAAACAAGTCAAATATCTCTTCTTCGGACTGTTGCTCAGACAAAACATGACAATTGAAGACTTTACATGACTTCTGATGACCATATTTTACTATGAAAAATATTACAATCAGAAAGTGTCGTGGAAAAAAAGTGGTCGATATATTAATTGATAATTAATTATTCCCCAGCTTGAAAAACCAATGAAGACAATAACAATACGCAGTGACAAGAGAACATATATTTCTTTGTGCAGGTTTAATTCTTATTTCTGCAGTTTTATGGATGCCTGCATTAAAAAAGAAAAGGGTCAGAGAGGAGAGATGGAACATCGGTAAATATGATCTGCATGTCACGCAAATCTTGTGACGACAAGTATTTCATAAAACTATCTGCAGGGACACACACACACACACACACACACACACACACTTTAATAAAAAGGAGCATATTCAGATTCAGTATTCCACAGGTGCATAAACCGACATATACTGATGAGATGAGGAATCAAAGTGACTGTTTAAAAAGACAGCTCCAAGCTTCCAAAGTCATTTCTAAAATTACAAATGTCGTTTCCTCCTCGTCATGCCATCGCCCACTTCTGGAAATCATGACGGTGCAAAAAACGGCTACCCCACTTCACATAAAGCCTCCTTAAACTTTAGAGAAACGGCAAATAATATAGAGCAACAGCCGGGAAAACCTTACGTGGCTTTGTCGCAGAATAAAAAAATAAATAATCCAACTTCAGGTTCACTGGAAAGACTAAAAGGAATAGAAGGAGGAACCCTGCAGATGGATCTGTGGACCCCACACTCACTCCCTGCCCGTCTGGCTTGTCCTCCGCGCTCTGGTGAGGTGGATTGTCCACGGCTGACCAACAGTCCCTCCGAGCTCCTGATAGAAGCTCATCACTTACTATTGTTTTGTCAAATAAAAATCCTGAAAGCCGCCTTCGCTTAAAAGCCAAAATCCAAAAATGGGAGCGACTGGCTGCGTGGGAGATTGTCATCTGAATGTTCTTCTCTTTCAGGACAGCATCAACCACTCCTGAGGCTTTAACCTCCTCTGTGTGGGTTTTCTGCCTGATGAACTGATAAATTAAGACTCTCTATTGTTCTCCGCCTGACTCTTTGCCTGACAGCAGGTAGCTCCACCCCTTTGTGGGCTGTCCCTCTAAACAGGAAGCTGAGGGCGATAAACCAAACATGCCCAGTGTTTACAACATCGTTGGTCCTGTCACTGATGGGGGGTGGGGGTGGGGGGCTTCTGACCAACCGAGCTCAGACAAAATACCAGAGTTCTTTCTCTGGAAAGTGGAGCAGCAATTACTGATTATTTGAATTTTTCAAAATCCAAATAATCAATCAAAAGAGCTCATGGTGACATCATTACATGTCTCAGGCATGAAAACGGGTCAGGGGTGAAAAAGGTGAAAAATCATTTATAGATGATCAAGTAAATGTGCTGAATAACTTTCTGTTGATCGTCTAGTTATAACAGTGTATTAAGGTCAAAGTCAAAATTAAATATTACAATGAGGGGAGATGGTGGGGGGAGGGCTAATCTGAGAGAGAATCATTAATAATCTCTGAGATTATAAATTGATGGTTTTTTAAATGATTTCATTAATTTCAGCACTTTTTTCTCCTGGACATAATCAGAAGGCCTAAGATTAGTGAGCCTGAATATTTTGTAATTCCTGGACCGTTTCTGCCGATGCTCTAAAGTTTCAGCACTCACCAAATAAGTAGACCATGCCGACCGCTCCTCCGACACCCATGAGCCCCGCGAGCCGGAGAACCATCTTCTTTGCGTAGGCCATGTTCTCCTTCTGCTTCTTGTCTTCTGTGCGCTCTCCCTCCTTCTCACCCTCCTCTCCCTCAGGAGGAGGCTGGCCCTGGTAAAAATAATAAATATAATAATTAACCATCATGGATGGGGTGATACCTGGAACGTGGTCATGCTTACTGTTGTACACCCACTGCAATGCTATTGTTATTACCATCAGTCACATATTAATATTCCTGCTAATTACACATGTATTATTAAACTATATTATCGACTGCTATGTTTATTATTAGTAGCAATATATTTGCTATTATTTGTACTTTTATTGTTACCCTCAAATGTATCATTCATGAAGTAATTATGTTGTTAGACTATCAAATAGTTTATTATGTACACGTAACAACTGTTGCACTTCTTTTTAAATGTGTGATATTGGGCAATACAATTAAATGGATTTGCAGGTTCATGTGAGGAAACATCGGTCTCGACTAGAACACGCTGTCCTAACCTTATGCAACAAAATCCAAATAAACCAATACAACAATATTATAAACTTGCAAAATGTATATTTTGTATCCAAAATAATAAATCCGTCACTGGCAATGTGGTAAAAAAAAGGTCTTTAAAATGGGAAGAAATTACAATTCAAGCGCAAAATCAACAACTTGGTCAAATCTTAAACAGGAATTTAAATTCCAGAATATAATGCATATAGCAGCTGATTCTAAACTTTTGAAAGTCAGAACTGTTCCCGAGTTATAACAACATGTCAGCAACACATGGCGGTGCGTGAGCGCGCGCGTGCTGCAGATTTAGGAGTTTCCGGTAAGGTTTAAGTGAACGCGGGGAGGTGAGGAGTGAGGACATCTGTTCTGACCTTCAAACCAAACAAACCTTGGCTTGTCAACTCAGTCGTGTATCAAACAGCTGCTGCGGATAAAAAGCACGTCGCTTCGTCAAAGACGATTAGCTAGTTAGGGAGCTGATAAAAGCAGGACTCTTAAACACTGTAATGAGCCAGAGAGATGAGTTGCAGGTTAGACAGATGCTAATCGACGTAGCTCCCCAGAGCAAGAGCGAGAATCTGATGCGATTCATTATTTTATTGGGGAAACCTAGCGACTGGCCTCAGATGGAAAGCCGGTAAACTGACGCGTCTCTCCCGGGCGTTACAGCCCTTAACTCGGCCGATTAACCCACATAAAAACGCATGCTAACACGAGCTAGCTAACCTGTTAGCTTCCATAATCTCAGGTCCATTCATTCGGTTAACCCGCAGAGTGGAGCTGACATGTCACATCTGCGTCGTTGACATCCATTCTGACATATGACGCGCAGTGCATAACAAATACGGTATGCTATTCTCCGTTTGACAGCCAAACGTGTAGGTATAAATCAGCCTTTTAGCTTAAACCTGAGGCTGGAAATATCAGAAAAGTGGCTTCGATATGAGCTACTCGGCCAACTCGGCTGGGCGGGGTCTTTAGGTCCAACAGTTGCAGTGCATTCGCTCCCTCCGCCAATCCCGCCGACACGTTGGATAAATCGAGCGCACGTCAGCAGGTTAGCAGTCCCACCTGACTCTGCTGCTGCTGCTGCTGCTGCTGGAGCCTCTGCTGGAGGATAGCCTGCGCCAGGCCGCCCGTCGCACTGCCAGGCCCCGCCGGCGGCTTGTCAGTGGTGAGAGTCCGGACTGTGTCCATCCCAGCCAGGGAAGAGGCTTCCACCGCCCCACTCCTGAGCCTCAGGAGGCCCCGGGCCGCTCGCACACACATGGGGAACACAGGCGCAGCCGACATGTTGGATTGTAGGACTGACTGCCCGGCGAATGTAACGTGAAAAGGACAAAAGTATCTGATTGGCTGAGGATGGTTTGAGTGACAGACGGGAGGAGCTATCAGAGCAGGGAAAGGCCTAAGGCGTCTCTGCGATTGGCTGCCTGTGGAGGAGGGGGGCGGGTGGTACAGCTTCCGGTCCAATCAGGAGCAAGAGTTAGTCTGACCTTCGATTGCGACACAGAAGGGCCATGTTGGTTGATGGCGAAATGCCCAAACTCTGCTCACTTACATCACCTGCATGTTATACTTTACTAAATACCCGAACCTCCTGCATGCATAAAATAATGTTTCAAAACACAATAACACCTTTACAATCAATCTATACACAACCTTGTTCGATACTGCTATACATTCTTATGACTGTTTTCTTTGTGTGGGACCTATTTGGCATTTATTTCCCTAACTCTTGAATGTATTGTGCAATTGAAGCCACATGTAGATGGCTTTGTGTACAGCCTATAGCAACTGCTAAAGCAAACCGCACATGCTGATATATCATATCATATACAATACACACACACACACACACACACACATATATATATATATATATATATATATATATATATATATATATATATTTTTTCTCAAAAAGAAAAAAAGGCAAAAGAGTTCCATTCACAAATATATGAAAGGCAAATGCAGTTGATTTCAAAACTATTAACACGAACTGTCCGTAGGCAAAGTGTAAAGTGTAAAGGTATTTCAACATTTCAACATATAAGTTTCAAAATATACAGTGTTGTTGTACTACGCCGTGACCACCTGAGGGCAGTGTGTACTCTAGTCCATCATATAAGGTTCATTAAGGCTCTTTTACATTACATTACATGTCATTTAGCTGACGCTTTTATCCAAAGCGACTTACAATCCTGTTACATTCATACACCGTAGACGCAGCTACAGGGAGCAATTTAGGGTTAAGTGTACTGCTCAAGGACACATCGACTAGGGCGGGGATCGAACCTCCAACCCCGTGATTGAAAGACGGGCCTGCTACCCACTGACCCATAGGCGCTCTTGTCACTAATGAATACAAACACTCACATCAGAGCAGACCGATAAGCCGTAATGCAGCTATTCTCTGTATTTCAACTTTAATATCTCTTTCCATACGTACTCATTATGTTGTTGTTTGTTTACCATGTTGTAAATGGTAATGTTTTAATATTTGTTAAATGATGCTGTATTTATTATTGCACTGTATGTATTTTTGCTCGGCAAACCAAGCCAAATTAATGAATGTGTAACACAATAAACCTTTTCTGATTCTAATTCTGGTATTTTCTAGAACATTTTTATATAATAGTAAACGTTTGATGCACACACTCATCTTCACCACTTACACAAAAAACAACAATCCATCTGATTACTGTAAACACATTGCCACTCATGTGCAAAGCTGCATGACGAAAGCACTTCCTATAGACTATAGATTAATGTAAGAATTAGGAAGGAACGAGTTTGCAGGGATCCTCTCATCCCACAAGTCAGACACATTCCCAGGATGACATGAGGCTGATCCCTGGGACAGCTTATATATGATTTTTTTTCAAGGGCATTTTGGAAGTTGGATACTTTTTTGGAGAGTGCAGGTTTTTACATTGAGCACCTTTCTTGAAAGTACAGATTGTTTTGGTGGGTGGTAAAAGTATACACATGTGTTCAAAGTAAAGGCGTTTTTTTTGGAAAAGAAACACAATTTTTACTATATTCTTACGCATCAGTAAATTTATTTTTAGAATGTGCTGCTACTTGCTGCTTTTTCTTTTTTTTAATCAGTTCGTGATGCCAGTATTAAATAGAGAGAGGAGAGAGAGAGAGAGAGAGAGAGAGAGAGAAAAAAAGAGAGAGAGAGAGAGAGAGAGAGAGAGAGAGAGAGAGAGAGAGCGAGAGAGCGAGAGAGCGAAAGAGACAGAGAGCGTGAGCGAGCGAGCATCGGTGTTGTTTCCACTGTGGACCAGAGAACAGCTTCATAGGTTTATCTTCCCGGAACCACCAGCGGCTTGTTTTCAGGTAAAAGAATAACCCATCTGACCTTCAGCTATGTGTTTCGTGTTTTGTGTTCGTGACGTGCGCATTGTGCGTGTGTCGGGATGGAGATGCTGAGATGCTGAGTCAGACGGATGTTCAAAACAACACCCGACAGACAACAATCTGCCTCATCCTCCCGACTCGAACTCAACGAGCATCGCGTGTCGCTGCATGGTCGACCCAGAAGAGGTCCACGTTTTAATGCATCTGCTTTGTTTCTCGTGTGCGTGTTTTTTGTATGTGTTAGCGGGGCGTTGTTCCCCCCTCCTCCCCCTCCTCCCCCCGCATCTCTCCCTTCACTACGCACATTGGCCCAAACCCGAGAAGCTTCGGTTTGCATGTCGTGCTTTTACATTGAGTCGTGATCGCAGACGTCGCCGGACGGTTTTGCCTTTGAGCCTTTGAGCCGGGCACCGGGGGAATGTCTCCGGTCTGGTTTGTTGTAAAATGGAGGCTGGATGGAGAAGGAGGAGGAGGAGGAGGAGGAGGAGGAGGAGGAGGAGGAGGAGGAGGAGGATGCTGGCCTCCCTCCGTCTCTCTCAACCTGCTGGTACACGATGCTTTCTGCTAAATATACAGTTTACGAAAAAACTACGTTTTTTTTTATTATCCAACGATTATTAGGAGATGTCAATTGAACGTTCACGTTTAGACCATGTTTAATTTGCCATTTTTGTATCTTCTATATTAGATCATTTCATTATTATGGACTGCACAGTTCTCAGTTGAAAGCCAGTAGCCTATTGCAAATATGGTCTAAATGTGATGAATGCCCTTTAAAACCTAATAGTGGTCAAACCTAAACGTATTAATAATTTACACATGTATCATACTAGCAAATCAATAGTTTCCACTTCAGAGACAAAGACAACCATGTGACGCAGGCAACACTTACTTTGTATTTATTGAGCAACAATTTCAAGGTAACATGAAACATGTTCTTCAATAGAATCACCGTGAAATAGAAAAATACCTGATTGCTGACCAACAACAACAACAACAACAACAACAACAACAACAAAGCCTCTTTCTTTAAATGTGTTTGACAAAGCCAAGAGCTGTTTCAGTCGTGTCAAAAAGGAGACAATAACTGATATTTTGCAAATTTGACACAGCTTAGGGTGAAGGATGGAAGCTCAGGGTGAAGGAGGTGTCCTGTATATTCGACACAGTGTGTTCTCCACTCAGTTACTGGCTGCCAAACAGCATTGTTTACTTCCTCCGCTTCCCCACTGCATGCAGCCGCATGACCTTGCCCTCATTTAAAATGGCCAAGCGACAGGCCTTAACACACACACACACACACACACACACACACACACACTCTGAGTTTTCCAGGTGCTCTTCTATCCTTGACGTTCCAGTACTCTACACCCTGGCTGTAGCTCCATTCCATAAGCTTTGTGCTCCACATCTTTTTGTATATAAGGCGAAGAGAATCGATATATCTCGGATCACGCTCCTTGCCGAGATCCCTGTAGATCCGTCGATGGAATGCTGCAGGTAGCACTAGTTGAGCTCCAGCATCCGACTTTCTCTCCAGGAGACCATCTTCTCTGACGTACAGCTGCTTTTTCTCCCTCACTAGAACAGAGATGTCCTTGCGTCGGTCTTTGTGATGACTCATTCTCACACTTTGCCGATGACTGGATCATCCTCTTGTGTTTTCTTTAGCTTTTCACTGGATACTTCTGCCACTGGGGATGTTACTCATTCTTTCTCTACGTCATTGCATGCTGCAGTGATGGTGACTGGACACATCCAGGGCTCATGCTCGTGGAATTCAAGTGGCAGTGCCTCTGCCATTGCCCGATGTCCAGCGGCGTTTGCGACAAGCCGTCAGCGTCTCCATCGGCTTTTCAAGGCGGATATTTGATTGAGAACGTAAAGTCTGCTAATTCTGCTATCCACCTGTGTGTTGTGGCAGTCCGTTTTGCTGTTGTCAATACATCAATTCATAGATTATTGTCTGTATAGACAACGAAAGAAGGTACAAATAATCCCTAAACCTTTCACAGATTGCCCCAAACTTGAGCTTTACAGTGTGAGGGTGGTAGTTAGTTTCTGGAGCGGTTTGTGTTCTTGACCCATAACCGATGACAACCGACTTGCCTGGCTGCCTCTGATACAGCACTGCACCAAGCTGAGAGACATCCCAGTGTAACACAAACGGTTCCTCAAAGTCTGTGGTCGCTAGATGCAAAAGCTGCTCCAGAAGCTGGCGAAGCGCTTCCTGTTGTTGCTCTGTCCAGATGATATAGGCTGGCTCCAGGAGAGCTGATAGGACCTCTTACGTGTTCCCTTGCTCCTCGTTGCATTTCATCCTTGAAGTCGACTACCTGGCTTGGCGATGCGTGAACAGTTTGGTACGTATGGCCGGTAGTACGACAGGAAGCCTAGCGTTTTCCTTAAGCATGGAGAACCACACACTTCCACTCAGGCTGTTTAGCATGTCTTGTACTCTGGGAATAGGGTGACGATCAGGAATGGATTTTGTATCCAGCTCCTGGTCACCTATGCACAAACGCAATCTTCCATCTTTCTTACGCACATAGACAACTGGTGAGGAGTATGGGGACCGGGATTTCTTTATCCATTCTCGATTCAGTAGGTCCTCCAAATACTCCTTCACCGGTTCGGGTACAGAGATGCAGATGCGTCTTACAAGAGTTGTGTCACTTAGTCTGATTTTCAAATGCAGAGATGGGATACATCCCACATCATTGTCGTCCTTTTGAAAATGCAACATTTCCTCCCCTTAGCATTTGTCTCTCTTTTTCCTGCCGGTCTGTAGTCAGGTGATCTACTGACTCTGGAGGGTCGCATTCATCTTCTGTCTGTGTTGTTATGGGAGCTTTTCAAGAATGTTGTCTGGTTTTGCCGTGTTTCAATACCACAATGTTTTTACTGTGGGTTCACTAGTAAATATATATATATATATATATATATATATATATATATATATATATATATATATATACATGTCTGATAAATAAATCTGTTTAATATATGTATATATTAAACAGATTTATTCAAATATATATATATATATAAATACATATATATATACAGTATATACATATATATATACAGTATATATATATATATATATATATATATGTATATATATATACACATATACAAATAGATGTATTCATCAAATATTTTGTTTTGACATGATTATTTGAAATGACGTCTCAAAGAGCCTGGAAGACGTTCAAATCAGGGAGTAAAAAGTTAAATAAATACCCACAATTTTATCTTTTATTTTTTGTTGTTGTCATGCTCAAGTAATATGTCCCATTCATACTGCAATTTTTGTCATCCCCCGCTGAACTACGTGCCGCCTGCCCTCGTCTACTTTCCACACGGTTCATCTCTATCAAAGCATTGTGTCACACTGTGTGATGCTAAGTTTTGTCCCTGGCTCCAAATTGAGGGCCTCTCTGGCTTAAATACAAACTTTCACACTCAGGAAAGCAGCCGAGAATATACAGTATACAGGCATGATCCTGGGTCCTGCATGTGGACGTGATTTGGTGGAGGACGTGGTGTTCCTGCTTAAAAATATACATGACATTACTGACAGGGTTCTCTCTCCTTTCTGACTCAGCTGCCGCATAACCCACCATGACTAAAGAGGAGGACCTGGAGGTCCAGGAGAAGGAGAGGCACGACCTGGAGGAACAGGAGGAGCAGGAGGAGGGCAAGCTCCAGAAAGAGGAGGACGAAGGCTTGACGGAGGAGGAGGAAGAAGAGGAGGAATATGAGCTAGAAGAGGAGAAGGAGGAGGAGGAGAGGGCCGAGGTGGAGGATGAGGAGGAGCAGGAGGAAGAGGAGGAGGAGGAGCAGGAGGGTAAAGAGGAGCGGGAAGAAGAGGAGGAGCCACTGGCCGGTCCGGAGTGTGACGCCGATCCAGAGCCCGAGCCGCTGTCAGTGTCGGCGTATCAGAGTCCAATTCATGAGCCCCGCCGCCGGGCCATGGTGCACCCCTCCGCCCAGGCACCGCTCCCCAAAGACTACAGTACGTCATACTACCTTAAATACACACCGCATAGACCAGGGCTGCCTCTTAAAGGGCCGGTTGTACCTGAAACTCTCTATAAACTACTCGCAAACATATTGTGAAATAACTCTCTTTGCATGTGATTATTGTTTATTTGAGTGTAGAAATATTGTACATAAGAACATATCTCTAATATTATCACATGAATCCATTTCATTTGAAATCTTCAGATATAGGATAGGATATTTTTAAGAAATTTCTTCTCAGAAAAGGTGATTATATGTCTTTCAAGCCGTTAGGGGCCGCGTAAAATGATGTGGTGGGCCGGATACGGCCCGCAGGCCTTGTGTTTGACACCTGTGGTATGCACACTGTTACACCATATTAATACACTGCCGTGCTGTTATATCACCTCACCCAGTTATTATTTCTCTAAAGTTGGTTATGGTTTGAATGAATGAGGAAATTAAGAAAACAAACGTAAATATGAATGCAATAGGAATATTTCTGACTGTATAGAAGTCTATGAGAAAATGGCTCTTGATTTATTCCCTCAGTAAACATTGTTGACATGAGTTTACGTCTCAACTGCTAGTTTCAAGTCTTCTTCAACACATCAGGATGCTCATTTAGAACATTCTGGTCCCATGTAGAGTGACCCGTCCAGCTGGGTTTGCTTTAGGCTGACAGGTGATTGACAGGTCGCTTCCACGCCGTCGTACGGTCTGGGAGTCGGATACGTTTTCGTCTTACAGCTTCAACCTCAGTGTGCTTTCAGTTCCATGAAAGTTAATTGTAGCATCTTGGCAGCCTCGGTTGTACTTAGCCCTACCCTCTCACGTCACCTCTGGGTGCACAAAGACAAAATGGCAAAAACAAGATGGTGGCGGCCCAAATGCCGAGCTTGCAAGACTCTATGTACCCAATACATCATACGTCTTTAAAGACTTAATCCTACCCCTAACTAAAGTCATACCACCTTAAAACCGTGCTGACTGAAACAGACATTCGATGTATTCACATTCAGTAAATACCCTTCCATATAGAAGTCTTCATTGTTATGTTGCCTGGACATTTTTATAAAGAAAAAAAATTTACATTTGCATTCTCAGATTGCAGAAAGTGGCCCACAGTGTTATCCTCTTCAAGTCATACGAAGCAATTTGGACTTCTTAGCTTTGGTCCAGAGTTATTTTTGTATTGAATATTATGGATAAACAGACCAGGGTCCACGCAGAGTCCGGCTTCTTATTCCTACAAAATAGTGAGAGAAAAAAAGAGAGGTGAAAAATAAAAACTCGAACCACATCATAGACCTCAGTGGATTATCCGTGGACACAGACAGTATTAGTCACAGCTTTTCATCGATCAATTGCTTAGAAAAGTTCTTGATTGACTTCTGTGTGGACGATAGGCTCGTTGGTATTCATCAGGCACAATCAGAGCCGGCCAGCTCCATTATCCACTCTGCATGACCTCTCCATTATCCAGCAGTGAATAGGCCTACACTGCTATTTCGGTCCTTAACAGGCAATCATTCACTACAGTAAAGACGACAGCTTAGATGCTGCAGTAGCATCAGTTATGGCAGAACTTAAGGCTTTACTAGGTGAAATGGTTCATCCAATCACACACCAAGTACCTGTTTCTGTCCAGCCGGTTCTGAGGAGTGAAGCTAATGTGGAAGTGTCTTGAACATGCATTCTCTCTACTGGCTATAACTGTGTGCTATAACAAAACAATGGGCAGCTGATGCAGCTGTGGAACACGCATATACTGTGTAACAAGTGGACGTAGTCATGGGACGGGACCTAGAGATTTGTGGATTGCCGTCTTGAAGCCTTGAGTTTTCAGGGTTTTGGCTGTTGCCTGCTTTAAGGTCTATTTGACTCTAAATGGACCGCCATGCTGTATTGAATGGAAACTTCTCTACAAACTGATTTCATTTTGCAACCTGAGGACTCAATGACTAACTTTTCTCATCCCCGTCCGCGTTCAGCCTTCACCTTCTTCGACCCCAATGACCCGGCCTGTTTGGAGATCCTCATGGATCCCCGGACCACCATCCCGGAGCTGTTTGCCATCGTGCGTCAGTGGGTTCCTCAGGTGCAGCACAAGATCGACGTCATTGGCAACGAGGTGGGAACCCATGAACACAAGCACACTGAAACACTTCCATCCCAGTTTTGTCTTTGACGGGATGACCGAGGGAAGTCTCCTTCAGACAATAGCTGGCATTTTACTCCTGTAACATGTGACTCGTGCAACAACTTCCCTCACAAAGATGTTTTGAATTCTCATATCATTATTTATATTTGGTGTGTTGTAAATCATATTGTTATGATCTTCCTGTTCTGTTCCAGGAGTGGGAAATCCTGTAAATCTGTTTATTTCATATTTTGTGTGTAGCTTTTCTCCTATAAGCCCAAGAGCACTGTGGAGTAATGCTGCTTTGTATCCTTCACAATACAATTATGAGCATCAGAGAAGGAAAAAAATAAAGTTGGGTTGAGGGATTTCAATAACCCTCACTTGGGGATGATAGGAACAGCCTTAATGCCAACCAACTGGCACATTTATGGCATTTAAGAAATGTAATTTAATATTTAGGTATGAAGGTATCAAGAAAACCCACGCACCTCGCTGTTAGCAGTTTCATTCATAGGAACTCAAAGCTCACGGTTCCTGGGAAGAAACACGGCTCTTGAGTTTCAGACGTCTTCCTATCCATTTGAGCATCACATCAGACATTTAGTCTTTTAGGACAACTGTGTATTTTAAAAAGTCTTTGAAGACACTTTGAAGGTGAATCTGTGCTGAACTATCCAATCGTCCTCTCTCTGGTTTCCCGTCTCAGATCCTGAAGCGCGGTTGCCATGTGAACGACCGCGACGGCTTGACCGACATGACCCTGCTTCACTACAGCTGCAAGGCCGGAGCGCACGGAGTCGGTAAGATATCGTTTGATGTGGATCCAGTCAGTCGGATCGGATAATAATCAGTTAAAGGAAGAGCCTGCTGTTGTTTTCCATCTTTTCATTAGACCAGCAATGAACGGATTCTGCTAACAAATATAATGTATTTAGCCAGAAAGGTTTTCTTCGATAATCGATTGATTTTTCTTCCCGGAACATTCTGAATAAAGCGAGAAATGGCGTCACAGAATCACAACAGTTAGTTTAGTCCAAACCTCAACATTATTCACAAGTAATAACATTATTACATCTGGATCCATCACATTTTTTTCCTGTGACAAATCTCAATATTCTGTCAGTCGACGAATTGAATAACGGACTAATCAGCTGCACTTGTACATTTTCTTATCTTTTGCATGCAAACATCTGAATGAATCAATCAACCAAAGCTGTCAATCAAATGTAGTTGAGGAGAAGTATCGTGGAAAGTGTCATCGAGGTAAAGCTGAAGGGTTTAGTGAAGGACTCTATTGAGCAAAGACAGGCACGTGCACAGACATTTTAGGGGGCAGGTGCTCAAACCCCAAAAAAGGGCACCCAATGCCCCAAAAAAATGATGACAAAGACGACGAAGTCCGGCATCAGTCCAGTCGGTGATGTCTGGTGTGTCTGCCTCTGATCTCGGTCCTCCGGTGTGTGCAGGTGACCCGGCGGCCGCGCTCCGCCTCAGCAGCCAGCTGATCTCTCTCGGGGCCGACGTGAGTCTGAGGAGCCGCTGGACCAACATGAACGCTCTGCACTATGCCGCCTACTTCGACGTCCCGGAACTGATCCGAGTCCTGCTCAAAGCCACGACACCGAGAGGTACGCACACATCACACACACACACACCCCTCAAGGGTCAAAGCTCAAAGGAGGCGTGGCTAGAGCTGAATTGTTCATCTTTTGGTTTCTTTGCAGTGTTGAACTCCACCTGCAGTGATTTCCACTACGGCACAGCCCTCCACATCGCTGCCTCCAACCTCTGTCTGGGGGCAGTCAAATGTCTCCTGGAGCATGGAGCCAACCCCGTGGTCCGGGTAAAGACACTTTCTTTAACTTGACCGCTGCAAGGTGACAGTCAACCTGCAGCTTGATGATGATCATTTGTTTTCTCCACGTTCCTCTGTTGGTCCGGCTGGATACCGTCTACCCTTCTTTTTTTTAAATATTTTTTTATTTTTCGTTTTTGGACAGAATCTTAATTTACCAAGTATACATCGGCACAGGTATAGTAATTATATTTTATGTCATTTAGCTGACACTTTAATCCAAAGCGACTTACAATCCTGTTACATTCATACACGCAGATAGAGGGAGCAATTCAGGGTTAAGTGTCTTGCTCAAGGACACATAGACTAGGGCGGGGATCGAACCTCCAATCCCATGATTGAAAGACGGGCCTGCTACCCACGAACCCATAGTCACCCCGTAATAGTAGTAATAAATATATACCATCCAGTCTTTCAAATTAAATAATATAGAACATTTGACCCTTCTGTATCTCTTCTGTGGATAATCACATCACATCAGAGTCATGAGAGTCACGTTCTCTGCAGAACGATAAGGGCCAGGTTCCAGGGGAGGTGGTTCCCGACCCGATGGACATGACTCTGGATAAGGCGGAGGCGGCCATGGCGGCCAAGGAGCTGATGCAGCTGCTGCTGGACGCCGTCCCTCTGAGCTGCAACCTTCCCAGAGCCACGCTGCTCAACTACGACAACATCCCGGGAAACCTGATGCTGACCTCGCTGGGGCTGAAGCTGGGCGAGCGCGTGATGCTGGACGACATGAAGGTCAGAGGCTCACTGAGGATCAGGGGTGTTGGGGAAATATGATTTGAAAACGGACGGTTAACTCTGACGGTTAGGAGGAGGAACATTCAGGAAACAATCTCCAGACCAGACTTATTGGTTAAAGGATACTTTTCCTTCTTGTTATTAGATTGCATCAACATCAAAGATGATACACTTACAGAAATGTTGGTTATTGTTACCACCCAAGTCACAGACACTGGAACCAATTGGAATTGGCAAATAAGATAGAGGTATTCAAATAGACGTAACACTAATCAATCATCATTTCGGCTGAGTAAAGGATGAGCGTCAACTATGACAAGGAATATATGGGAATCTGTTCAAATGTCCTCTTTGAACTCCCATCTTGGATGCTTAATATTTTTTTTAGAGACATTAAACATTGAAAGGGGTAAAATTGACCCCAAAGGTAACAGGAGGGTTAAATACACAGGGAGGTGATTGGACACTGGGGAACGAGACACAGGTGGACACATTGAGGACGGGGCTAGCAATCACACAGGAGGAGACAATCAGGAACAGGGCAGACACTCACAAGAACAGGAAATGCAAGGAAACAGAGGAGACGAGAGACAATGACTTCAAAATAAGATACAAGACAAGACACACAAACTCCGGATCATGACAGATGGACTCACAGAACTGAAGGTATGGAATCAAAACCTGAGCCTCAGTTCTCCATCAACCTTATTCACATATGGGGCATGTTGCTGATTTATTTGCTTTCTACACCCTCGTTTGATTTCCAAATATTTTTATTTTTTATAGCCATGTTTTCTATCAGTGAGCAGTGGGATCATCCTTCAGATAGAAATGTATGTAAGCACTGAGCTGGGTCCACTCGGGCCGGATGGTGTTTACACCAACCTACAAAATGTACATGACATTGGTATGACAAGTCAAAGGTAACTGGACTGGATCAAACTAGGGTGTGTGACATGGTATTGGTCTCAGTAACCAGTAAGGAACACATTTAATGTTAAATATTTGTTTTGGACCGTCAGTTTCTATTCGTTTCCTGGTGTCTTCTCAAAATGGTTTAACACGGGACACATGATGTGGCCTTCCGCGTGTCCATCCAGTTACGTCGAGTGCGTTCTGGTAGACGAATGATATTCAAATGACTCCAAACCTAGTTTATATATCTGCACTGCTTTGCACATTTCAAGACAACAACTCAACTTCGATAGATGGGTCGGCATTAAAAATCAAGATGACATTTCCGGTGCTTCGCACTCAGAGCCGGCGTTGTTTTGTGTGATGGCTGCCTTCTGTCCTCACCCTGTTTGAGCTCTGAACAGTGTGTTCTCACTGTGTAGCTCCAGAGAGACCAGAGCAGAGACGACAGCCCGCCTGCAAACCTCAGACAGGTTGGTTGGACCGGGCGCCGGCCACAGACGTAGACTAACTGACCTGACCTCCACCACCATGACGACACGCTCTCTTCCTGTCACGTGTCACTCCCCCCGGAGCCATGCCGACACGCCTCCTCCCTTTATCTTTCATTAAAAAAATACCACTCTGGCCACATTTACACATAGCCGGGTATTTACAGAATCGAATATTTCTGCCCCTCCGTTTTCAAAATAATGTCGTACACACAAGGTTGTTTTCAAAAAAGTTTCTGTTTATATGAACCCGCATAAATACGCCGTCCGCATACGTCCCATAGGACGCTCACATGACGTGAAGCATCTTTAGTCGCACACTGTGACGTTTGACAACCTAAAACTCTGTTTGACCTCGTTCACACGCAAACACAAAAACAGAGTTTTCAGAAATCTCCACTTTGGCCGGAGTTTTTAGAAATGATCGTTTTCCGTGATAAAACCTCAGTTTTTGTGTAAATGAAAGGCCAAAACGCATGAAAATATATGTGTTTTCCCATCGTGTAAATGGGGTCTCAGACTACGTGCCTCCACGCAGCCTAGCCTAACCATGGGGATCTCTGCAGTCGTGTTTCCATTCCGGGAGAGACTTCCCCTCTAACCTCGGATCTCCCTCTCTGTGTGTCTCTCTCAGCCCGGCACTCTGAGGTTTTGTGGCACGACAGAGTTCGCCAGCGGTCAGTGGGTCGGCGTGGAGCTCGACGAGCCGGAGGGGAAGAACGACGGCAGCGTGGGCGGCGTCCGCTACTTCGTCTGCCCTCCTAAGCTAGGTAATGTCACGGCCCCTCGACCCCTACAGAGACAGCTCCTCTTCCTCCTGCTGGGTCTACTGGCTTTGATGTTTCATCGAGCTCGTCTTTTTCCCGCAGGCATTTTTGCCCCGGTGTCAAAGATTTCCAAAGTCGTGGATCAGGCCCTGTCATCGGTCACCTCCACCCCCAGAACCCCCCGTATGGACCTGGCCTCTCGCCTCACTGGGAAGGTCAAGAAGGAGAAGGGGAAGAAAGAGAAGGAGAGAGGGAAAGGTAACATAGCTCTGATGTTGTCTGTGTGTCCAATATTTGGGAATATCAGATATAACATTTTCTCAAAAGAGACGACTCGGGCCTTTCAGATTACAACGTGTCATCCATGTGTTCCTGACGAGTCAGCTGTGGATCTCTGTGATACAGTATGTTTTTTGTCTCGCTGCGTCCTCAGGCCAGAAGAAGAAGAAGTCGGCGGCCGTCGTCCATCCTCTTGATCCCGATGGATTGAACGTGGAAGTTGGAGACCAGGTTCTGGTGGCCGGACAGAAACACGGCGTCGTCCGCTTCTACGGAAAGACCGACTTCGCCCCAGGTCCGTCCTCTGGGATGATATGTTACTCCTCATCTGAGGCTCATCTGAATCAAAAATTCTAATCGGTTCAAATTTGAAGACTATCATACGATCTCGTATCGTACAAATGTGCAAAATCCCAAAAATTGGTTGTACTAAAGTAACTGGCTGAGATTATTGAAGCTCTTTCGCCTTTTGTTTGTTTGTGTTATTACTGTTTCTATTTGTTTACTTACAACATTTTAAAACACGTCCTAGTTAATGCTAAACTGTGTGTGTGAACTAAGTGCTGCAACAGAAACAAATGCTCACACAATTATTTAATTGTTGTATTTTAAATTGATTTAACCAGGAAAAGCCTTATTGAGATTAAAATCTCCTTTACAAGAGAGTCCTGGCCAGCAGCAGCAGCAGCAGTAGCACATGTCACAAAGTTCCAGACACAAAACATAAAACAGTGACAGACAATATACAAAAATAAAGAAAGATATTTTTTTTCATCACAGTATGAATAAAACCAAAACTAAGACTTAAGTCACCATAACCCAGTTCACACAGGTGCGTATACTTCCGTCAAATAAAACATCTACAACTAGAACGGGCACTCGGTAGAGCGCATACCTTCGCATATCACAAGATTGTTCATTGAATTATGAACATTTTGGCATTAGTTGCATGCCAATTGGATATAAATTGACCGCGCTATGGTAAAAAGAAGATTTTTACCTTTTCATGAACTTAACCTTGAACCGATCGATCCCAAAATCTAATCAAATGGTCCCTGGATAATAACCAATCATCCCACCAAATTTCACACGATTCGGTTTAATACTTTTTTACTTATGCGAATAACACGCAAACAAATACACGGCGATCAAAACTTTACCTTCTGCATTTTCAATGCCAAGGTAACCAAATGAACTTCTACCTCCAACTCTTTAAATCTATTTTTTTTAAACGCCTAAAGAGAACCGTTTCCCGTCGACCCAGATCAGTCTGCAGCAGAGCGAAAGCCTCTTTCCTCTCCATGAGACCCACCAGGACGACCTAATCGTTATGATCTTTTATCACTCGTGGTGAAGAATCCAAGAATAACGAGACACGGCTTTGATGTCTTCCTCCTCCTGGTGGATGAACGATGGGTGACGATCTCTCCGTGTCCCGGCAGGTTACTGGTTCGGGGTGGAGCTGGATCAGGCCACGGGGAAACACGACGGCTCGGTGTTTGGCGTCCGCTACTTCAGCTGCCTGCCCAAATACGGAGTGTTCGCTCCACCCTCCCGGGTCCAGAGGTGAGAGTTCAGTGAAATGTTTTATGCGTGTTCGATTCCTCGTGGGATACGGTACCTCCGAGTCTCTGAACACTTTCATTCGTGTCATCTCAGAATCGGAGGCCCCAGAGAAGGCTTCGAAAATGACAACTCCATGGTGAAGAAGGTCCACCAAGTCACCAGTAAGTACCACTGGGCGGTCACGCTCTGCAATGAACCGACAAGTACAGCCACTTAGTAAAAACTGCCAGAATTATACACATTTAGTCTATAATCCTGACAGTTTTCACTCAGTGATGGTATGAATATGAATGAAAGAAAACAAGAAACAGTGAATTATCCACATTTAGTCTAAAATTCTCAGTTTCTTGTTATCTTTAATTCATATTTTAATATGTTTGGACTTTATGTGTGTAAAGTGTGTGTTTGGGGGTAGGGGTTGGGGGGGCTACAACTAAATAACACCTGTCACATCCCGGGCTGTCCCTAGTGTAAGGTGGAGCAGTGCATGGGAGGAGTAAAAACAGGCAACATTTAAAGGTTTAAAAATGAAGGGGTATTTTTATTCATTCAAACAAATTTAAAAAAAAGTCCATTACTCAACTAAAAGCGTCCCGGAGGGGGAAATTTTCCTTAAACAAAAAACTTACTGTAGCAAAGTCCATGTGACAAAGTCCTCCTCTTCGTAGTTCACTGGGGTCGTGACCTCGTCCTGGATGCTCCTTCCCTCCATGTGCTCTCCCCTCTGTCTCTTATCAAGCCCCCCAGCCCTGCCTCAATTAGATGCACCTGCAGCTGGGTGAGAGGCATTCTGGGAGATGTAGTCATTTTGTCGTGTGGCCGCTGACACTGAGTGGGAACACAGCGTCCCTCCACTCCCCGTCCCCGTGTGATGCCCCACACTTTATCGTAAAAGACCGATGAAACCTCGACCCTGAGGCGTACGCTCACGACCCCGGAGCTCGTGTTTGGGTCGTGACCTTCACGCGACCCCTTTCAGTCAGCGCTCCTCTCCCCGTGTGTCCTGCAGTGTCGCAGCCGAAGCGTAACTTCAACACGATGCGTTCCCCCAAAGACCTGACATCTGAGAACTCCATATCCAGGTGAGCGCCGCTCCCGTCACACTCCTTGAAATAGACAAACTTATTGAAACGTCCCTCAGAGTTGATGCTGCATGCGTGTCACGGAGGTGGAAGGTGGAGAAGGTGGAGGAGGTTAAGATGCACACGAGTACAACTGTAACAAGACCAGATGGAAGTATGAGGATGAAAATACCTGAGTCCATTCACTCAGGTATTTTACATTCATACAGCATTTAGTTACATGAGTATTTCCATGTAATGCCACTTTCTTATTCTACTCTACTACATCTCAGGGGGAAATACTTTTTACTCCTTTAGATATATTGTTCGTCAGCTAAAATTTGTTTACAGATTGAAGTAAAGTATTTTAAATGAGCTCCATATCAACCTTATGTTGCTATTTAAGATAATATAACATAAGATAAGATAAGATAACATAAGATAAGATAACATAAGATAAGATAACATAAGATAACATAAGATAACATAAGATAAGATAACATAAGATAACATAAGATAACATAAGATAAGATAACATAAGATAAGATAACATAAGATAAGATAACATAAGATAACATAAGATAACATAAGATAAGATAACATAAGATAACATAAGATAACATAAGATAAGATAACATAAGATAACATGAGATAAGATAAGATAAAATAAGATAAAATAAGCTAAGATAATATAATATAAGATAACATAAGATAAGATAATATAAGATGAGATAACATAACAGCATAAGATACAATATTCCCACAGTGGGGCCATTTTAGGATAAAAAATAAAACACAAAACACAATAACAATACTAAATACTAAATACTAAATACTAATACTAAAAAACTAAATATACAGAGGAAACTAAATAGATTACACTCTACTGAAAAGTAATTTTCATTGCAGGACTTTTACTTTCCAGTATTACTACTGTTACTCAAAGGAGGTATCTTAATAAATCTGTAATAAAGCACGACATCCATTAGATGTGTGTGTGTGTGTGTGTGTGTGTGTGTGTGTGTGTGTGTGTGTGTGTGTGTGTGTGTTGCCCTGTACCGGGGACTCTAGTTGATATGATCGATATTTTTATTGTTAGTACCGTGTCATATGAATATATTTGGCTTCACAGTTCACTTTAACTGAAGGAATAACTGTTAGTCCAATACGACATGGATGCAGCATTTCCTCCTCCTCCTCCTCCTCTTCCTCCTCCCTCTCTCTGTCCTCATCTCCTCTCTTCTCCTCTTCTCCACCAGGTTGCTGTTCTGCTGTTGGTTTCCATGGATGCTGCGTGCCGAGATGCAGTCCTAACCGCTTCCTTCTTCCTCCTCTGCGCCTCCACCTGACCGATCTCTCCACTTTTCTCTATCTCTATCTTCATCTTCTCCTTTTATTTTGGTGTGGCTCTCCTCCCTCTGTCAGTCAGGCTTCTCGTGGTGAAACCCCGCCCCTATTCTCTCTTACAGCCCGAATCCCTTTGAATTTAGCCGTCCTATAGCAGCATCTATAGTGCCTTGTATCCCAACGCCCCGTCTCTTCGTCGTTCTCATCCCGTCACCCCGGTGTCGTCCGAGCTCCGTCTTTATGCGAGCCAACTGAAACCACGTGACTTCCCTTGTGCCGCTGCATGTTTTGCTATTGCTGCTATTGCTGCTATTGCTATTGCTCCAGCTGCAGCTTCACATCGGGCATTAATGCCGAGTCACAACAATGACGTCTGCCAAACAGATCCCACGGTCGCACATTATTCTGAGCTGGAGAACCGTTGCTCTTCGGTTAAATGTGTGTGTGTGTGTGTGTGTTACCACCTGGATTGATCTCAGATGTCTAACTGAAAACAGGGTTATTCAACCACTTGCTTTTTTTGTAATTTTATCATAGTATTACAATCATATTTGTGTATCTGTATGCTGTAACAGGCATAATTAAACCGTGGCTCTTGCTCTCTATGAAATGATATTTCCGGCTCTAAAGTTAATTAATTTAGAGTTTATGTGTGTTTCAAAACAAATTTGAGCAAATAGCTGAATTTAAGTTTTTTGATTCATCACCTAGAAAAAGAAAATAGATTCAGCTAATGCGGTGGTTGATAGATGAAGTTGTGTACTTCCACTTTATAGTGACTCAACGCCTTGAACAGCTGTTATTAATAATCAGAGTATTGCCATACTGAGAGTTCCAATATGGTATATTATGGAGTTACTGTCAATCACAATCTGTCGTGAACCAAAAGTGCTAACAGACCCAAAAAGACGACTTTCTTTAATGCAAGTTAAAAATCGAAAAAGTGTTCTCGGCCATGCTGCGTGTGACGTGGATGTTTTTTGTGTTGAAGCCGTCACGCCTGAATATAAGCTTTGTTTAAATCTCCCGGCTCTGTGCCCCTCATCAGACATTCATCTCCTTTCCTAACGTAGAGACGTAAACCCTGGATGAGGAGTCGAAGGTCTCCTCGATGCTTTTCTTCCCGACCCCTCATCCTGCTTTCCATATTCAAATACGACGTTGCGTTCCTCGGTAAATGTGGGCGGAGGGTCGAGACAAAACACAAGTTCATCCAAACGTGCGCTTAATGTTGAAATCTCTCCGCGTGTGAATTATTGAAAACAGCAATATGTGAAGCGTGTGCAGGCTTTCTTTGTGTGGATGTGGTTCTTGTGTTAGTGGCTCCTCACACACACACACACACACACACACACACACACACACACACACACACACACACACACACACACACACACACACATGTTCTGGGAGATTCAGACGTTTCCATACAAAGTCACAGCAGCAGCTGGTGAACATACTTTTTAAAATTTGTATTTGGGGTTTTATGATTTGATAAGTTGCTTTATTGTAAAGGTGTGTGTTGTGTTTTTTTTTAAGAAAATAGATCTTGGATTTAAATTTCTTTGAACCAGCATCTGAAGCCGGTAAACTCACTTCTCTCTTGCCCGAGGCCGTCGGGCTGCGATCGGACCGACGCTGGTCGTTCTCGCCTCTGATTCATCTTTTTGAAACACATTGGAGATCAAAGGATGCAGGTCATATTTCAGTGAACAGATCACAGATCAGATCAACAGTAACTCCTGCCCTGCTAGAGCGTATGTCAGGCTGCTACTACAGAAATGCGTTTTTCCCTTTCATGGAGGAACCAGAGTTATGAAACTGCAATCTATCCTGAATTCGATCTCAGTTAGTTCGGACTTGACAAATACGTCAAGTTCCTGCAACTCATCAATGAGGGGAAGTTGAAATTGTGTACAAAGCGGATTTTTAAACTTTTATTGAAAACACTAAATTAACCAAAAAATCCATATTTTTCACATCTCTCTAACTGAAGTCAGACATAAACTGCTCTCTGACTCTTTTGATTTAGTATTCTGTTGCTTTTCGGAACCCAATGTTCTGCAAGGCCCACGTTGTCCCACTCTGCAGATAACTCCTACATTAACACTGTTTCCTGCTTTCCCCTGCCGGGCCTCTCAATCCCAAACAATAGAGCCTAATGAACTAAAGTAAATCCACACGTCGTCGTCTACATCTCGTTTTAATTTCATACAAAACGTTGTTTTGCTCCAAATGCGCTGCTCGCTGTTCAATGCTGAAGCTGCACCGAGTCTTTCATCCCCGGTGAACGTGAAGCTCAGTGATGGAGAGGTTGGTCTGGACCCAGTAAACACCCAGTAAACACCCAGTGAACACCCAGTAAACACCCAGTGAACACCCAGTAAACACCCAGTAAACACCCAGTATACCGTCAACACGTCCCAGTGAAGTCTCTGTTGACCATAGTGTTCCTACTGCTGTGTAATCGTGGTTTGGCATCTGAGTGTCACCACTGAATCATTTCAAGACCTACACAATGTTACTCAAGCTCCACTCGTGACATTCTCTTATTTTATCTGTTCAACAGTGGATCAGGACTATTAAGAATAAGAATAAGTCCGGAGCCCGAGGGAGATTAATTTACTAAATTCTTTGAAATTCAAATCATGAATATAGGTGAAAGAAACTTGGAAATATTGTGTGTTTTTTGTTTTTGTTGTCAAAGAACCACAAGGTTGCAAGGTTGGATGACCTCATCACAACCTTGACTTGCACCGCATCAGCTGACTCCAAGCCATATTTATGGCTGTGAGAACTTGCATGACAAAGTTAGAGGAAGGATACGGAAAACAAGATGTTTATGGGTTTAAGTACATGTATGGAAATAAGATTAATTTCATAACATTTAAGTGTCACGAAGTATAAAACATGTAACATGTTTTATACTTCGTGACACTTACATTGAGAGGGAAATGTCTTTATTCTTAAGCTTTGGATTTTTCTGGAATGAATCCCGTCAGTGACTGATGTGTTTCAGTGGAGGACGTTTACAGTTTAAAAATGTATTTGTATCGCTCCTCAAGCCATCAAAGGGTCAAAAGTAATATCATTGTTTTTACTCTGAATACTTTGTTTTTTTAAATGAATATTAGCCCGCTCTGTAATTATTATTTTTCCACATACACTGGCGTTAATATGCTGTTGTATAGATTTGCTCCATATAAAAGGACTGTGCTTTTTTTTCTTTGTTTCACCAGTTTTAACATTGAAACTTCTTAAGAATATACAGTATATAGCCTATATTTTGATAACTTCACTAAGTGTACTTTTTGTTCTTAGTTTTGTAGTGTGTGTTTACAGTCCGTGTGTGTGTGTGTGAGTACCTCCTGTTTTAAAGTGAGACGAGCATCGGACGTCTTCATCCTCACAGATACTCACTGCATCCTCTCTCTCTCTCTGTCTCTCTCTCTCTCTCTCTCTCTCTGTATTTTCTCGTTGGGGTTTTTCAATATATGTATCTTATTCTCAGCAGCATGGAAATGCTTCTAATAATAACAGTTACAACTCTATGAATATAATAAAGAATTTGATGTTTTTTTTCTACCTCTCTTGTCCATTCCTTTTACTCACAAGAAACACATTCATGTTGTTGTTTAATTCTGTAATGATATCAACAACCAGGTATTATGAAGCCTGATTTACTGATATTGATATTTACTGATTTATTGATATTTACTGATTTTCTGAAGCCTGATTTAACAGAATATAAACAGACTCCAGGATAAGTAAACAAAGTGATATTGTGCTTTCCTAAGAATATAAAGCAACATTTACGTTTCAGTTTATTCAGAATATACTTTTGACTTCACAGGACATCACTTAGTTATAGTTAGGGCACACAAATAGTGAGTTGCAGTGAGGAAACTATGATTTGGGTAAATAATCAACGTTGCAGCTGTGAGATCTACACCTGTGCAAAGCGATCAAGCTAACGAGTCAGTGGGAGGAGCCACTGCCTATTTCAGCCTGCAGTGGCCGTGCTGGAGGAACATTCATCCCCAGTTCTGTGTCTGCAACAATGGGCTCCAGCCAGCTTCTTGTGTTGGGCCTTGTGCTCGTGTGCGTCAGCTTCAGTGCTGCTAGATTCCTCAGAACCAGAGCACCGAACTACCTGGGAGTTGGAGTTGAGCGGGCAGCAGCAGCGCCTGAGAGAGGGCCCTCCAGGAAGTCTCCTCAACAAGCCGCCATGTTCCGGGCTCAGCAGATCCAGCCGGTGGACGACTCTCTGTCCTGGAGGTTTCCTGAAGATCCGGTGGAGCCGGTGAAGGTGACCCCTGTGAACTTTGAACTGCGGCAGCCAGAGACTGACAACCGCGTGGCTGTGCGGTGTGGGGAAAGCAGGATCCAGGTGGAAGTGAGCCAGGACTTGCATGGCCTCGGCAAGCTGATCGACCCAGAGGACATCACACTGGGGGGCTGTTCCCCCACTGAGATCGACGACTGGGCTCATGTGCTGGTCTTTGAGTACGAGCTGCACGACTGTGGCAGCCAACGAGTGGTGAGGGTTTTGCTCTTTAGATGCATTGCTGTTGTACTTTCAGTGGAATGTTACAGTAGTTCTCTCGCTCTCTCTCTTAGATGACCGAGGATGACTTGATTTATGCCTTTACACTGATCTACGAGCCCAAAGTGTCTGCCGGGAGTCACATCACGAGGAGCCAGAGTGCCGTCATCGGAGTCGAGTGCCACTACATGAAATGATGACCGGCTGCATCGGCCTGCAACCATGCCTTGAGTTTACTGTGTAGACATTGACTTTGTGTCAAAGCAAACCATAATAAACTTTGTAATGTCTCAGACCACTGGTTCTCGGCTGTATTCCTGAAACGCATGCCTGAATGTCCCAACTCGATCACAACTATCGCTGCTCAAAGAAGATTGGATCTGAAAGGGACATTTGAAAATAAGTCTGTGCTCCTGTAAACTGTCCAAGACAGGTGCTGTGGTCAAAGTATCTCTTCATCAAATTTTCCTAACTACTTTTCCTTAAATTATGTGGAATAGCTCATAAGGAAAAGGTAACTGGCGCTGTCTTATGATGAAAGTACACAACTCGACTAAAACATGACCATGTGTCATTCATCCTAAAGAGGCTGAGAAGTTGTACCTTCATTTGAAACAATTTTCAGTTTGTCATACGTTATCTATTAGGTAGCTGTGGTTAATTATATTGGGTAGCTGTGGTTAAACCTTTAGAAGCCCAGTCCTGATCCAGAGGTCGGCTAACTACAAACTGATCCCTAACCTTCATGCATTGAGGAAGTTCTAAATCAACTGAGACTTTCTACATAACAGTTTGAAGACTTTCAGTTTCTTTTGTATAGCCCCAAAATTAAAAATTTGCTTCAGGGCTTTACAATCTGTGCACATAAGATCCCTATCCCAGGCCCTCACATTGGCCAGAGCCTTCAAGCTCTTCTATGGAACCAGCTTCCACCTTCAGTCCAGGAGACAGACTTAGGACTTTCCTCTTTGATGGAGCTTAAGATGTTTAGAATACATGTCTCTTCTCTCCTTATGGATGTATTTACATCTCCATTGCACCTTCTGGATGTACTGGAGTTTATTTTGTAGTTTGGATGAAGTGCAATGATGATTACTGTTGTGGTAAATAATTCTGGAGTCGATGAAGGCGAGTATCAAAGTTGCAGCAGCAGATGAGGAGAGTGATGGGTGGAGACAGGGAGAGGCGGGCTATGGTTTAAGTTAAAAAAGGCAGTTCCTATGATTTGTTTGATGTGATGTTCAAATGAGAGGTTGCTCTCCCACATTACTCTGAGATGGAGAATGTGTGGGGGGAAGAGAGAGTGGTGTTGTTGAGGCAGTAGTTGTGACTGGTTTTAGTGAGGATTTGGGACCGATGATGATCATCATCAGATTCATCACAGTTGAGTTTGAGGAAGTTTGCATCCATAATTCAATGTTGTGAGGCAGTTTGTCAGAGTGGAAAGATTAGCAGTGGCAATGGTCTTTGTGGAGATGTAGAGCTGGACATCATTGGCCTAGCAATTGGCCTAGCAATGGAAGTCCATGTTGATGATGTTACAAAGCGGGAGCAGGTAGAGGATGAATAATAGAGGACCAAGCACCAAACCCTGGGGGACACCTTGGTACAGCAGTCTGAACGCACCTTTACTCTTAGTGCGCAATGTAATGGTAGAAGTACAAAGTAGCACAACATTTTTTTAAAACATCTCAATATTTCAACAGCACTTGAATACATTTTCTTATTTAAGGCGCGTTCACACCAAAAGCGATGAGATTTTTCGCGTCGGCCAAAACGTGTGAGTTTACTCGCTCGACCGTTTGCCGTGTTCACGCCATAAGCGTTGAGACGCTCCGCGAGGGGCGGGGCTTATCTCTGTGTCTCGTCTCCGTAAAGACCGTTATCATCTCCTTCATCCACCAGAATAACTAACCAGTAGTTCTGCCACGTGTCTGTACGTTGGCTTTTCATGGGATTCGTTTGCGAAAAAAATCCCATCGCTTTTGATGTGAACTCACCTTTACTCTGACCACTTGATTGATTCATTGTTTAATTTTCACCAAATTCCGAAGTTTTTTGTTATATAATTGGTAGACATAACATTGGTCTCTCCTAATTAGTAAGGCCTGTGCAGCTGTGAGATCCACACCTGTGCAAAGCGATCAAGCTAACGAGTCAGTGGGAGGAGCCACTGCCTATTTCAGCCTGCAGTGGCCGTGCTGGAGGAACATTCATCCCCAGTTCTGTGTCTGCAACAATGGGCTCCAGCCAGCTTCTTGTGTTGGGCCTTGTGCTCGTGTGCGTCAGCTTCAGTGCTGCTAGATTCCTCAGAACCAGAGCACCGAACTACCTGGGAGTTGGAGTTGAGCGGGCAGCAGCAGCGCCTGAGAGGGCCCTCCAGGAAGTCTCCTCAACAAGCCGCCATGTTCCGGGCTCAGCAGATCCAGCCGGTGGACGACTCTCTGTCCTGGAGGTTTCCTGAAGATCCGGTGGAGCGTGAAGGTGACCCTGTGAACTTTGAACTGCGGCAGCCAGAGACTGACAACCGCGTGGCTGTGCGGTGTGGGGAAAGCAGGATCCAGGTGGAAGTGAGCCAGGACTTGCATGGCCTCGGCAAGCTGATCGACCCAGAGGACATCACACTGGGGGCTGTTCCCCACTGAGATCGACGACTGGGCTCATGTGCTGGTCTTTGAGTACGAGCTGCACGACTGTGGCAGCCAACGAGTGGTGAGGGTTTTGCTCTTTAGATGCATTGCTGTTGTACTTTCAGTGGAATGTTACAGTAGCGCTCTCGCTCTCTCTCTTAGATGACCGCGGATGACTTGATTTATGCCTTTACACTGATCTACGAGCCCAAAGTGTCTGAGGGGAGTCACATCACGAGGAGCCAGAGTGCCGTCATCGGAGTCGAGTGCCACTACATGAAATGATGACCGGCTGCATCGGCCTGCAACCATGCCTTGAGTTTACTGTGTAGACATTGACTTTATTTCAACGCAAACCATAATAAACTTTAATGTCTCAGACTACTGGTTCTCGGCTCTATTCCTGACACGCATGCCTGTATGTCCCAACTCGATCACCACTCTAATGCTCCACAGAGGATGGGCTCTGAAAAAGCGTCTGTGCTCCTGTAAACAGTCCAACAAGTCTGGTGCTGTGGTCAAAGTTATCTCTTAATCTACTTTTCCTTGTACATTATGTGGCAGAGCTCATGAGGAAAAGGCAACTGTGGCGCGTTCTCTCATGATGAAAGTACTAAACTCAACTAAAACATGACCGTGTGTAATTCATCCCAATGAGGCTGCTGAGAAGTTGTACCTTCATTGGAAACACTCTACTAGATGTTATCAATGTGTCTCAAACGGGCCATTTACCTCAGTCCATCAAATTAGCTGTGGTTAAACCTGTAGAAGCCCAGTCCTGTTCCAGAGGGGTTAGCTGATTACAAATGGATTGGATTCAATCTATTGTCATTGCACATAGTGCAACGAAATGTGTTCTCTGCATTTAACCCATCCTTGGTTAATAAGGAGCAGTGGGCTGCAGTGATGCAACTGGGGGTTCAGTGCCTTGCTCAAGGGCACTTCGACTTGCAACTAATGGGGAGAGCGGGGATCGAACCGACAACCTTGGGGTTGCAGGACAACCCTTACCCCACTGAGCTACAGCCACCCCCATCTAACCTTAATGCTTTGAAGTTAATCAGCTGTGACTTTCTACATAACAGTTTGAAGACTTCCAGTTTATTTTGTATAGCTCCAAAAATACAAATTTGCTTCAGGGCTTTACAATCTGTTCACATAGGATGTCCCTATCCCAGGACCTCACATTGGATTAGGAAAAAGGATGGGAGCCAGAGCCTTCAAGCTCCTCTTCTATGGAACCAGCTTCCACCTTTAGTCAGTGAGACGGACTTAGGACTTTGCTCTTTGATGGCGCTTAAGATTACATCTAGGATACATGTTTCTTCTCTCCTTATGGATGAATTTACTTCTCCATTGCACATTACCATATCCAGAGTCACACTTCACATCTCATAGGGTCCATTGGACCCAACTGTCTGAAGCAGGTCCTGGGTCCTTCCTGGCCTCGAGCTGGCCTTCCCAATTGCCCTCAAGGGCCTGGTCTCTTCGAGGGATGTCCTGTGTACAGATTGTAAAGCCCTGAGGCAGATTGTGGGCTTTACTAAACTGAATTCAAAGTCCTCTAAACTATGTAGAAAGTCATAACTGATGCCGACACTCAAGGATCCGAGCCAGGCAGAATTGTGGGGATCAGTCTGTAGCTGGCCAACACCTCTCGATCAGGAGAGGGTGATTATGGTTCAGATACTTTAAAGACAAATTGATAATATCTAGTAGATAAGTGCCAATGAGGCAAAATCTTGTTAAGCAGCCTTGTTTGGATAAATGAAACATTTCACATGGTGATTTTAAAGTGTTCTTTGTAGTTTCACCATTACAGACGGACCAGTTTCCTTTTCCTAATTAACTCACCTTCACATATTCCATAGTGATCACAGAAAAGAAGTTAGGAAATTACATTAAAAGATACTTTGAACGTCAACTACAGCCCCAGTCTAGTGACAGTTTACAGGAGCACAGACTTATTTTCAAATGTCCCTTTCAGATACCATCTTCTGTGGAGCATCAGAGTGGTGATCGAGTTGGGACATTCAGGCATTAGTTTGAGGAATAGAGCCGAGAACCAGTGGTTTGAGACATTACAAAGTTTATTATAGTTTGCTTTGACACAAAGTCAATGTCTACACATTAAACTCAAGGCGTGGTAGCAGGCCGATGCAGCCGGTCATCATTTCGTGTAGTGGCACTCGACTCCGATGACGGCACTCTGACTCCTCGTGATGTGACTCCCGTCAGACACTTTGGGCTCGTAGATCAGTGTAAAGGCATAAATCAAGTCATCCTCGGTCAGCTAAGAGAGAGAGAGAACTACTGAGTAACATTCCACTGAAAGTACAACAGCAATGCATCTAAAGAGCAAAACCCTCACCACTCGTTGGCTGCCACAGTCGTGCAGCTCGTACTCAAAGACCAGCACATGAGCCCAGTCGTCGATCTCAGTGGGGGAACAGCCCCCCAGTGTGATGTCCTCTGGGTCGATCAGCTTGCCGAGGCCATGCAAGTCCTGGCTCACTTCCACCTGGATCCTGCTTTCCCCACACCGCACAGCCACGCGGTTGTCAGTCTCTGGCTGCCGCAGTTCAAAGTTCACAGGGGTCACCTTCACCGGCTCCACCGGATCTTCAGGAAACCTCCAGGACAGAGAGTCGTCCACCGGCTGGATCTGCTGAGCCCGGAACATGGCGGCTTGTTGAGGAGACTTCCTGGAGGGCCCTCTCTCAGGCGCTGCTGCTGCCCGCTCAACTCCAACTCCCAGGTAGTTCGGTGCTCTGGTTCTGAGGAATCTAGCAGCACTGAAGCTGACGCACACGAGCACAAGGCCCAACACAAGAAGCTGGCTGGAGCCCATTGTTGCAGACACAGAACTGGGGATGAATGTTCCTCCAGCACGGCCACTGCAGGCTGAAATAGGCAGTGGCTCCTCCCACTGACTCGTTAGCTTGATCGCTTTGCACAGGTGTAGATCTCACAGCTGCACAGGCCTTACTAATTAGGAGAGACCAATGTTATGTCTACCAATTATATAACAAAAAACTTCGGAATTTGGTGAAAATTAAACAATGAATCAATCAAGTGGTCAGAGTAAAGGTGCGTTCACATCCAAAGCGATGGGATTTTTTTCGCAAACGAATCCCATGAAAAGCCAACGTACAGACACGTGGCAGAACTACTGGTTAGTTATTCTGGTGGATGAAGGAGATGATAACGGTCTTTACGGAGACGAGACACAGAGATAAGCCCCGCCCCTCGCGGAGCGTCTCAACGCTTATGGCGTGAACACGGCAAACGGTCGAGCGAGTAAACTCACACGTTTTGGCCGACGCGAAAAATCTCATCGCTTTTGGTGTGAACGCGCCTTAAATAAGAAAATGTATTCAAGTGCTGTTGAAATATTGAGATGTTTTAAAAAAATGTTGTGCTACTTTGTACTTCTACCATTACATTGCGCACTAAGAGTAAAGGTGCGTTCAGACTGCTGTACCAAGGTGTCCCCCAGGGTTTGGTGCTTGGTCCTCTATTATTCATCCTCTACCTGCTCCCGCTTTGTAACATCATCAACATGGACTTCCATTGCTAGGCCAATGATGTCCAGCTCTACATCTCCACAAAGACCATTGCCACTGCTAATCTTTCCACTCTGACAAACTGCCTCACAACATTGAATTATGGATGCAAACTTCCTCAAACTCAACTGTGATGAATCTGATGATGATCATCATCGGTCCCAAATCCTCACTAAAACCAGTCACAACTACTGCCTCAACAACACCACTCTCTTCCCCCACACATTCTCCATCTCAGAGTAATGTGAGAGCAACCTCTCATTTGAACATCACATCAAACAAATCATAGGAACTGCCTTTTTAACTTAAACCATAGCCCGCCTCTCCTGTCTCCACCCATCACTCTCCTCATCTGCTGCTGCAACTTTGATACTCGCCTTCATCGACTCCAGAATTATTTACCACAACAGTAATCATCATTTCACGTCATCCAAACTACAAAATAAACTCCAGTACATCCAGAAGGTGCAATGGAGATGTAAATTCATCCATAAGGAGAGAAGAGACATGTATTCTAAACATCTTAAGCTCCAAAGAGGAAAGTCCTAAGTCTGTCTCCTGGACTGAAGGTGGAAGCTGGCCAATGTGAGGTCCTGGGATAGGGATCTTATGTGCACAGATTGTAAAGCCCTGAAGCAAATTTTTAATTTTGGGGCTATACAAAAGAAACTGAAAGTCTTCAAACTGTTATGTAGAAAGTCTCACAGCTGATTAAGAACTTCCTCAAGGCATGAAGGTTAGGGATCAGTTTGTAGTTAGCCAACCTCTGGATCAGGACTGGGCTTCTAAAGGTTTAACCACAGCTACCCAATAGATATACATGTATGACAAACTAAAAATCGTTTCAAATGAAGGTACAACTTCTCAGCCTCTTTAGGATGAATGACACATGGTCATGTTTTAGGCGAGTTGTGTACTTTCAACATAAGACAGCGCCAGTTACCTTTTCCTTATGAGCTATTCCACATAATTTAAGGAAAAGTAGTTAGGAAAATTAGATTAAGAGATACTTTGACCACAGCACCTGTCTTGGACAGTTTACAGGAGCACAGACTTATTTTCAAATGTCCCTCTCAGATCCAATCTTCTTTGAGCATCGATAGTTGTGATTGAGTTGGGACATTCAGGCATGCGTTCAGGAATACAGCCAAGAACCAGTGGTCTGAGACATTACAAAGTTTATTATAGTTTGCTTTGACACAAAGTCAATGTCTACACATTGAACTCAAGGCATGGTAGCAGGCCGATGCAGCCGGTCATCATTTCATGTAGTGGCACTCGACTCCGATGACGGCACTCTGGCTCCTCGTGATGTGACTCCCCTCAGACACTTTGGGCTCGTAGATCAGTGTAAAGGCATAAATCAAGTCATCCTCGGTCATCTAAGAGAGAGAGAGAGAGAACTACTGAGTAACATTCCACTGAAAGTACAACAGCAATGCATCTAAAGAGCAAAACCCTCACCACTCGTTGGCTGCCACAGTCGTGCAGCTCGTACTCAAAGACCAGCACATGAGCCCAGTCGTCGATCTCAGTGGGGGAACAGCCCCCCAGTGTGATGTCCTCTGGGTCGATCAGCTTGCCGAGGCCATGCAAGTCCTGGCTCACTTCCACCTGGATCCTGCTTTCCCCACACCGCACAGCCACGCGGTTGTCAGTCTCTGGCTGCCGCAGTTCAAAGTTCACAGGGTCACCTTCACCGGCTCCACGGATCTTCAGGAAACCTCCAGGACAGAGAGTCGTCCACCGGCTGGATCTGCTGAGCCCGGAACATGGCGGCTTGTTGAGGAGACTTCCTGGAGGGCCCTCTCTCAGGCCCTGCTGCTGCCCGCTCAACTCCAACTCCCAGGTAGTTCGGTGCTCTGGTTCTGAGGAATCTAGCAGCACTGAAGCTGACGCACGAGCACAAGGCCCAACACAAGAAGCTGGCTGGAGCCCATTGTTGCAGACACAGAACTGGGGATGAATGTTCCTCCAGCACGGCCACTGCAGGCTGAAATAGGCAGTGGCTCCTCCCACTGACTCGTTAGCTTGATCGCTTTGCACAGGTGTAGATCTCACAGCTGCACAGGCCTTACTAATTAGGAGAGACCAATGTTATGTCTACCAATTATATAACAAAAAACTTCGGAATTTGGTGAAAATTAAACAATGAATCAATCAAGTGGTCAGAGTAAAGGTGCGTTCACATCCAAAGCGATGGGATTTTTTTCGCAAACGAATCCCATGAAAAGCCAACGTACAGACACGTGGCAGAACTACTGGTTAGTTATTCTGGTGGATGAAGGAGATGATAACGGTCTTTACGGAGACGAGACACAGAGATAAGCCCCGCCCCTCGCGGAGCGTCTCAACGCTTATGGCGTGAACACGGCAAACGGTCGAGCGAGTAAACTCACACGTTTTGGCCGACGCGAAAAATCTCATCGCTTTTGGTGTGAACGCGCCTTAAATAAGAAAATGTATTCAAGTGCTGTTGAAATATTGAGATGTTTTAAAAAAATGTTGTGCTACTTTGTACTTCTACCATTACATTGCGCACTAAGAGTAAAGGTGCGTTCAGACTGCTGTACCAAGGTGTCCCCCAGGGTTTGGTGCTTGGTCCTCTATTATTCATCCTCTACCTGCTCCCGCTTTGTAACATCATCAACATGGACTTCCATTGCTAGGCCAATGATGTCCAGCTCTACATCTCCACAAAGACCATTGCCACTGCTAATCTTTCCACTCTGACAAACTGCCTCACAACATTGAATTATGGATGCAAACTTCCTCAAACTCAACTGTGATGAATCTGATGATGATCATCATCGGTCCCAAATCCTCACTAAAACCAGTCACAACTACTGCCTCAACAACACCACTCTCTCTTCCCCCCACACATTCTCCATCTCAGAGTAATGTGTGAGAGCAACCTCTCATTTGAACATCACATCAAACAAATCATAGGAACTGCCTTTTTTAACTTAAACCATAGCCCGCCTCTCCCTGTCTCCACCCATCACTCTCCTCATCTGCTGCTGCAACTTTGATACTCGCCTTCATCGACTCCAGAATTATTTACCACAACAGTAATCATCATTTCACGTCATCCAAACTACAAAATAAACTCCAGTACATCCAGAAGGTGCAATGGAGATGTAAATTCATCCATAAGGAGAGAAGAGACATGTATTCTAAACATCTTAAGCTCCAAAGAGGAAAGTCCTAAGTCTGTCTCCTGGACTGAAGGTGGAAGCTGGCCAATGTGAGGTCCTGGGATAGGGATCTTATGTGCACAGATTGTAAAGCCCTGAAGCAAATTTTTAATTTTGGGGCTATACAAAAGAAACTGAAAGTCTTCAAACTGTTATGTAGAAAGTCTCACAGCTGATTAAGAACTTCCTCAAGGCATGAAGGTTAGGGATCAGTTTGTAGTTAGCCAACCTCTGGATCAGGACTGGGCTTCTAAAGGTTTAACCACAGCTACCCAATAGATATACATGTATGACAAACTAAAAATCGTTTCAAATGAAGGTACAACTTCTCAGCCTCTTTAGGATGAATGACACATGGTCATGTTTTAGGCGAGTTGTGTACTTTCAACATAAGACAGCGCCAGTTACCTTTTCCTTATGAGCTATTCCACATAATTTAAGGAAAAGTAGTTAGGAAAATTAGATTAAGAGATACTTTGACCACAGCACCTGTCTTGGACAGTTTACAGGAGCACAGACTTATTTTCAAATGTCCCTCTCAGATCCAATCTTCTTTGAGCATCGATAGTTGTGATTGAGTTGGGACATTCAGGCATGCGTTTCAGGAATACAGCCAAGAACCAGTGGTCTGAGACATTACAAAGTTTATTATAGTTTGCTTTGACACAAAGTCAATGTCTACACATTAAACTCAAGGCATGGTAGCAGGCCGATGCAGCCGGTCATCATTTCATGTAGTGGCACTCGACTCCGATGACGGCACTCTGGCTCCTCGTGATGTGACTCCCCTCAGACACTTTGGGCTCGTAGATCAGTGTAAAGGCATAAATCAAGTCATCCTCGGTCATCTAAGAGAGAGAGAGAGAGAGAGAACTACTGAGTAACATTCCACTGAAAGTACAACAGCAATGCATCTAAAGAGCAAAACCCTCACCACTCGTTGGCTGCCACAGTCGTGCAGCTCGTACTCAAAGACCAGCACATGAGCCCAGTCGTCGATCTCAGTGGGGGAACAGCCCCCCAGTGTGATGTCCTCTGGGTCGATCAGCTTGCCGAGGCCATGCAAGTCCTGGCTCACTTCCACCTGGATCCTGCTTTCCCCACACCGCACAGCCACGCGGTTGTCAGTCTCTGGCTGCCGCAGTTCAAAGTTCACAGGGGTCACCTTCACCGGCTCCACCGGATCTTCAGGAAACCTCCAGGACAGAGAGTCGTCCACCGGCTGGATCTGCTGAGCCCGGAACATGGCGGCTTGTTGAGGAGACTTCCTGGAGGGCCCTCTCTCAGGCCCTGCTGCTGCCCGCTCAACTCCAACTCCCAGGTAGTTCGGTGCTCTGGTTCTGAGGAATCTAGCAGCACTGAAGCTGACGCACACGAGCACAAGGCCCAACACAAGAAGCTGGCTGGAGCCCATTGTTGCAGACACAGAACTGGGGATGAATGTTCCTCCAGCACGGCCACTGCAGGCTGAAATAGGCAGTGGCTCCTCCCACTGACTCGTTAGCTTGATCGCTTTGCACAGGTGTAGATCTCACAGCTGCACAGGCCTTACTAATTAGGAGAGACCAATATTATGTCTACCAATAATATAATGCAACATTGAATCATTCAAGGTGTCAGAGTAACTAAGAACATGTATTCAGGTGCTGTTAACATATTGAGATGTTTTTTTTTACTTCTACCATGACATTTGGCACCAAGAGTAACTATAACAATAGTTAATTGTTAATTTACAGATTAAGGGGTTGTATGTATAATGAAATATCAGATTATATTTTTAAATAAACTTGCAACAATGGGATTTCTTTGACGATTACAAATTTGGGAAAAATATTCTTTGCGGCAAAGGACAAGGTGACTTCCGTCTGACATGTAGTATGTGAGCGTGAAAAGAGTAGCATTTTCATACATATTTTTTTTTTTTACATCGACAGTTAGTTTGTGACCAGTTCATAACTTTCAAATTACTTTTGGTGTGGACTCTAAATGAAGTCCCACATTCAGTAACCAGGAGCTCTCTAGTGGGGTAATATGGTACTATTACCACGGAAGTATATACATATATATATATATATATATCATATTATGCAAAAAAGTCTTGCAGTCTGGTAACTGCAGGACCAATGTCTTTATTTTACTCAAGATGTATGTAACATTTTAAAATATAGTATAATATAATGTAGTAAGGCTCCGAGACATTCTGTACGGTTTCAATGTCTTGCAGATCACCTTTTTTATTTAATGTCATCTGTACTGAGTCTTCCCTCCTCTTCCCTCTGGGATGTTCACATCAATGATTCCTTTATTGATTTTAGTACAATTATATATCCCTGACCTTTAGGAATGGTCGTTTTACACTGGAACACTTGAAAACAGCTTTGAAATCAATTTACAATTGTTTCATTATCAAGAGATTATTGATTTACATTAAAGTAAAAAACAACATAAGACATCATTTCAATTGTATTTATTTTTCAATAAAACAGCTCAAGGTTACAAACCTTCACATGGTCATTTTAATAATTTACATAATAATACAAAATAATTTAAAGCTAGAAAAGTCACAAAGATGTGCGTTTATGAATTCAATTTGACGCTCAACACCAAACAGATCCTTCTGTTTCCATATATTAATCCATATCCATATCTGATTAACCAAACGGAATAAATTCAACAGCTCCAGTTTATCGAATGGTCCAGTTTGTCTGTTTCTCTGATTGGCTGTTTAGGAAATGCACCCTGATTAGTGATGAAACTACAGTTGATCAAACAATCAGTCCAGAGTTCAGTTATGAGATGTTTTGTCTTAAAGTGGTAGCTGCAGAAGTGATCCTAGGAATTTGTCAGGAATTTGTCAGCTGACCTTTGACCTCTAAAGGCAAGAGTGTCTGCACAGGGTGCCGCAGGTGGACAGTCGGTTGCGTTCAGAGAAACGAGGCGAAGAACTTATTCTCTGCACCAGCGCTTCGGGAAGGGGAGGTCGGTTTGACCTTTGACCCGCTGCGCTGGCGCTTCCTCCTGGCTCTGCGGTTCTTAAACCACACCTGGAAACACAAAGAGAGACGGAGAGGAGGTTCGTTACTGCATGTTCTCTTGGCAGCAGACGTTTTAATTTACCAAATTTTAACATATAACATTAAATACAGCAATAATATGAATTCACATTTGCCTGGAGAGATAGACACACACAAAAAACATACATTTGAGTAAAAAAAAACATGCTTATCAACAATGTTTACCCTTTGTATCATACTAATTAAATTAGTTATTATTAATACAACATTTTATAATAATATAACATAATATATGATAATTTCCCCTAAAAAAACATACTTAAATTGGCACATAATAGTTTTTTTTTTACTTCTTGGTAAGTGAATGCTTAAAAGGCCGCAGCCTGGAGAGGTTTCATGCGTCTTTCATGCGCCGGACTCACCCGGACGATCTCCTCGTTCAGCCCGCTGCTCCTCGCCAGCTCTGCGCGCGCATCCATCGTCGGGTAGGCGGTGAGCTCGAACTGCGACTCGAGGCGCTTGGTTTGGCTGTCGGTGAACACCGTCCTCGACCGGGCCTTCTGACGCGTCTGCGGCTGCGCGGACAACCCGACCCGCTGGTAAACGGACAACTGCGGAGCATCTGCTAAAAAAGAGAGAGAGAGAGACGCGTGATCAAAACGTATGAACGTTAAGCTTATTTTGTGAATGTGTAAGAATGAATCGAAATACAAAATAAAAGTTTGTCAAAGCACACATGTCCAAGTGAATGTGAGAATACCTGCAGGGCCGTGGCTGCTGAAGTGCACGTACACTCCGGGGGGGTCTGAATACACGCCGGAGAGGTCAGTGTGATGGAAGCCCGCTCTATACGGGGCAAACGCATCGCGGAGACTCATCTCCCGGTACTGCAGACAGCCCGGCACCGGCAACAGCACCGGCGGAGGAGGCCTGAGTTCGGGGATCCCTTGGAGATACCCGCCCGGGGAGAAGTCCATGCCCGGTGGCCTGAGTCCGAGCTGCGGGGAAAGGATGCGCTCGATGCTGAAGTCCGTCACTCTGCTCCCGTCCATGATGCGGCTGTGACCTGAGGGACCCGAGAGGGCCGCGCGGTCCACTTTTAAACAGAAACGAGGTCCATCAGACACCTGACGGCTCGTTAACATGCTAATGCGAGCTTCAATCACGGAGTGATGGCTTCATGTCAGACATGACTCGAAATGTAGACTCTGATTGATCCTCTTGAAGCTGCTGACCCTTTGAAGGAGAGTGATGAGAGTGATGATGGGACGTCTATGGAAACTGTTTATTTAAACTGGAGCTCAGTTGTTAACGTGCACTTCACTTCAAACGACATCCACAAACAGGACGACGTGCACACCCACGTCGTTGATCGCTAACTCTTTGATTTTGTCCCACGTGGGTGGACATTTGTATTATTAATTTTGTTGCAGAGTTTTGATATATGTTGGTCTGTTTATTATTTTTAATCTACTCACATGAATGCAGCACAAGTGCATTACAGGTAAGGACACTTTATAATGAACATGATAACAGGGATAAAATGCCATAAATTGACAAATTAGTCAAAAAATAGTAGTGATGGAAAATAAGACTAATGGAGTACGAAGATTGACAGAATGGAAAATACAAACTACTGAATAATTATAATAATAATTTAGCAACTATTTCAGACATATTGTACTCTGTGATATTTAATAGTTGTTTAAAAAAAGTCATTTAAAAGGGATTTCTGAATATATGTGGTTTTATTAGTTCACATCTTTCACTTGTTTGAGGATCTTTGAATGAAACGTAGACAGCTGACATTCACCCTCGGCCTAATATCAGAACCCATCTCTATCGGTCTGACTATATGGAGAATACGGGACTATTGTTGGGGGCAAACCTCCTCCACGTGGCCCAGTGTTTGCTCTCATGGGAACGTTTACCGGCATTCCAACTGGGATTGATCAATACTGATGGGACAACATACAGAGACCACGACGGTTCCCATTACACCACTGTGTCCCGTTGCTGTTGCTGAAGATCTGAATGACTTCATGGTGTAAAGAAAGAAAACAACATGGCCATACCACTTTCATTGTAATACTTTTAATATGTTTATTTACACTTTAAAAATGAGATCATACACAAGCATGCCGGTTTTATTTCGTCAATTGAAAATGTCAACCGGTACAATAAGGGATACGTGACTCAGAACTGTCTGAAGCTAGTCGAAAATGAAATGCATCAAATATAATTATGATTTTGTATTCAGTGTGAATCAACCCTCTTTGTTTTTTTCGGTGATGGGGTGTTAGCTCAGTCTGACCTCTGGGGGAAGATCTTCCAGTGATCAACAGCAGATCGATTCTCTCTTTGAACTCTCTCTCATCAGATCGATCGTTAATAGTCATGAAAGCAACCGCAGATTACTACACATCCTCACACTGAAGATCAAAGAGCACATTTAGATATTTAAATCTTTCAATCACCTTATTCAGTCTCACTGAGGCTCACTATGAAAACACAAAAGGCGAGTAGCGGCACACCGATCATATCACAGTCCGTCAGGAGATCAGTGGCAATTCAAACTTCAGTGTTTCATTTATATTATACATGTTTCTTTGTGTTCTTTTTAATCTGTGCTTAGATGGTTAGAAGTCGGTCCACATAATATATTTAAAACTATATTTTCTGAGTGGCCCCAATTGTTTTTCATTGAATGTCTTAGAAATAAGTATATTATATAATCTCCAGTAAAATCTCCAACTAAAACACATATTTTGTATTGATGTCATTCTTAAGCATCTCATTGTCATATCCGACCCTCAATTCATATATGTTGTCATGTTCAGCTGACGGGCTAAACTCTCTGAATTACTTTATGTTGTCACTTCATTGAAATAAAGTCATTGTAAGTATATAAAGTGATACTTACAGTAATATTAAAGTGAGGAATGTTCACTGGGTAAGAAACAGCCTCAATTTGATCCGGAGACGAACAAGGCCATCAGCCAGAAGATGGGCTCTCTAAAGGGGTCTGGTGCTGCGTTCAGGGCGCAGAGTTCAAACCAGAACCCACCGAGTGAACGAGGGAGGTTCATCTGTGACGGAGTCTCACACAGTTTCTCGTTGAAATGATTGACGTACTCCATGATGGGGCGACGTACTCTATAATGGGGTGACTGCCCCTTTAGTCGTGGTTGGGTTCAGCCAATCCCAGAGAAGGCTGGTTTTGGCCTGCAGCTTGAGAATGAGTTGCTTTATTTTACAACGTCAGGGCAAAGACGTGAAAAGACTTACATTTGTTTATTAGCGCAAGCTTTAATTTGTGTGCAGGTTTTTAAAACCGTTCCAGATTGTGATCAGGCATAAAAGGCCAAAGGAGGAGGAGAAGGATAGAAACAGGAAGGAGGCTCAAGTCTCAACCAGAGTGATGTCCGTAACCTGCAGCGATGACCTGGACTCTCCGAGGATGGGGCGAGAGAGAGAGAGAGAGAGAGAGAGAGAGAGAGAGAGAGAGAGAGAGAGAGAAAAACTGTTGGAGGGAGGACATAATATGAAGAGTCATAGCAATAATTCATTGATGTGGATCATTCAATAAAAAAGAGAAGAAGAAAAGTCTCCTGTCTGAAACGAGGCGTTTAGTTTGTGAATGCATCCGCCTCCGCATGACTCATCTCACAGCCAGCAGGCATGAATCAGAGGAGTTTTTGAAATATGAGCTCTCGTTGAGATGGACTAGTTCAAGAGATTTAAGTCGCTATTTAACTTCAGAAATCACAAATTTGCCTCAGAGAGCTTTACAATATGTCCACCACACGACATCCTTTGGTCCAGTTCTTTTTTTCCTCCAATGCTGTGAGGCAAATCCGTGTTTGTTTTTTTGGCTGTACAAAATAAATGTAATTGAATTGTGTCGTCAGGGTGGTGCGTCCAATGTCCATGCTAGAGACCGAGCCTTGACACAGACCTCCAGTAATACTCATGCATATGTTGTAGAAAGAAAAAAGAAATTGTGAATGTTTAAAACATGTGTTGAATGAAAGGATGTTGTATCCAGCATCAGGACGGTGAGTACTACATTGAAATTCTTATTTTGAAAAATGTGTAGTATTATTTAAGATATAAAAAACAAAGACACTATATTCACAGAATCTTACCTCTCGACTAAACCGCTCCGTCCTGCATTAGGAAAGTGTGCATTGAATATAAATACTTGTAAAACATGTCACTGTCACTCAGTCTGGGGTTTGCTCACTAAGAGAAACGGTTGGGAACCACGGTTCTCGACTGCTTGTGGTAAACGGCTTGTTGTTTGGGATTGCATGTGTAGCTTCATGTTTATGTTGCATCTTTGTTGGTTTTCTTCTTTTCTGTGTTGAGAGCTATTCTCTTTGCATACGGACAATAAAGTTAATCCTGATTTTAATGAACAAATGAATTCTGTGTTGTTCGAGGTGAATGAAGGCTGAATGATGAACAGCTTGGTGAGACATCAGTGGGGGCATCTTTAGCTGAAAGTAGCTTTCAATACCTACATTTTTAGGACTACTTCGTGTGTGTGTGTGTGTGTGTGTTCCCCCCTCCTCCTCCTACTCTTCCTAATGAATGCTGAACCTGCAGACGGACTCTTTGTCTGCGCGTGTCATTCGTCAGCCCACTTACATATTAATGAGCCTGGTTGAATACTCGCCGCTGCAGTGGCCCTGTCTGACCAGCAGGGGGCGGTGCAGACAGCAGAGCCCACAGACGGCTGTGAAGCCATTATGTAACCCCTCCGTCCTCCCGGTCCCCATGCTGCCCTTTGTTGTTTTCATCGACTCATCTTTCATTCAGCGTCCTCCCTCCGCCATCGCCTCAGCCTCTGTAGTAAGAAAAGACATGCAACTGGCTCTTTGTCCGTCCCGCGCACATGTACACGCACGCACGCACACGCACACACACACACACACACACACACACACACACACACACACACACACACACACACACACACTTCTAGACGCACTAACTCCAGACAGTCATTAGACGGCCCCGACCTTCACAGCTCAAACACACACACACACACACACACACACACACACACACACACACACACACACACACACACACACACACACACACACACACACACACAATCCCCCCACTCACACACACTTACCCCCCCCACACACACTCACCCCCCCCTCCCCACACACTCACACCCCACACACACTCCCCCCCCACACACACACACACACACACACACACACACACACACACACACACACACACGCACACACACACACACACCTCCCCCCCCCACATCCTCCTGCCGTGCTCCTCACCACCTGAGGCGGTACAGAAGTCTCTCTCTGAATAAAGTGATCTCTCTTCAGGCTCGCTTCATTGAACTCAGTTCTGCAGGCTCATGGTGTTCCTCCCGCTCAGCCCTCTGATGGCTCCGTGTCTCTTTACTCCCTCGGACGAATCCAACGCACCCACAAGGTTTTCACAGAGGTGGACACTGAAACTCTCCTGAGAGGACGGGATAAAAACACTTTTTAAATTACACTCTTTTATTCATTTCACAAGTACAAGGCTGGTTTTATTATCACTATGATGAATTATAGTTATTATCATCAATACAGGAAAAGGATTACATTGCCCACATGTGTGTCCGAGTGTGTCAGTGTGAGGACGTGCACCTCACCTGTCTGTGCACAGCTGATCTGGTATTCTGCTCCAGTAAACGGAATTATGAGTCGGGTGCCCGCTCTGGCCACCTGCTCCAGGAGCCCTCGTCTCAGGGTTGCTGCGACTCGCACTTTCTCAAAGCGCCTTTTACCACCAGAGCCATTAGACTTCAGGACGGACAGCTGCTTTTCCTTCCGGCTGTGAGGCTCCTAAATATATCCTCCTCCCACGGCATATTATATAGTTTGACGATGTACTTTTGTTGTGTTGCAAAATGGCACTAGAGACTTTGTAAAATAGAAATGACCAATACGAGGTGTTATCTCTGTTGGGTTGTAATAGTTTATTTTGATGTTGCACATGTACATGGAGGAAGTCATATGCTAGAAATTAATACATATAGAAATATATTATAATAGGAAATATTAGGGAGAATATTATTATGACTGTATGATTTTATTGTGAAGCATTAGGGAAAGACTCTGTTTACTGTATTGACTATGTGATGATAACATGCACAAGAGATACGGTTTATATGTATGTTTACATGTATGTTGCATGGGAATGAATGTTAGTTAGTATTTCAGAAATGTCGAATCCGGAAAATAACACACTAGGCTTTTATTTTAAAGGGACTTTTTTAGTAGTTTGACCGGAAGTGACGTTGTGACCCAGGATCGTGAACTTTGACCCCTCCATTTTGATAGCGGACTGTTAGCCAGAAGGTGTTGCATGACTGAATAACAAAGGACTAACTTCTAATAGGTGATTGGCCGCTGGAGACTAATACCTCTTTTTCTGCTGCAGGGAGGAATGTTTGTTAAACTTCTTGTCATTAAATATGGTTAAATTCGATCCATCGCATTCCGGTCCCGATTTCCATCGAGCGCGAGACGCCCGGCTTTGCTTGCTTTCTTAATTGCTGCCGCCTGAATGTCGTCCATCTGGTCCACCAATTAAAGCAGCTTGATCTGGAACAATTAAAGAAGTTACTTAACAGCCGCGTGTTTTACATAACTAAGAACGCTTTGTTTGTGGCTCCTGGTTTATGCATACTACACTATTAAAATCAAGTATATCGCGCCATACGGATGCAGTTCCTGTTACGACCACTAAACAGACGCTGGTTCCAAGGGAGAGATTCTTGAAATACTGGAGGAAACCTGTATTTTTTACGGTTGTTCTTGGTAATGATTAGGACACTAAGATTTTAATTATGAGGAAAGGATGGACACAATAACTAAAAGTTTGTTTGCAGGAATATCAGCCTTTCACAGTCAGCTGTGGTGATTTGGCTGTTTTGTTTTATTAGCTGGTAAATAAATATATTCTTACCTGTTTCAGAGCATTGAGCTATCAAGCTCCTCTTTTATGGAACCAGCTTCTTTCACTCTGGGGTGCAGAAACAGTCACCTCATTTCATGGTATTTCAGAGTAGATTTAAGACTCTCCGCTTTGATAGTCTTATAGTTAGGGCTGAATCAGGTTTGCCCTAGTCCAGCTTCTAGATATGCTGCTATAGGCTTATAGGCACGTTTTAGGATACACTGAGCTCCTCCTTCCTCTTATCTCTTCCTCCTTCTGTTTACATGGATTGTGAAAATCTGGATAATGGCCCATGCCTACTACTCATTCATAATTCCTTTCATATTCATTGAATGTGTAACAAACTGTTTAGTTTCTCCTGTGTTCTGTCTCCTCTGTTTCTCCTGTCTCCTCTGTCTTGATTGTTTCATTCCCTTCACCACCTGCCCTAGCCACTCCTCTGTCTACTTGATTGGTTAATTGCCTACACCTGCCCTCAGCCACTCCTCTGTCTCCTTGATTGGTTAACTCACTTCACCTACCCTCAGCCACTCTTCTATTTCAGTTTTTGGGGAGTTTTTCCTGATCTGATGAGAGAACCTGGGACAGGTCACACATTTGTAATTTGTGATTTTGGACTATACAAAATTGACTGAATTGAATCCCGTTTGAGGAAACGCCTGCTTGGTGCAAACGTGAGAAAATATCACAAGCACTCAACAACGACGTAGACACAAACCAAAAGGAATATTTGACCCCGTTTGGTCATTTCTCCCTTCTGAGTGTGTCTGATGAAAGTGATCTCACGCTCCCATTGGCTGCGATTATTGTAGAATGGCCAGAACGGATGTTACGGTAAAGGTCAGCAAATACACACAAACAAACACAATGTGCACTTACAAGTGGACATCTAAACAGATGAAAGAGTAAAGGGAAGATCAATTGAGTTCATTTCTTATGCAGGCTGTGTTTGTGTGCGTGTTAAAGAAAGAAGTGGGTGTGGTGTAAATATGGTAAAGGGATAGTGCCAGCTGATTGGTCCGTTTGGGCGTACATGCGGCGCGTTGGTTGGCTGGTTTGCTCCACAATAGGAGCAAAGATAGGCTGACAGGCGGACAATGGCCGTGTCATTGGTCCCTTCAGAGAACAAAAGACGGCTTGGGCATTGAGGCGGAAAGTTGAGGAGGTCAGTGTGTGTGCGTGTGTCTTTGTGTGTGTGTGCAGTTCATTGCGTGGTTTGGTACAGCAATATGTTTTTTGCAGCATGCTGGAAAAATAGCATTTAAGTGTGAAGTATACTGTAATAAAAACGATTGAAACTCTAATGTTGTGTTTTTGTGGCATGGAGCTCAATCTTTTATATCCATTTTATTTAAGAAGCATTCAATAAAACAATTCATCATCACTTTGTTACCATATAATCTCTGGCTGATGCAATCACCAGTGGATTCTGACTGAAGCGTGCCACAATCGGAGGAGGCGTTGATCCTCCTCTCTTTTCGAGAGGCAAGAAGGAGACCAATTCCCATTAACAAACCTAATCTATTATGTTTTTCCTTTTCTATCAAAATACCTTTTTTTTTCTTTTTCTGATGCTTCTCCTGCAACAACAGGACAGGAAAGAAGGCGAAGGCCAGTGTGTGTGAAGTGATGGTGCAGCTTTTGGTCCATATGACTTTAGGCCAAAGCTGAAACTATTTTTACACTGGGGCAACTTTAGCTGCTTAGATCCAAGTGAGGCTAATCATCTACATAGAAAACCTCAAGTACCATCTGAAGAGGCCCGGTGCTCATCGGGCCGTGGCAAACAAAACCAGAGGGAAGGTAATGAGCTCTCGCACATCACATTTAAATGTTGTTAGCAAGATCCAAATTAGGGGATCCAGCAGGATGTTTTTGAGGATCTTGTAGGACTTGGATCAGTACGGATGCATCACATGAGCTCCAGTTGGAAACCGATTATGAATCGAGCGAAAAGGGAAAACGGATTCCTTCGTTCATCGATTATTATCGCTCCAAACTGAAACCAGAATGTGACGGTGGGCAGACGGGACCCTGACATCGGATACGTGATACCTGAGGTGACGTGGATTGGAAGTATGTGTGATTTCACTGAATTCAGTGTGATTTCACTGAATTCTAAAGTTCCCCCCGATAGCTCAACGGCCCACCGACGGAAACCATTGGTGACTTCCCCATGAAGAGATGAACTCGACAGCCGGCGACCTAAATCAAGCCGCTCCGTGGCTCGTGCTCGCTGTAAAGTTCCCATCGGGGTTGGAGGTTCGATCCCCGCCCTAGTCGATGTGTCCTTGAGCAAGACACTTAATCCTGAATTGCTCCCTGTAGCTGCGTCTACAGTGTATGAATGTAACAGGATTGTAAGTCGCTTTGGATAAAAAGCGTCAGCTAAATGACATGTAATGTAATGTATTGTATCTGCACGTAGCCATAAACACAGCACAGTGTGTTTGTGCGATTGTCCCGGCACGGCGGCGAGTAACGTGGCCGTGAATAGCCTCGCAATCAGAATGTTCATCTGCTCATTTACATATAAGCACCAATCCGCAGCAAAGTGTGTGTGAACTCATCTACATCATCAAGATGAGCCACACGTGTACACACCGGCATGCATAAAACACACACACGCTTGCAACCGTGTGTGTGTGTGTGCATATGGAGTCAGTTATTAGAAATTTCGTGCTCATTTTTAAATCGATTGAAATAAATGCTGCATGTAAAAAATATCGAATTTACAAATGGTTATTTCGGCCACCGTGTTTGGCCTCTCCTCCCTCTCGCCGACAGGTCCCACATGCCGTCTACTTCACCACGCTTCCTGCCAGCGCCATGACGGTTTCGTTAGCCGACTCGACGGGAACCACGTAGCACCGTGGCGGTTTCATGTTTTAAGTTTTGATTCCAATGTTCAACCGTTTTCAGACCGAGTCCAGATGGAGCATCCAGGTCGAGTGTGTTTGATTTTTTTTAAGAACAAGTCTGCTGACCAGCAGAAGTCGTCATCTGGCCTTCTGGTACGACAGAGAAGCATGGACATAATCATTCAAAGGTTGTGAGTTTGCGGCGACCACCACAGTCAACCATTAAGTGTTCTCAGAGAGATTGAGGCTGATGCCCCAGACGATGAGCATCTCTAAGTAAAGCTGCACTGAAGTTGGAAACACCACATGTTCATTGAGATGAGAGCTCCATCTACGACCTCCCTAGTGGTCACTCCTTTGACCTGATGCTAAATCCTGATGTTTTTTCATCAAAAAACGTACTTGAGTAAAAGTAATAACACCTTACTGGAAGATTACTCCAGTAAAAGTTAACTATGAGAATACTACTTGAGTAAAAGTATTTGATCATTACTGTACTTAAGTATAAAAGTAAATTTCTGATATTAAATGTACTTAAGTATTGAAAGTAAAAGTACCGGTTACAGATTTGCACTTTAGTAGCACTTGAATGTCTCTTATTGTGGTACTTTTGTAGTTTGACTATGTTGAGGAAATGTTACTTTTTGTATTCTTGTTGTTCTTAGTTTGTACTCTAGGTTGAAATGCACTTATTGTAAGTCGCTTTGGATAAAAGTGTCTGCTAAATGACATGTAATGTAATGTAATGTAAAAGTAAATGATGTTAATACAAAAGCAAATGGTCAATGTTGTGTTGAAAATAAATACTTAAGTACAGTTACAAATGAATTCCTACATCCTAAACTACAAACTCAGATCATTGAGTGACATAAAATGTATATATTAAATAATTAAATGACATACAAGTAATTGTCGGATGTGAACGACCACTTTATCTGCGTAAGGAGGGGAACTATACACGTCAGAGACAACAACACAAAACAAAACAGCCTTTCCCAGAAGCGCCGAGCTACAGGCGCGTCACGTGATGCAGCTCAGCAGCTGCAGGTGCGCGCGTGAGGACAGGTTCAGGGGGGGCGTGGCTTGTGAATTACCTGCAGCAGGTAGGTTCGGGTTACCTGGCCGGTATGTAGTTTGTGTTTTCCGGCCGCAGTCTGCAGAAGAGTCGAGTCACTCGGCTCCTCTCCGCCGACTGCACGTAAGCCTCACCTGGATCACCGGAAGTGGTTGTGAGCGGCGGTTCCCGCGCCTGGTTTCTACTCCTTCTTCCCCGAAACGAGCTCCTCCGCCAGCAGCTGGTGAGTTCACCATCACACCGTCACACGGACGTCCATCGGATCACGATCACCACGTCACACGCCGCGTCCACTGGCTGCGGGTCGGTAAAGGGTTTGATCTGCAGGCCAAACGAAACTCCCATCGCCGGGTTTGGGAGGGTGATGGGAGGGTGGTCAATTAAAATACAAGTTACAAGTCTTTTATTGTCAGATGCACAGCATGTCACAGGGTCAGACTGGGCACTGCAATTCTTGGGACAAGGAATCACACAACAACTACCATAGCATAACATAGCAAACATAATACTTCACTGTTCATATATATATATATGTGTGTGTGGGCTGTTAGGAGTGTATCGTGTCCTGTCAGCTTGCCCTCAGGGTAAGGCGTTTGCACAGTTGTGTGTTGGTGTGCGTGTGCCCCTCTGTTGCCATGGTTACACAGACGGGTATCTTGCACGCTGGAGTGGAGGAGGCCTCCTTTTTTATTTTTTATTTAGAAGGTGTAAGTTCCAGGTGTTTTGTTTTCTAATTCCGTTGATTTAATGTGTTTTCTTTACCTGAATAGGGACAATGTTCAAAGACTGATGACCTTAGAACAAAGAGGGATTTAATGCACTGGGTATTTATTTCTCAAAAATGCGATATTCACTTAGTTCCTGTTAGCTGAAACAATAGAATGTTAAAAACAGTTTGATACCTACTATTAGGAGAACATCTTGCAGATGAAGAGTACCTAATATTACCATTACAGTTCTAACAAGGACTTTGAAAATCACGTTTAAATCTCATCAGATGCTCGTGGCTTGCAGACTAACAAGTTAAATAAACGACATGATGCTGTTTGTGACGTTTACCTGTCAACATGGTGCTTCCTTAATCCAAACAGAGCATCGTCTTTTTGGAGGAGTGACGTTAATAAATAACCATTTAACCCCGCGGTCTGTTGAAGGAGATATCAGGAATACAGAGAGCAGAGCTAAACTCAGGAGCTGCTTGCCCCGGGAAGGAGATGATGGTGACCCTCAAAGGTCAGCCCGTCGTCAGTGCGCCACAGTTATTACTAACTTTATTGAGTTATTGCTAACTCAACATCATACTTTTTAACTTTTGATAACAGTCGGCAGATACACTATGTTGTTTGCTCTAGAGTTTTTTTGTAACTGTTGTTTGCAGAAACTTTCAATGGCAACCTTTTTTTTTTTTTATGCCGACTGGGCGGATATATAGTACCTTTTTCAGTTTTTCACATTTGTAAACTGAATATCGGACAAAACAAGACGTTTGAAGAATTGACCTCGGACTGTAGGAGTTTTTGTTGTGCATATATCTCCAATAATAAGTGGCTTAATGAAGTTGCAATACATGTTATACACAGTACTAAGTCTCGCATATTCAAAACACGCACGCCCTCCTCGGCCACACCTGAACGGAAGAAACCATTAGGCCTGTGTCAGAGGTCCTGGCGGACTCGGATCGAGGTGTCTCCAGCAAATCCTCTAACAAACCCGCTGATCCCTGCGAGCGCGTTCAGGGCTTTGTGCTGCAGATGTTCTCTTGTACTTCCCTTTATCCGAGCGTGTGCGGGTTGCGTCTGAAATCCATTCCTTTGACCTGAGAGCGCTCGGTTGACGGCAAATTATTTGCCAACAATACAGATATATTAATGCTCCTCTTCCAGCTTCTCTAATGCTCTGATTAGCATATATATTATTTATTTGTGTCGCTCGGAAGACTTGTTTTGGGACAACATCACAGTGCAAAACAAAAGTTGTGGGAAGACATTGTGTATGGGCAAAAAATAACCAACAAAACCAACATTAGGCAACAGGAACACAACACGTGGGGTTGAGTGTCCCGTGTTTGATACTAATACACTTTGTATTGGCTTTGCGTAAAAAACTAGAAACCGGCCACTTTGATGTCCGTGTACAGGAAGCGGTTACATTGTCTTCGTGGCTATTTGATAAGCTGCCATGATCCGGCCTGCATTGTAACTGTGATTTGGGGTTTCTGGCTGTTGGTGGGACAAAACCAGATGTTGTGATACATGTTTCAATGTTCTCAGATTGTTATAGCCTAGTAGCCCTGCATGAAATCTCGTATAAATACCCTTATAATAATGTTTACAGACAATGTTACGTTGACATAGTGTGTAGCATATTCACAATCACATTTTCTTCCTGCAGACCTGGGGACAGGTTAGTATTCCTGTGTAGAATCATCCATTGGTCCCAAGGTGTGTGTGTGTGTGTATATGTGTGTGTGTGTGTGTGTGTGTGTCTACCCTGTAACAGTGTGGCGTATCCTATGACTGCCGTGGCTACAGTTTCACTTCAGGGACCTGTGCTGAATCCTTAGTCTCCAATGAGAGGCTGAGTGTTTGCCCTCATTCACCACCGAAACTACGATCGTGACCCTTAAAATGGTTCTCACGTTTTACAGCCACAGTATTGGTGTGTGTGTCGTCGGCATGGAACTATTATTTAACTTATTGATGACTCTGCATGTTATTTAGTCGGATCCCAATCACATGTTCAGAAACCCCAAAGGCCTTGTATCCCTCTTGCAGTTCAAGATATTCGGTTCAATATCTTCTCCTCTACATTTAAGAAGCTGGAACCAGCACATTTTCCTTCAGCATAACAAATATTTTGTCACCTTTCCAACACTTCTGAATACCTGGAGCCGAGTGAATTCACCCGCAGTCAGTAATGTCATAACATGTGTCCTTTTTAAACACACACACACACACACACACACACACACACACACACACACACACACACACACACACACACACACACACACACACACACACACACACACACACACACACACACACACCAAATGGAATATTTGTTTGACTTGCAGAGGTCAAAATGAAAAGCAAAAAACATAGTCAACTTTTGGGGATTGAAAGAAGGGACTGTTGTCGAAAGCTAGTGCTGCATCTTACTTCTAAAAATGTAAATATCTTTCTCCGACTTCTTTCACGGTGAGAGGTTCTGCAGAAAAAACATAAAAATAACAAAAAGTGTTGGTCTCGCCTGTCAAACATTAACAACATGTGTCTCCTTATCAGAGTCTGAACTACCGCCACTCGGTGTCTGTGATCCTCAAACACTTTCTCTTTCCAGTCCGTTTAATTCCCCTCACTGTGCTGCTTTGTGACGCCACTTCCAGCTTAGTTAGTTTAACATTCAAATCGGCAGAGAAGCGTTGCTGTATTTGGGTCATGAGAATAGGATCTGTTGAGTGAAACAGCTCCCAACACCTTTTTTTGAAGTTTCAAAGTCCCGTTCAGCTTGAAACTAGATTTGACATAATCCCTGAGCTTTACTTCCTTACTGGTTTACTTTTTTAAGCCAGAACTGTTGCTTTTGGTGATCAAATAATACTTTTGTGTCTAACTATCTTAGAGAGGGAAGTAGAGAGCATGTTGTTGTATTCAACACCTCCAGAGTGTCTTTACAATAATACAGTTTGGTTTGGAGTGACATAAATCCATCAAGTTAACATTTAAAAGGTGTGTACTTAGGACCTGTGAGGGGCAAGTATGCACCGGGTGTGTGTTCAGTCTACGTGTCAGTCTTGGTTTGGATAAGGAAAAAGGTTAAAACATTTTTTTAAAGTAAGCCTTTCTTAATGTAGTTGCAACGTACGTGATGTAGCATCAGACCTGGTTATTTATATATATATATATATATATATATATATATATATATATATATATATATATATATATATATACACACCAATAGTGATATTAGGCTATACAAATACATTTAATTGACTTGCGTACATCATTTAGGATAAAGCTGTCATTTTAAATTAGTAGTGTTAGTACTAGTAGTTGATAAATTCTCGTACAATCTTTTACAACTAATTGCACAATCTTTTATTTTCTGATCATTTAGTTTGCTAAAATGAAAAGGAAAGAGCGTGACAAAAACTCTGCATGCAGTCTGCAACTTTAAGTTGGATTCATATCCAGACCAAGTCAAAACTTAACCATCTCTACGTATTTCCTTAAATGCTCTTTGTGCCTCCGGTGGAGGAAACGGACTCTCTTGTATTGGTTCTCTCAGTAGCAAGCGGTGCTTTGCTTTTTCTCCGCTTAATTTGATCGAAATGTAACTTGGCGTGAGAGGCGGACTGAGTAAGGCATGGTTGGTTTCGGTCATTTTGTGGGTTTTGTTGTTGACAACAAAAAAAGGAGGAAACAAATATCAACAATGGGTATACTCGGTATTATGTCTCTCCCTGTGGCTCTATGACTCTATTTTCTTTCTGTCAGTTATTTTAAGGATGATTTGTAAACTTATACAGCCTCCAGATATTCTCACCGTCTCCTTTTCCCCAATTTCTCTGTGTAATTAGATAGTTGAAATCAGGTGTATTTCACAGCCCCCCCCCCCCCTCCCGGCCATTCCACTCTCTGACTGCCTGTCTCTGAGGAGGACAGAAAGACTGTTTGTTCTCTGCCTGCTTTGGAGGAGGATGAGGAAGAAGAAGGAGCGAGTGAGCAAGTGATGGAGGGAGGTGGAGATTTGGCATTTTTACTCAACAGACAGGTTGGGATGTGTACCGGAACTCTATATTAAACGGGCCCCAGTGCTAATTTCTGAAATGCCGGAGTATTGATTATTCCGGATGTTTTTAATTAGTACTTTTAGTTTGGGTCTATCGTGTTGCCATGCTGCAGCACACATCTCCTCTGCTCTGAGCTCCTCCACACACACACACACACACACACACACGCATACGCACACGCACACACCATGGTTTTTCCTGGGTCAAAATGGTATTAGGTGCTCCGAAGAAAAGTTGTTGGGGGGGGTGCTAGTGAGTATGAGCTCACTCATGCGTGCAGCGGCTGAGCTCCTGTGTCGGCGTGCGCATCGCTGTATCAACAGCTGGCCGCTCCCCATTCGCGCATCTTTTTTTTTTTTCTTCTTCTTTTTTTAGGCGCTCGGCAAAAAGTCTTAGGCGCGCGCCCAAATTTTCTCTATGCAGGAAAAACCCTGCACACACACACACACACACACACACACACACACACGCACACGCACACAAGTCAGCGTTTAGCTCGTTACTGCATTTATAACATTTGCAAGTAAAAAGATGACGGCTTTTCTGTACGTCTGTTCAACAAACGCAGACATGGGATGGTGCGATGCTCGACATTTAGCAAGTGGTAAAAATACCAGTGAAATTCAACAATTCTCGATACTGAATACAGCTTGGATGTATCACAATGTAAATACAACCTCCTGCTAACGTTAACTGTTAGCTCCGTTAGCCGAACTGTGCTTTCCACTGGCTGCTCCAGCTAACGTTAACCGTTAGCTCTGTAGCTCCGTTAGCTCCGTTAGCATAACTGTGCTTCCCACCGGCTGCTCCAGCTAACATTAACTAGCTCGCCTCCTACTGATTTCAACACGGATTTGTAATTCACAAGTTGTGAACATTTTCTTGAAGAGTCTTTAAGCCCAGGGTTGTTGTTTTTTGCGCCCCACGACTTTCCTGTTCTGGTTGAGTCTCGGCCGCCGTCACGCCGTAGGGGCAACTTTAAAATGTTGTCAGATCTGATTGATATCGGCCTCTCTATGGTAGACGGGGCGTCCTTCAAAACAGAGGATTGACGGTTCGATCTCGATGTTTCTTTGGGCCTATGCACTTGACCCCGAAATATACATGATTAGTTATGGCACCTTGCATCAGTGTATGAATGGCTGAATGCTGTGTTAAGAAGCTTTGAGCTGACAGAAAACGAGAAAAGATGTTATACGTACAACTCTGCTGCTTCAGATGAGAGGCATTCAATTGGCAAACCACAGGGTGACTTTTATTGTGAAGCAGTGACAGGAAGTGCATTGTGTGTTTGTCCCTTTTGCCGTGCCTTGCTGTTGCCCGGGGAACCGCTGGCTGTGTATGCCACAGGAAATCAGTTGGTGGCTGCTCACGGCATTTTGCAGAAAGGGGACAATGGGCTAATACCTTCTTTTATGAGGGTCGCGTGAATATGTCGGACCGCACTGTAAAGAGGCCGCCGCGGGTTGCCGTGGCGTTAATCCACAATCCACCTGGATTGAAATCTCAAAGATCTGGACTTCAAATAGCTTTAAAAACGCCACCGCCCTCGCCCGTCCCTCCAACCATGAGTATACTCTGAATGAATGCTGAATGAACTTTGTTTCGTGACTCGGGCACAGCGGAAATACGGTCACGCTGTGAACATGCCTTCCTTTCACCTTCACAGCTGAACGCCATCCAGTTCACGCTGCAGGCCTCGCCACCTCGCCACCCTGTTGTTATTGAACCGCCACGTTCAGACTTTATGTAAATGACGGTGAGCTCTAAGTCTCAGGAGTCTTTGCCTCTCACCTTCATCTCCTCCTCGGCTCTATATCGCCATCTGACAAAAAGGCAATCTGCTAATCTTAATAACATGAGTTCACTTCCTGCCCCGGTACAATGTGCAGAGGAGGTGGTATCCTCCACAGCTCAGCGGGGAGGAGTCTTTAATGGTGAAGATGAGCTGCTTCCTCGATTTCCCCACATGCTGGTCGGATTGGCTCCTTGTGCTTTGCTGCGAGCAGAACGGCAATTTTCATTGCAAAAAGAAGAGACGTATCTTTATGTAATCTAGAGAAATCTTCTGGTATCTTAGAGAAACATCTGCCAAGAGGGTAACATTAAACGTATAGTGTTAAAATCTGCCCACTACCAAACACTATATAACCTTTATAGGTAGAACTAATAGGACTGATGTAAGCAGTGGAACTTTAGAAATTCCAGATTACGGTTCATCAAACAACGATTGTTTTTTTAATTCATTCACTTAAAGCGGAGGTAGAGAGGAGGCTGATATAAAGATTCCAGCCCTGCATGTGATCAATGTATTAAGCTTGAAAGAAGTTTAAGAATTTAATACAAATTGTACTTTTTTTTTTTAATCTTGGAGGGGAGAAATACAGAATTAGATGTTGGTTGTTGAGATTTGCACTTCCTGTTTTAAAAAGGGACGTTGAGGCCGTGCCGGTAACATAAGCCGCTGTTCTACTGTATCAGACTAAAGGAAACTAAACAACCAGATGGCAAGGAAAGAAAGGGACAAAATAGATTGTGAGGAAGGCGGTGATATTAAGAGTGAAGTTTTGTGTTACTCAAAATACCTTTTCAAAAAAAGTTTCCCAAGGGATAATTAGTTTTTAATCCCTGGCCTCGATAGAGAAAGACTTAGTCCTGTGTGTATCGGAGGAGGAACCTCTGGCCTTGCATGTTCCCATGGATGCTGGTGTCCCTGCCACGCACTGCTACCATTGTTATTAGTCGCATGCTTTTATTATTATATATATCCATACATAATAAAATATAATATATATATATATATATAAAAAAAACAATTTTCCATTATTCTTTCTGCTATTATAAGTGATACTACTGCTCTCTATAGGAATCATTTCTGGCCTATGCATTAAATGTTATAACTGTTCTGTTCATTCTTGTCACATGACAAGGTTTCCTTTTCTTTTTCCCCCTCGTTCAAGGGTTTTCTTTGGAGAGTTTTTCCTTTTCAAACGCAAAGGTCCATAGAGAGGAGGCTGTGTGTTACAGATGGTAAAGCCCTCTGAGGAGACATAGTTTTGCGTTATTGGGCTATACAAATATCATTGCGTTACGGTTTGTTTAGCTTAAACACGACTTGGTCCGGGAAAGATCAATGTTTGAGCTCAAATAAAGAACAATTGTGGTCATGCCTAAAAGAAACTAAAGTTGGCTGTCAAGACCTGTGGTCCCCAAACTAAGGCTGGATACATTTGGCCCCTTGAACAATACCAGAGACGCATTGTGATTGTTTTTTCCAGTCTGGCCAAGCTAAACTAAGCTAAACTTTTACCTGTTAATGTTCAATAAACCTTTTTTCTGTGACGAATCCAGAGAGGGTTATTTGGTTATTATTTATTTCATAAATAGTGTTATTTATTTCCCAATTCTTTTTTTTTTCTTTTTCTGTGAAGATCCCGGAAAGGGTTATTAATATTTGGTTATGTGGCTTTCTGAAAACAATGAATGTTTACATTTAGGCACCCTTTATATCGTCACACTTTTTCTGTTACAAACTGACACCGGCCCCCATCAGAGAAGGGAAAAGTTATGTGGCCCTCACAGGAAAAAGTTTGGGGACCCTTGTCAAGACGATAGAAACGAGTTAAAAGTATGAGGAACTACAGTGGAGTGCAATACCTTGTATGCAATGGTAGTCACCCCCAAAGATGTTAAATGCAACCCAAAAAACTTCCCTTTCCAGACCTGTGTGCTATTGGAGAGGCTTAAACACATTAGCAAGGTAGCCAATATTTAGTGGCCAGATAGAAACTTGTATTTCTTGGAGAAACCCAACGAGTGACGTATGGCCGGCAAAAAATTACCAATGTTTAATAGCTTGTAGCGTAAAATCAATTCCGACATTTTGCAGCTTGTTTTAATCCAAAGTTTAAATCTTTTCCAACTCGGTGCCGAAAAGCCATTTCTGTTGCCGATATACGCACGCACATTTTAGTTGATGTCTGCTGTAGAAGTTTCGATACATGCTAAGTCATAAATTAAGTTGTATAATATTCCTGTAGTAATTGGCTTCATAAATCATAACCACCCTCTGCGGTCTCTACCGACCCGATGTTCAGCTCGTTGCTCTGACATTGAACAGCACCCTCTTCCTGTTTGCCTTTAAGCAGTCCTGCAGATCTCCCCTCACATATGAACAATATCAATGTTATCAACACCCGGCGGATCCAACGATGCACAGCAGCATTAATACAAGAAGAAGAAATGAATATCACAGAAGATGGAAATGTTTTTCAGATCGTTTTTTTTCCAGTCGACTGCTTTGCTGTTGAAGAGAAACGAGATAAGAGAAGCAATTGATGCGACGCTGAGACTCAGCCGGCTGTTGGTCCACACACACACACACACAGACACAGACACAGACACAGACACAGACACAGACACAGACACAGACACAGACACACACACACACACACACACCGAAAGGTGATGTCACAAAACAGACGGACAGAATACAAATAATGTAATATATTTGGTGACAAGGGTTAAGTTGAAGTCTGATTTGGTGTGTGTGTGTGTGTGTGCATGTCTGTGTGTGTGGTAAAATGTAGTTGTAATAACGGTGTGCGATCTGTATTCAGAGTTAGTCTTTAATGGGAGGATTTATTTCATTGCATCCTTGGACATCTGTTAGGACGTGATAAGTTTCTCTGTTTTCAGATCATTGAATGAAGAAATGTAAACCATACAAACCGTAACGACTATCGGTTTGATGCGTATGGCTGCTAGATTAGTCAACACAACAGACTCGCTAGACTTTGGGGATTCCTGCTGCATGTGGAGTTGGGAGACATTGTAACTTCCAGAATACCCACATGTTGATGGATCTTTATCTAATTGAAGTTTTCACCTTTTTTATGTGGCGAGTTACATTTTTTGGGGAAGGCTAATGAGGCTTTAATTGTCTCCATTTGCTCTTGGTTCACACACGGCTTGTTAGCGTGCCCTGAGGTCTTGTAACCGATGACGTTCAAACAGCAGCGTGTTGTTGAGCCGGCAGCTGGTGACTCATCAGAAGATACAGAGTCACACTTTCAGCAGTTTGAGGAATAGGAAAGTGTGAGTGTCCACATGCTCACCTGGTCCCGCCCCTAGAGATGCTGCTATAGGCTGATGGGCTGCTCTCTTCTCTCTCTCCATAGGGATGCATTTTCATCTCTCCATTGAACAGTATTAACCTGATTCAGCCCTATAACTATAAGACTATCAAAGAGGAGAGTCTCAAGTCTCCTCTTAAAGGAGGTGACTGTGTCTGCCTCCCAGACTGAAGCTGGAAGCTGGTTCCACACAAGAGGAGCTTGATACCTGAAGGCTCTGGCTCCCATCCTACTTTTTAAGACTCTAGGAACCACAAGTAGCAGCTCTCTAGTGGGGCAATACGGTACTACATACGGACAATATGGACCTGCTGATTTCATCCCATTTCCTACGAGTTTGCCTTATGATGTTTGCATGGGTACAGATGCATGGAGGTTTATTTTTATCTTCTTCCCCAATCGGGGTCTTAAGTTTTAAAATACTTTGTACACAGTTGTTTTTTCTTTAATTTTAGACACAAAAACATTGTGCAACCACGCATCTGTTTTCTTATTGTAAGGATCTCCATCAGCCCTGAAGCACCCTCGCAAACAATAAGAAAATAGCTAAATATCTCTTTCTCTGTCCAGCCAGCCGACCTGTCTCTCTCAGCGTGTGTCTGGTCATACTCTTTCTGGCCTCACGTCAAGATGTAATGACCGATGAGTCGTCCAGACTGTAAAAGCATCAAATGCATTCTGATGACACCAGCGTTACTGTGTGAGCTGCTGCAGAGGGCGTTGGAGAAGACGGGAACATGTCTTCTCAACTCTAAAGCCCTAAAGGATTTCTTTTCTTTTCTTCAGAAGTTATTCTGGATCTGCCGTTTTGGATTCATAGCTGATGGCCGAGGAGAAGCGTCTCCAACCTGAGCCGGCTTCGGAGAGAGACGGATCCTGCAGGTTGTTAGTCCCAGTCGGTCGATTGTGTGATCACCGGCCGCGCCTTTTTAAATCAGAAGATAATTACTCGACTAAATGAAAAGGCGCTGCGCAAATAGGTCTTTGTTCTTTTGCAGGCCCTCGGGGTTATGGCTCGCTCTCTTTTGTCTTGTCATTCACTTCTGGCGCCACCTCAACCAACTCTGTGCGTGTGTGTGTGTGCGCGTGTGTGCGTGTATCAGTCGTACTCTTTGCTGCTGCAGGAATGTGGACTCAAACTCGTTAGGATTATTAAAAGTCTACCAGAGCCGGTTTTCACAAACGAGAAATGTTCCTTGGTGTTGTCAGAGAAAAGTCCTGCACCTTCTCTGACACCCGCGTCTATAATATTTTAAGAATACACTTATTATTATTGGCTTCCACTGGATTTTATGTATGTATGTTTATAAGCACTAATAAACGCCCATAATGCTTTACAACAAAATAATCATTGTGCTTGTAATTTATAAATCTTAAAAAGGTCTAATTTATCTCTCAACAGGTAGCGGTCGCGTGATGTCAGGATGCCTGAATTCCCACAAGCTCCGCCCCCTTCAGAGCGCCATGGTGACGCCATCCCCGCCTCTGAGGGAAGTGGACAGGAAGTGAGGGGTATGGAGCGTTTCCCGGATCTGTCGGAGTCTCCTCATGGTCCCGCCTCCTATCCAGTGGAGCTGAACGGGGAGGAAAGCCAGCAAGCGGCGGGCGGCTGGAGGCGAGACGAAGAACCTCCGGGATGTGGACAGTGAGCGTCCTCCATTGTTACCCGCGGCTGTCGTCCTGACTCCAGTTCGACAGACGCCTCTTCTTGTGTTACGGAGCTTCTTGGGGGGACTGGCTCTGTGATTTAATGTAACTATCCGTGTGTGAAGTGGAATGAGTCGACTACCGCTCGTCACTTTAATTGAAACCTTTTATCATTTTCACTGGAGTGAATATGGGCTGACAAAAAGCTGTAGCTCCAATGAAAATGCATGCGACAGCGCACATATTTACATAATCATAGGTTGCATATTCATAATGTCCAGGCACGCTCTCTTCTGTCATCCTTCCAACTACGTAGCTTTAATCTCTGCCGCCTTCCAAAGTGCGCTCCTTTCTGCCTCTGCGTATGTGGACTAACCACACGCTGTCTAAACTGAATGTTTTGGGGCTTATGGGAAATGGTGTTTTTTCAAGGCCTTTAAAAACAGAACTATTGCAGATAGGATAGGATACTACATCATTTAGAGAAAGGAAGAAAAAAAACTACCATCCCCGTCTAGACGAATGTGATGAATGCGTGTCGTGGCTGATTTCTGTCCTCGGACACTCTGCTGGGTGCGGGACAACATCCTGGTCCTTACTCGCTGTAACGAAGAGATTACAGGCCGTTTGTATCGTTGGGTGAAGTTCACGTTTAACTACATTTCCTCACTGACAATACAACGTGTATATATATATATATATATATATATATATATATATATATATATATATATATATATATATATATATATATTTGTATGCATACATATATATGTCTGTATATATACAGACATATATATGTATGTGTGTATATTTATTTGTATATATACACATACGTACACACATATATATGTATGTATGTATGTGTGTGTGTGTGTGTGTGTATATATATATATATATATATATATATATATATATATATATATATATATATATGTATGTATGTATATACATACACATGTATATAGAAATATGTATATGTGTGTGTATATATATATATCGCACACCTTAAACCTTCCTCCACCGTTATCCTTTCTTCCTCCTCCCGTCTAACCTTCTCTGCTTTAATCCGTTTCCTCTTCGCCTCGACCGATGTCCCATCGTCTTTCATTCCCCTCATATTCCCACCTTTAGATGTCTCGTCGAGTTGGGATGTTACCTTTTGAGAGTGGGATCGTTTCCTGTGTAAATGTTTCTAGGAGCTCAGAGAATTTATGATCATCCAATCTTCACACCTCCAGTCCTGTCAGGATTTGGCTTTCCACAACTTGTTCTTAACCCATAGTGTGTAACATACTGTTGGTCTCTGCACCCTGTAGATTGAGCTTCTTCATGAAACGGTTGGTGCAGAAGGTTGCTGTCCTCCAGGGTCCAGGAGGGTGTAGGTCTGCAGCACCTTGACTCCTTTCTTAGATGTCAACTGCACTCGCCCAATGGAGAGGGAACAGGTCTCCCGGTACAACCCAAGAGATCCTTCTCCAGAGAATCCACCATATCTGGGAGCGGGGCCCTGTGGCCCTGCCAGCACCCGCTTAGAAATCCTGCAAATGCCCGCAGTGTGTGAACATCACCAGTCTTAACCGGCCATCCAGAAGCCGTGTCCATATAGGCCGCTGCTATTGCCAAAGTGTTCTTTCAAAAGCCCTTTTTGTTTGTTGATACCCTTGTTGTGGTGTCAGCTCTCCAGGCTGTCCCCTGGTGTATTGCTCAAGATAATACACACGCCCTCGATAACGGCTGGTTCTTTCTTCAATGCAGTGTTCTAATGAAGGAAATGTACTTCAATGGATCACTGCTGAATATGATATAAATGTCTCTTTGTGATAAAGAAGCAGACATTTGCGAGTATCAAAAGAGTCTGGAAGAAGCTATGTGCTTGTGGAAGAAGTCTCAGCACCAGGGATACATTTATATATTGTATTTATTTTGACTTTAACATTCCTGGTTGCTTCATCTGAGGTCGGTGTGTTTATTGCCTTTGGGTCAAATTCAAGTATTTGCTCACATAATAATCATTTATTTTATATAGCGCTTCTCAAGACACCCAAAGTCGCTTAACAGAGTCCAGAGTCCAGTAGCCCCCCACACACACACACACACACACACACACACACACACACACACACACACACACACACACACACACACACACACACACACACACACACACACACACACACACACACACACACACACACACACACACACACACACACACACATCAGTAGCCACAGCTGCCAATCAGCAGCCCCTTCGACCACCGCCAACACTCATTCATATCATACTATGCGATGCGTGTCTTTATGATGGTGGGGGAAACCGGAGTAAACCCACGCAGGCACGAGGAGAACATGCAACCTCCGCGCAGAAAGGACCTGGAACGACCGGGATTCGAACCCAGGGCCTTCTAGCTGTGAGGCGACAGAGCTAACCACTGAGCCACCGTGCGGCCCACATAGGAACTCATCCCATCAGAATGGGCCTTTCCTCCAACGTCACTGCCTTGCAGCATCGACGGCTATCCGCGTATCTAGCTCCAGTTGTTCCTTCATTTTCCTCAGATTGTCTTTTTCCAGTTGCAGTTCCTCTTCCTCCTCTAGGTCATGTCTTTTTGCTGTTTGCTCCATAAAGCTGCTTTTTCTGCCTTTTTTTTTTTTTATATATGCAGATGAAATACTTGAAACGGATGATTTACATCGACTTCTTCTGCTTGACACATTAAACGCACTGCCTCCAGGCCTAATGTCCTCTTGGCATATTTTCATAATCATCATCTATTTTAAACAAATATTTTACTGAAAGGCTCCTCTTGTTGAGGGCATGGCACAGGACACACCCGTGATCACATGACGAGTAGCGCAATAATCCGTTCCTTTGATGTGCGTTGTTGCGTCCCCTTTTTGGTCTCGGAGATAAGTTGTGTGTGGGGGGGGGGGGGCAAACACATGACAGTCAAAGAAGTCATGAAACGATCAAATGTAGGAGTAACGGGTTCAAATCGTATTTATTATTACACAAAAAAACCAAGGTTCACTGAAGTGGGAGACGTTGGGACAGTTGTGGTTGTGCCAAACGTGAAATCAAGATAACAAAACTAGGCCTGGCTAACTACCTCTATGCAAAGAAACAAACACAATGGCTTCCCCTGCTGCTCTAACACAGTTCTTGTCAGAACAATACAGAGGCAGCACCAACCAATTTTCTAATGTTTCTAGACACAATGTACCTACGTCAGCTCACAAACGTCTTCCACCTCTTACCCGTCAGTGTTAATATTACACAAGCCAAAAGCACCCCTGAACTCTTCAGGCTTCTTCCTTTTTCAAAACCGAATCCACTCAGCCGATTGGTTACCTTCTGGAACCCAGGTGCAGTCGGATTGGCCTCTATACAGGCGGTGATTGATGACACCTGAAGGGAAAACATCATAGAAAGTCCACTCGACCGATATCGACTCCCTGGTCTCCCTCTGGTGTGTCTTGCTTGTGTAGCCCATCCATCATTACCTCCGTCAGATACCCCGGTGCCCCATTTATAAACTACCTGCCACCCGTGGTCAACCTGAGATGGGCTCCACACTCAAACATGTAACACACGGACATAACTAATGGCGCCTACAATGGGTTTTATTATGAGTTCCCTTACTTCTGTTTGTATAGGGGTGAGGATTTTCAGTTTTGCCTTTTTCAGTATTTTGGATAGACACACACACACACAGACACACACATTACATAGCAGTCCATTGTTTTCAAAGAACAGCATATAAATAGTCACATGTATCAATCCAATGTTTTTTTTTAGTTTTTTTTTTTTACATAGGTAAATAATAAGCCAAAACAAATATGATATGACCATTAGTCAATGAAAGACGATCATTTTTCAATCAGATTCAGCTGTATAAATGAATAGTTTGGCGACAGACTAGAGTTTAGATTGTCCAAAGAGTATGTGATCTGTTAATAAATAAACGACACCCATTGGGCAGTTTGCCGAAAAGTTTTTTTTTAAGTGTTTTCGTCATCGATCTCGCTGCCAGACTGGAGAACGGTATCTTTCTAGCCGTTTGACTTCCTCTTTCCTTCCAGCTTGGAGAGGAGGTGGTTCCTCTGGCACCAGTTTATGAACGAACACGCCCAACTGGACACCTGGCTGCGATTGGCCGAGCAGGCTGTCGGTTCCCCTCGCCCCGCCCACCTCACCTATGTCACTGCCAGGGAGGACATGAGGACGTTTGAGGTGAGAAGAAATCTAAAATAAAGTCAGAATGTAACCGGGCAGGATAGGCCAATGCAAGCTAGCGTTGCTCCTGCAGGCTGTGAATGAACGGTGTGAATGATTAATCCTGATGGGCGAGTGGAACCGCGAAGAGAGAGCCTGCCGTCGGTGTGTGAAAGGGAACTGGGTCAAGGGAGCAAGTGGAGGAGTTTAGTCGCTGTATCGCGTCTCCAAGATCATTTTGGCTGATGGGTAAAACATGATGCATTGATTGTGTAACATTTTGAGATATTTGTTTCTAATATTTGGGACTTTTTCCTGGAAGAAGATGGCAAATTCATCACATTTGTTGCATGCTTTTGCTTTGCACATTTATGAAAAGTGATTTTCCTGTAAGGAAGTCTGAGTGAGCTGCTTCGTGTGTGTGTGTGTGTGTGTGTGTGTGTGTGTGTGTATAGAGGCTGCGCTGCGAGGCCGGGCCTCAGCTCGTCCAGCTGGACGGTCTGACCCGGAGGAACCGAGCGCTGGCTCGGCTGTTTCAGGGCGTCATGCAGGCTCGGCTTCTGGCCTTGGCGAGGGACTGCGGACAGCGATGGGACGACGTGAACGCCAAACTGGAATCCATCACCGAGCGGTTGAAGGTCAGAGTTCCTCCTAAAAATAAATTACAGCATTTTAATTGAATAAATTGTAAAGAAATATGAAGTGTCTCCAAACTGTCTGAGCAAGAGTCATTTAAAGATGGAGACCTCCTCTTTATTTGCTCCATCAGCTCTATGTCTCAGAGTGGGAGGGGTTTGAGGCGGAGAGGGAGGAGGTTGCTCTCCAGTTGGCTGAGCTGGACGTCCGCTTGACCGAGGTGGATCACCTGGCGGGAAACACCTGCGAAAAGTTGAAGCGACTACAGGTGTGTGTCATGTGTGTGTGTGATAACAACATACATGTTTCCTTTCTGCCTACCGCGTGTATATTACCATGTGTGTTTGTGTGTGTGTGTGTAGTCCTTCCAGCAGAGTGTGTGTGTGAACTCGGGCCGTGTGAACGTCCTGCTGCAGCGCGGCGAGGCCTTGATCCAGCGCAGCGACCCGGCTGACGCTCGGCGCGTGGAGAGTCGGCTGCTGGAGCTGCTGCGGCGCTGCAGCCTCGTCTACAGCAACATCGCACGGACACACACAAGGCTGCTGAGCATGAGACTGGTACACACACTCACACACACACACACACATATATATGCAAATATACATGCAGATCGGTGTACATAGTTTTTTACAAATGTATAAATGAATACACATTCACTCTGCAGCTGCGTTCATAGAATAGAATAGAAATATACTTTATTAATCCCCAAGGGGAAATTTGTTGACAACAGTAGCAGCACCGATAAAACTAAACACAATAAAGTATAAGAAAGAAAGAAAGTGACTGTGCATAAAGTAAAGTGTGCAAAGTGAAATATAAAATAAAATATATATGTATATATACA
>CM070099.1:19196559-19229059 GCA_036178185.1 Liparis tanakae | reverse complement strand
CAGTGCATATTGATGAGTAAAACATAACATTTAGCCATATTTCTGGCCAACCAGCTAGTCTGATTAGGTCCAGATTATAACCTACCCGGTATGGTGTTCTCCTGTCACATGTTCTCACCTTTGCTCTCCCACCACAATTTTTGCAAAATTAAAGATTACTAATCTTGAAATGGAATTAAAATATAAATGTAGTGCTGCCAAATGAATTATAATTCACGGACAAATATAGTTATCTTTTACTTTTTTTTGAATCATGTGTGCATCAAAGCCCGAGAGTCTTCCACTGGACCACGTGAAAACACTTCAATGAGCCACCCTGTTGCCCTGGGCAACACCTTCCTTCATTGCCGTGAACTCACACACATTTACTTTGTGTTTGATTAAAGCCACGGCAACCACCGGATTCAGGAAATATCTGACCAATAAATGTGTTTTTCTAATGATTTTTGTCTTCAGCTGATAGGAAGTCGGACATTATTGAGTATCGGATGAACACATTAGTGGTTGGTGAGTGTATTTATGAGAAGTGTTGGAAGTAACAAAAGAATAAAGCATCTTGTGATGACATCCCACCACCAGCAACGCCAAATCGAACCAGGGCTGTGAAGTTGGAGGGAGGGGGGGGGGGGGGGGGGGGCAATATTCTCATATCCACTGTGTAGCTCCTGCTGCAGTACCTGTCCACTTTTTGCTTGATGACACACACACACACACACACACACACACACACACACACACACACACACACACACACACACACACACACACACAGACTCCAGCGTCTCTATCCTGGCTGGTAAGCCCAGAATAACACTAGTTTTATTTTTCTCGTCAATCCGTAATTGTTTTCCTTCAACATTTAAAATCCAGTGCATGGCGTCACATGAACATAATCTGATTCTGCACGTGTAAAAACTCCTGACCTGAGTCACGAGTCACAGGCGAGGCTCGTGGGGTCCGGTTCACACGCGGTTCAGGCTGCAGGTCGGACTGGTTCAGGTTCAGATGTGCGAGCAGAATCGGTTTCCAGTGCCACGCCCATCGTGATAATTCATCTTGTCCAGCGTGTTCTCCGGTCTGCTCTCAGGTCGTTTGGAGAACTTGACTTTGCAGGATGGGAACAATATGTTGACGCTATATGTGAAAGAAAATGTGAGGAATCCGGCTAGGAGTGGTCTGGAAACTAAACTATTTACTTAAAATTGTGATGCTGATTTGAAACGCAAGTTAATTCACCATCCTATGAAATATGTTGAAATGTCCCTCTGTGTAAATGTCGAGGACTTTTATTGTGAAAAGGAAGGGGTGGATCTGCTGTCCACTTCCTTTGTCAAGGTTGAAAGGAGGAATTCAGTTTGCCGTCTCGGTTTGGACTCCGACGCCTTCGTGTTGTCGGACAATATGTAAACTTTTTGAATGTCTGTACCCCAAATGATGCTCATTAGGCTCATTTTAATTGACAGATTTCTGAAAAACATAGTTTTTTTGGCGCCAACATAATCAAGCTCTTTGTTAAAGTCGTCATGAAAAAAACCTTTACAAATAATCTGCGGATTAATTAGTTGCACACACACACACACACACACACACACACACACACACACACACACACACACACACACACACACACACACACACACGGCCGCTAGGACAGGAATCCTTAATAAGGGTTTAATTACAATGTCCTTAATACATGTGGTTGTCATATACATACACACAGACCCCCCCCCCCACACACACACACACATCCCCCCTCCATCAATATTCATAATCATCCGCCTTTTTTATCTTTCCATCATTTGCAAAGACTGAATCCACAAGAATTGTCTTCTATGACCCCCCTCCCCCTCCCCCCCTCTGAGTTCTCTCTTTTTTAGTTAGTCGTTCGTGTTTCTCTCTCCATCAGACTTCATTTTCTCACCCTCTTCTCATTACCGGTGAAATCGGCGCCTATTTATTCTCCTCTTCCTCTTCATCGTCCATCGGTGTATGTGTCGAGTCTGGCTGCACTTTGACCGTCGCCATGAAAACAGACGTCCCCCTCTGTCTGACCGGCGAGCCGATAACTGTCCGTGTTCAGGAAAGATAAACGGACGAAGAGGAAGGAAGAAAAGTTTATTGTTTTCAGGATCAAATCTGATAACTCTGTGTGTGTGTGTGTGTGTGTGTGTGTGTGTGTGTGTGTTATTGTAATTAGAGCGATCTCGTGCACATTCATTTGCAACGTGCAGGTTTGATCGAATGTGTGCTGGTGCTTAACGGCATTGGAACTTTATAATGGCGGTTCATTACGGCCAAAACTATCGAGCGAGCATAAAACAAATTGGGAGCGGAAATCAACCTGCGAGCCCAGATTTGGGAGCAGCGGCGCAGAGAATCTGGAGCTTAATCGATGTTTTGGGGCAGCTTGTCTGCAAACAGACTGAGAGAAGAACAAACTCTGATTAATTCGACGCATCATTATCCTCCTCCTCCTCCTCCTGGACGTGCTCCGTCAGCTTTTGGGTGAAGTTATTCTGCTTTAAAGGATCCTTGCAGAGCTAGACATGTCATGAGCTCAGTTTTTGCTAAAAGGTAAGTCTGCCTAAAAAACATGACTTTAAACTTATGTGATTAGCCAACTCTTTGGGGCTGCAAATATATATATATATATATATATTTCTTTTTTTTATATACATTTCTTTTTTATTTATGTTTATGTATATACATTTCTTTTTTATTTATGTTTATGTATATACATTTCTTTTTTATTTATGTTTATTTATATACATTTATTTTTTATTTATATACATTTCTTTCTTATTTATGTTTATGTATATACATTTATTTTTTATTTATATGTTTATTTATATACATTTCTTTTTTATTTATATGCATATTTATATACATTTCTTTTTTATTTATTTATCTACATTTCTTTTTTATTTATATGTATATTTATATACATTTCTTTTTAATTTGTTTATTTATCTACATTTCTTTTTTATTTCTTTTATTTATATACATTTCTTTTGTATTTGTTTATTTATATACATTTATTTTTTATTTGTTTATTTATATATATTTCTTATTTATTGATATATTCAATTCAGTTTCAATTCAATTCAGTTTATTTGTATAGCCCAGTTTCACAAATTACAAATGTGTCTCAGAGTGCTTTACAATCTGTACACATAGACATCCCTGCCCCAAAACCTCACATCAGATCAGGAAAAACTCCCAAATAACCCTTCAGGGGAAAATACATATATGTATGTATGTGTATGTATATATATATATATATATATATATATATATATATGTATATATATATATAAAAAAAGAAAAGTATATCAATCTATCATTTATTTTATATATATATATATAAAAGAAAAGTTCTTACAGACGACACAGTGTTCTCCCTAAATATCACAAATTTATGTCTCCTATCTCTGATAGTCGTCATTCAATGTATCTTCATACAACCGTTCATGTGATATCTTAAGAATGAGATTCAGAATTGTCTTTACGCCTTTATTAAAGAACTATAAATGTTGTGTCTAATTTCTACTTGTTAGCAGAGCCTTTTCAAAGTAAACTTCCATCTTCATAGGAAACAGTTTAGGCTGAGGCATCTGATAGTATATTTATTCATAAGTGTTTATGTATCTAGTGGGACACAATAAAACCATTGAAAGTACTAAAGTCACTCTTAACACAGCTTTTAAAGGACATTGATCAGATATTTGGCCATTTTACAAAAAGACCTGAATCCTGACTTCACTTGAACTCGACTCATAATATCTAAACATGTCTGAAGCAGCTCATTTGACAGATTGTGTTACAAACTGTTCAAACTGCTGCAGAAGTTAGTGGTGTTGTAAAACGTGCGCCTGTTCACAGATTTTGACTCCCCGTCAGAACGCCCTCTAATTCGACCGGATGACCTTTCATACACTGACGACCTCATCTAATCGTCTTCAACTGGTCTGTGTCCCAGTGTCGCCACAGAGTCGCACCCCGCCAGCTGCCGCCTCACCTCAACGACCCACAACAGCCTCTTCCTGGCCCCGCCCCTCGTTGGTCACGTGACCTAAAGGCCTCCTCTGATTGGGCCTCGCTCCAATATGGATCCACTCTCCAGGTGAGTTGATCTGGGTTTGTGGTTTCCCTTTTCCTGGTTATCTCCACACATACGTCACAGTGTGAAGACCTCCAGGAGTTCATCACATCAGTGTTAACAATGAATGTGTTATGGATTTGTTGATGGAAAATAAGTAGTAAACATAATATATCCATCACATTAGTTTAGGGGTGTTTGTTTCATGTAAACGTTTCCTAAAACATTACATGACATGTCATTTAGCAGACGCTTTTATCCAAAGCGACTTACAATAAGTGCATTTCAACCTAGAGTACAAACTAAGAACAACAAGAATACAGAAAGTAACATTTCCTCAACATAGTCAAACTACAAAAGTACCATAATAAGAGATATTCAAGAGCCACTGAAGTGCTAATCTGTGTTTTAATCCAGATGTAGTCGGAAGAGATGTGTTTTTAGTTTCCGGCGGAAGCTGTAGAGACTTTCTAAAACCACTGTGAATTTGAAGACGCTCTCTGTTTCGCAGGCGGAGGAGGAGCAGTCCTGTCGTGAGGAAGCTGAGGGTCTTCTCTCCGAACGAAGGTCAGGAGGAAGTTGTGATCGGAGCAATAAAAGACGCAGACGGGCTGTAAAATGTGGGATGTTTCTAAAGCTCAGAGATAAGCAGAACAGGGTGCTCTGTGTTCGTGGAGAGGAAAGCGCGAAGAGGCCGGCCGACACGTCTTTGATCTGGCAATTAACAGGAAGAGCGTTCAGCGCCGGTCCTCACCGCCGAGGTTTGGGATCGACCTGCTTCGGTTTCGTACTCGAGCAACTCGAGAGTGAGTTAATGTTGGCCGGCATCAAAGAGCTCTGGAGCCATGTAGAAGTATAAATAAATAAATAAATAAATATATATATATATATATATATATGTATGTATATATAGGTATGTATGTGTGTGTGTGTGTATATATATATATATATATATATATATATATATATGTATGTATGTATGTATGTATATATATAGGTATGTATGTATGTGTATATATATATATATATATATATTTATATATGTGTATATATAATGTGTGTGTGTATATATATATTAATTCATTAATTAATTAATTAATATATATACGTGTGTGTATATATATTTATATATGCGTGTATATAAATAAATATATATATATATATATATATATATACATACATTCATACATATGTACGTATGAATATAAATAAAATGTAAAAAAGGCAAAATATGACGTTTTTGTGGCAGAACTGAAGAAAAGGAACAACGGATGTTGGCTCCAAGAAAACTCTTTTAAACACTGTTATAGAGAATTTGAATCTTAAAGGGTTAATTTTAGTTGAGAGTTCTTAGTTTCATGAAGAATTATTTAAGGTTTAATGACCGGCTTGTTCTTTAGCCTGAGGAGATGGATGGACTTTGAATACTGCCCTACTGTAGTTAAAGATGACATGACCAGTACACCTCCACCTCTTCCTCCTCCAGCGGGACCTCCAGCAGCAGGCCTCCCTCCTGTCCGCTCTCCCCAGCCCTCCTCTTCCTCTTCCTGGCTGCAGCTCTGACCCTCCTGGCCGGTCTGATCTGGGTCGTCCTGGTTCCGCCGGGCCGCTGCTTCCACCTAACGCTGAGCTACGTCAACGGACCGCCGCCGACATGAACACCACCCAGAGGCCCTCCAGAACACCGGACGATTATGAAAATGTAAAAAAAATATTCTAATTAACGCTGTAGAAACGCAGCTTTAGCGCTGTGGGGAGACGAAGTAAACGTCTATGTTGATATCCAGAAAACCATCGTGCCTCACATGACTACTCCAACAGATTGAATGAAGCGGAAGCTAACGGTCGAGGTGTTGGGAGATGGGTTGCTACGCTTACATAATGACATCATTTCAACTGCCATGCATGTCGAAATGATGAAGTATGTCATACTTTATGTTAATCACAAACTGCCCTGTTGCACTGTGACAGCAGATGTATTTATAATTAATGAAGAATGTTTTCACGATGACAAAAGGAAGTGCTCTAAAGTTAAGGTCTGTTTTCTTTTAGCCCATTACATGTTTGTACATTACTGCTCGATTTTTCTTTTCCAAAAAAAACAATCAAACGTGTGTGAATGTGTTTCCCCTCTGTTGCCAGGCAGCTTTTGGTTTTGGAAAATTGTTCTAAAAATCAGCTTTTCAGAGACGTAAAAAAACCTTCTGCAGAGAAATCCTCCATCCCAGTGAAAAGCCAAAGTGGTGTTGTGTTTTTCTTTTGCCAAGACCAGTTATCCCACTACGATCAAAACACAAGCAGGATGGATTATTATTCTCAGACGCACAGAAACAACTGCCTCAGCTTTCATTTAAAGAGGGTCACGTTTTTGTCAAAGTTGCCATCAGTGGCATGATGATGATGATGATGATGATGATCAGAACGTGTTTTTAGCCTTTTTAAGCTGTTTGACAAAATCATAGAGGAGAGAACTTCATAAATCAACGGTGATCCAAAACATTTAACTTTTTGTTTGTTATTGTTTCAAAAACTGATAGTGCATATAATCAAATGTTTATGCTTTTGTATCTGCGTTTGAATACAACAAATAAAATTAACTGTTAACTATTTAGCGGCGCTTGTTTGGTCTGATTGTATAAGTTTAACAGGGATGTATTTTAGTGAAGTCCAGACTGAGAGGTTAGTGTTTCATCTCGTGCATAATATTTAATATTCTATTCTATTTCTATTGAAGAAATGGGATTTAATAGATCCATGCAATTATTAATTGTTGGCTTTTTTTAAAAAGACATCCACAATCTATACCTGAACCTAATATACAGTAAAAAAAAAATGTAACACCTTGTGCTAAAGGAATAAATACTTTGATGGAAAATATATTTTTACTTCCTTTTAGAGCAAATTTAGTGTTAAAGTACTCTTATTTATACTACCCCACTACATCTCAGTTAAATATTTCCCTTTTTTAGATATTTCACTTTTTACAGCTCTATTTTACAGATTATGATGATATGAATAATTTATGAATGATTATATATTCAGATGAAACTACCCAGCAGTGTATAAAGTCACTTGAATGAGTACCACCTTTACCAGATCGGCTCCAGCGCCCCGCGACCCTCATGAGGATGGATGGATAATCATCAGACCACAAATGAGCAAGTTGGCTAACTAAAATGGGTCAAATCTAAACCGAATGCTTAATCCTCGAGGAAAGAACCTTGGTACAAAGAGCCACCTTATGAGCGATAATCACATCTCCCCCCCGTGACTCCACGGACTGTTTCGCCTTTTTTGCCTGAAAACAAACCAGAACTGTTCGAAAAAAAAATAACTTCTGTATCGACCTCCCCATTGGTTGATTTAAGGACCTGGATATTTAGGTGTGGACCTGCCCTGATATATACATTACTCCACGCAAAAAGCAGGATTATAATTTAATCAGAAACTACGTCACAGAAAACAAATCACAGAGCAAGTTATTCATTTTACACTCGATGCAGCTCAGTAATATATGTGTGTGTGTGTGTGTGTGTGCGTTTTACAATCTTCTCTACGTGAAGTGTAAGATGTGTGTGTGTGTGTTTTACAATCTGCTCTACGTGAAGTGTAATATGTGTGTGTGTGTGTGTGTGTGTGTGTGTTGAGTGTAGCAGTCATTGTCAATGCCTGTAAACTGTAAGTGTGTGAACACACTGTTTGTGTCGTGCAACTGACACGTCAGGTTTGTGTTTCTCCGCCTGTGATCTCTCTGCACTACTGTGTGTGTGTGTGTGTGTTACTGTATTATTGTGTTAATTTGTCTGTTTTTACTCTGCATGTTAATATTTCGGGAGAGTTCTTCAGAGAATAATTTTCTCTGTCATGTGTGAGGAGCAGCGTGGTTTCCGGTGAAGGACTCAACTGTGAATATTCATTCATTTGTGTGACACTGCAGCCTTTCTCCTTCTGTGTGTGAGAGTGTGTGTGTGTGCGTGCGTGTGTGCGTGTGTGTGTGTGTGTGTGTGTGTGTGTGTGTTCTCCGCTGGTGATCCAGTTAATGAAAGCGCTCCATCTGTTCGGAGTGTCGGCAGGCCTGCAGCTGGGGATAAAGGCGATGATGATATCTGGTCATTAAAAAGTAAGAAAACAGATGAAAATGTGAAACTTACTTGTCAGGAATATTTGGGGATTAAAATGTTGCACGAAAAAAAACATGAACACCACTCACCTGGTCTCACTCCGCTCCTGTCCCACTGTCTATCACTGCACAATGGGACCCCCAGCACAAAGATGGGACACACACACACACACACACACACAACCCCCCCCCCACACACACACAGGCTACAGCTTCACAGGTAAATACAACTAAAACGAGAATGTAGCATTGTGTTAATAAAATGGAGGACACGTGCACGTGTTGACCAATAAGAGGACACGTGCATGTGTTGACCAATAAGAGGACATGTGCACGTGTTGACCAATAAGAGGACATGTGCATGTGTTGACCAACAAGAGGACACGTGCACGTGTTGACCAATAAGAGGACATGTGCACGTGTTGACCAATAAGAGGACATGTGCATGTGTTGACCAATAAGAGGACACGTGCATGTGTTGACCAATAAGAGGACATGTGCACGTGTTGACCAATAAGAGGACATGTGCATGTGTTGACCAATAAGAGGACATGTGCACGTGTTGACCAATAAGAGGACACGTGCACGTGTTGACCAATAAGAGGACATGTGCACGTGTTGACCAATAAGAGGACACGTGCACATGTTGACCAATAAGAGGACATGTGCACGTGTTGACCAATAAGAGGACATGTGCACGTGTTGACCAATAAGAGGACACGTGCATGTGTTGACCAATAAGAGGACATGTGCATGTGTTGACCAATAAGAGGACATGTGCATGTGTTGACCAATAAGAGGACATGTGCACGTGTTGACCAATAAGAGGACACGTGCATGTGTTGACCAATAAGAGGACATGTGCATGTGTTGACCAATAAGAGGACATGTGCACGTGTTGACCAATAAGAGGACACGTGCACGTGTTGACCAATAAGAGGACTCTGTGTTGTCTGGAGGAGTGAGGCGTGTTTTCCAGTCCGTATGCGTAATCAGGAGGAAGTGAGCGTCCGGTCCATGAATAGACAATATTGTTTCCTCACAGACGACTGCAATTCAGTCAGAATATAATAATTCTGTGTTCGTGGAGGAATTTGCAAGCGGACGTCGTGAGAAAGCGAGAGCCGTCGGAGAGCGAGACAGGAAGTCCAGCTCCGCCACAGAGGGGAGGACCGAAGGCTTCTTATTAATGTCTGACAGCTCCAGATTCACGAGCGGAGGATTGATTGATTCCACAATTCATGTAGGGACTTCATCTCATGTCAAGGTGGTCATTCGAAGACAAAAAACCTGAAGAAACAGCGACTCAGCAGAAACACGCCGATGGTCAGCTGCTCTTCATCACCTTCATCCCTCCTCCTATGGCTGCCTACAATATTTACAACAGATCTGGTGGTCAAATAGTACTGTAGCGTTATTGTTTGTCACAAGTTTGATAAATCATCTTGAAATAACGCAACAATAATAGCTCCAAATGGGAAACCCATGAACTTGTGTAAAAGATAAAGTGATGGCACTCAGCTATCAGACACAATCTGTTTACGCCACAATATAATTGAAGAGAAATATTAGATTCAATTTAGCAAAATAAAAAATTCAAAATGAGATATTAATTAAGTCTAAATCTGGGATGCGTCGGGGTCTCGTCACAAATCAAATGATCACATTCTTTATAAGTGAAATATTTAATGAGCTACATTATAAAATTAATAAATGAGGAATAAAATGAATGACGTGATTAAAGATAAATAAATAATTACAATGAATAACCATTAACAATGTATAAAAGGGATTACATGTGACCAGATAGAATCAGTGACTCATATTATTGATTAATGTTTATAAATTTCAATTTGTCATTTGACGTTAATCGAAAAATGACCGGTCAGCTGCTGAGAGTTTAAGAAGCAAGTCATTCTAGTTTAGGGAGATCCTACTTTACGTCCAAAGAATATTCATTAATGTTGTTGTTGTTGTGTATTTTATTCAGTCAATCAATACAATACCATATTATTCTATATAATAAACTAAATAGAAAGACTGAAAAGGTATAGGTAGAAGCAAAAAAATGCTTATGTATCCTAAAGTAATATAGAAAATGTATATAAAATAAAGAAAAATAATAAAGACATTTATATATATATATATATATATATATATATATATATATTCACATACATCTTCCATATACATACATTTCAATGACACTTCTAACCCTCAAAATGTATTATTATTATAAATAATCCTTTTGAAAACCAAAAACGAGTTCACCATTCTTATATCCATTTTAACGTTGTTCCATAATTGGACTCCTACAATAGAAATACATCTTCTTTTAATCCCTTTTTTAGGCTTTCGTACAATAAACTTACAAACATATCTCAAACCCTATTTACACTCATGCATTGAAAACAAACATTGTACACGGCCTGGCAGTGACTTTTCTTTAGCTCTGTACGTTGTCTGTGTGTTGAAAGCCTCGTAAACTCATTCCCCTCGGAATTGTTTTTCCATCTGCGGTGTGGACCGTCAGATGGAAGCTGAAGCAGCTTCTCTCCGGTCAGGTCACACTTAATGCTTCATTTGGACCGCATTCCTCTCTCTCTCTCTCTCTCTCTAGTGACAGTTTGTTCTGCTTTTCAAAGATTTTGCCTTCGCCATGTATTTTTTTCTTCAAACAATAAATGCAAGTCCCCATACTTGGAATTTGGAGGAGTGACAAAGAGACGGCGCTCTGCGGGTGGCAGCCACCTGTCAATCACCAATCGCAGAATATACCCTGCTTTATGCTCTGCTTCACTAATTGGATCATAATTTACTGAATGAATTGTATTGAAGAAGACTTGAAACTCAAAAAGATCAAATGTTCACTCAGAGAACAACTCAATGAATCCTTTGAAGAGACCTGGCATCCTTTTATGAACGATTAGAACAATCCAACAGGAGAACTAGTGAACTAGGACCCCTCCCCATCCCGTCCTCCTAATTTTGTATTTTATTTGTATTTTGTTTGTTTGTATGTATCTAATTATGCATGTTTCCACGTCTTCCTTCATACTATATTTAAATGTACTTTAAGTTTCTGTTATCGTGGTTGTTTGTTCACTGTATTCAACATCTTTATATATATAAATATAGTGACAGTTACACAACCTCCAAAAAACTGAATGTAAAGTTTTGTATACGCTGCACTTTGCAGCGTTGCTTGATAAGATGTAAAGAAGAAAATCAACAGCAAACTAAATTATTGATTTAATTTAAATCTAGCAGCAGCACGCCGTGGCTAATCAGATTTAAAACACACACAAAGGCTTTAGTGAAATTAGAAGAACATTGATGTCAGATACAACCGTGCTATTGATTGAATTAAGATGTAACAGAGTTAATCTATTTACTGGTTAAGATATACAGAGAAAGGCAGTTTGTCCATCTGCATTGATGAGCGTATAGGGGTTGTGTGTATTTATGAGGCGAGTGTGTTCACTGTGTGTGTATGTGTGTAGCTGTGTGTGGCTCCAGGTTGGACACACACTCCCTGATCTCTCAAGCTAATGAACAAATTGTCAGCCTCATTTTGGAGGTTTCAGTGTCCTTAAAAAACTCTTTTTTTGTTTTATTGTCCCAAACACATTTTCTGCATTTCAGTGTTCCAAATGATAACACACACAAACTCTGAACATTCAAACCAAATACCGAACATTCTAAACACACACTGAACATTCTAAATACATTCTAAACACACACTGAATATTCTAAACACATTCTAAATACATTCTAAACACACTCTGAACATTCTAAACACACTCTGAACATTCTAAACACACACTGAACATTCTAAACACATTCTAAATACATTCTAAACACATTCTAAATACATTCTAAACACACACTGAACATTCTAAACACATTCTAAATACATTCTAAACACATTCTAAATACATTCTAAACACACTCTGAACATTCTAAACACACACTGAACATTCTAAACACACACTGAACATTCTAAACACACACTGAACATTCTAAACACATTCTAAATACATTCTAAACATACACTGAACATTCTAAACACATACTGAACATTCTAAACACACACTGAACAACACACTTAGATTTCCATACACCTTTCTACAAAACAAATTGAGACATATTTGATATCCCTGGACACATTTCCACAGAGGCACAGAGAGACCGCCAGACCTCCCCTGAGAGTTTGAACAGAGAGATAGAAAAACACCAACTCAGAGTGTGAAATTGAAAACATCCAGACAGAGAGATTTCTGAGGATGTGAGATGACATCACAGGACACATCCACAGGAGGTACAGGCCACAAGTCATGCCATGTCATTCAATTCGATACAATTCAGTTTATTCTGTGTAGCCTGATATCACAAATTACAAATTTGCCTCAGAGGGCTTTACAGTCTGTACACATACGGCGTCCCTGACCTTTGACCTCACATCGGATCAGGAAAAACTCAGAAGAAATAGACAAAAAAAGATTTGCAGCAAAAAAAGTGAAGAACTCTTCAGGAGAGCAACAGAGGAGGATCCCTCTCCAGGATGGACAGAACACTATAAGTCATGTGACGACCAGAAGGAATCATGACAGAGTTACATAAACATGCAATGAGTATGACAGAGTAGATGAATAGTTGGTAGTCAGCATGGACCACGATCCAGACCTCCATGGTCCATCAGGCAGATGGAGGTAGAGAGGAGGAGTGGGCGGGGCATCAGCAGGGCCAGGTCCGATGGACACGATGAGACGTGAAGTCACAAAGACTCCAGGGAGGAAGCAGAGTTAGTAATGTGCAATAGAGAGATGAAACTTCTTGGTTGACATAACAGATACAGGAAGGCGTTAACACAACTGGGAGAGTGGTCTTCATTCAGCTCCCTTGGGTGAAATGTGAAGCCTGCTCCCGAGCCTCGGTAGATTAGAACTGACCCGACTCACTGCTCCCTCGGGCCCGGTCACTCAGTCTGAAGGAGCTCTGTGACCTTCGGTCCTCCCTGTGGAGACGAGGGCCCACAGATACTTCACTCGGGGGGATTGACAGTCGTCCACCTCGGCCGGTCTCCAGCGTCCACTCCCCCTGGCTGATCTTTTAGCTGATCCATTGAATGTCAAAAATGAATTGAAATGTTGATGGTTTGAAGTCAAAACTTCACAAAATGTTGAATATAATTATGATTGCCAATACCAATAAAAACACATGCCCAGATGTGAATAACTAGAACCAGTCCAGGTCAAATAGTCAGTTCACAATGTGGTGAAGACCATGAGCGGTCAGTCCATACACAGGAACCATGGCAACAAGAACGTTGAACGTAGGAATGGACACAGCTCCATCCTGCCTGGTCCTCATCTTATCCTCACTGGATATTATAATACAGCTCACAGGTTCTGTCTTATCAACATTCTAATCAATCTTTTTTGTGTGTCTTTGTCTTTGGATGAGAACATTAACAGGATAATCACATGTGAAGTAACATGCTCAAAATGATGTATTATGGATTTGTAAACTGTGCAGATCCATGAATATGTTCCTCCCCATGACTCTCGTCCCGAGTGTCCACTCAGTACACCGGTCAGACTGCAATGAGCTCACTCAACCGCCAGTCCCCTGGGGCATTATGGGTAAAGTCACAACATTATGTTCTCTATTGACTCGTGGAGTGCACTCCAAGGACAATAGACACCAAGCAATTACTCAGAAACACACACATTATACAGAACACTACACTGGAGCAAAGGTCATATGTACACACACTGCCCTTTAGGAGTTTGATGATTCAAACACACACACACACACACACACACAGACACACACACAAACACACATAGGTGGTCACAGGAAAACAATCTCACACAAGGGACTAACACACACAGACAGTGTACACACCCGGCTAGTCTGAGATGAGCTGTGGCCCGCCTCAGAAGAGTTGCCGATAGTGGGAGGTGGTCAAAGACAGCCTGGTCTTCTAAAAATGATATTGCAATGCAACAAAAAATGCATTGTCAATTACATGATGTAGTAAAGGTATTTTATATTTCATCATCGTCCATGGATGGAGAGGTAAAACTAAAACAAGACTATCAGGAAAGACGCTGTCCGTGTCCCGTGTGAAACTAAGAGTCAATGTTGAATGCACTCCTGTAACTTAGAAAATTATTAAATATACCTGAGTCAAACTATAATGGTTGACCAAACTAAACCTTTTAGTTAACTAAGTAATTGTTTTATGTTTATTTATTTTCCTTTTGAATTCACAACATTAACTACATTAACCATTACAACTGTGACTGTAATCCCTGAGAAAATATGTTCGCAAGTTGCTTTGACTTGACTTGCAAAGATTATTTTGTGGAGATGGTAGACATCATCCATGGTATCAGGATAAGGTGTGTCTGAAACTACTACTGCTACATGGTGTCATTGAATGATTATAATTACAACGATACATTTCATTTAATTAATTACACCAATGAAGATATTTATATTTAATCGGATTGACACAAAATGTAGAAATATTTTCATTGTTTAGATTTATTTAGGTTAGATGGTGTGCATATCAATGCAAAATAAATGTGTTTAATTGCGGACTACCCTTTGCACATGTGCCAGAGTTCGCTCTCGTCGTCTTTCCGCCTTTTCTCTTGACTGTGACCTGACCAAATGCAGCAAGATTAACGCACACTCATACCAACTAAATCACTGGGTTAGTAACTGTATTTGTTTGTAATAGTAGTTTAGAATGAACCTCGCTACTGTATTATTTTTTGACCTTTTTTTATTACTTTATTAATTTGTATTAATTTGGATTACTTTTTAAAAATGTGTTATTACTTTTTTATAACTTTTTAACTTTCTATTACTTTATTATTTTTTATTACTTTTTTTACTTTTGATTACTTTATTTTTGATTACTTTTGTATTTTTGATTATTTTAATACTTTTTCATTACTTTTGCACTTTTCATTACTTTGGTACCTTTCATTATTTTTGTACTTTTCATTACTTTTGTACTTTTCAATTACTTTTGTACTTTTTATTACTTTATTATTACTTATGTGCTTTTAATTACTTTTGTACTTTTATTACTTTTGTACTTTTTAATTACTCTTGTACTCCTTCCTTTTTTACTTTTTCATTACTTTTTAACTTTCAATTACTTTTTTAACTTTTTTTCTTCTTTTCCTTACTTTATTATTTTGTATAACGTTATTCATTTGTATTACTTTACAGTGATAGTATTCCAATAATAAATGTTCCACTTACATCACTCAAACAACGATTCAAGCCCTTCTTGGTGACACATTTAAGCAGCAGACAAACCCTCAGCATACGGTAAATAGACTTTACTTATATCATGCTTTTCTAGTTGTAAAGAAACATATGTCATCATTCACCCATATACACCCATTCATACACTGCAACTGAATTACTTGGTTAGTAACTGTATTTGGAAATCAGTGTTAAGTGTCTTGCCCAAGAACACATCAAGCTGAGCTGGGGATCAAGCCGTTGTTCCTTCAATTGAAGGACGAATCCGCTCCATCCCTGACCCACAGTCGTTGGAGACCAACAAAACGAGTTCCGAGTGTAAAGTAGACCGTGTTATTGCTGGATATGGAAATCTGTTGGATTACAAGTTCACAATATCAACTTAAAAGGTAATCTATCAATATTGTGTTCACATAGTGTGAACACGAGTTATAGCAGATCTAACACATCTCATTCCTCAGTTGTCGGATACTGTCTCGGTGTATGGCCCCTTTATTCTTTTCATCTGCCAAGAAAAATGTTGATACATTTTGAAAATGTATATATGGACACAGTGCCAACGCACACACAATGTTTTGTCCATTTTCGATGGTTCCAACCTTGACTGACATTGATTTGAGGATGGTCTCGCTGCAGTACATTTAGTTTAATTGTGAGATTGTTTTCATTCCGGTCTGCTGCTCTAGCATTCAGGTTACTGATGCCGTAAGAACTCGTTTACGTTCCAGCGTATAGCGGGGCCGACCAACCCACGCTGCCCGGCTGCTCGTGATGAATGTGTTCGCAACAGATGGAGGCAAAACGTCGCGTTGGTGCTTCATGTGGTGACGTTTCATTGATTTGACTGCGATTCAAATTCCCTGTGACCAAATCCTAACCTTCCAACTGCCACTGAAAATGCAGACTCAGGATGTCATTTCACCAACATACTCCCTTCATATACATATTTATATCAATGGATATTGTCAAAATGGCTAATACAAATATTCTCAGCTCACGTGAAAGCGAAACAAAAAATATCTGCACCATAATGTCTTTAAAATGGCTAAAGTTTGGCGTTATGAACCCCAAAGCGATGAGTCTGTGTGTACGCACACACACACACGCACACACGGTCACATCATGCACACGCACGCATGTCAGGTCACACGGCTCCGCTCTGGGAGATGAACAGAAAAGAGATCTGTGAAGAGAGAAAACCGTGTTTTTAGGCCAGTCTAGTTAAGACCTCACTGTCCCAGTTGAACCGAATATAGAGCTCACACCCTTAGATGAGAGCTGTGTGTGTGTGTGTATTGCACAATCAGCAGTAGGCCTGTCTCATTACAACAGATCTCAGTAGAGTAGGAGAGTGAATCTGTGTACTCAGTGTTTCAGTGTGCAGTCCGTGGCTCACCTTTAAGTCTTCTCGTGGCTTTGATCGGCCTCGACGATACCAGGATACTTTTGACTTCATGCATCGTTGAATCTGATAAGCAATTTTATTATTTTCATAAATGTTGTGTGACTTTGTGCCGGAACAGTAGCAAAAAGTGTCAAACAGTTCAAACTAAAAGGGAACGGAGAGAACAGAGTGTCTGAAATTGTCAAATCATCCGTTTTGGTGTATAAGCCGATGGTGAATATGAGCGGTGTTATTTTCACCTTCATTAAAAATGGTGTATTTGGATATTTCTCAATTAAATGTGGATCCAATGACCTCGATAGTGTGATGATTAAAGTCCCCGTAATACATTTCACATAGTGGGTCCATTCTTTTGTTCTACTCTGTAATCGTTTGTCCTCTTGGACTCGTGACTCGTCATCAGTCGCAGCCCGGGTACACGCTCCAATTCAAAGTCCAAATGCCCGGACGTGTCTTGATCCTCCCACTTTCCCAAGGATTGAATTCAATTTAGTTTATTTTTCTATAGCCCGACATCACAAATTACAAACTTTTGACCAAAACACGTTGACTTTTCTAACCAAACTATCATATTTAATCCAGACGTATGACGAAGAAAACTTGACACACTGCTGAGCTGAACTGCATTGCAACATTGTTCTGCAGGTTCCCAGCCTTCAGATGACATCCATGTTGTTGACATCCATGTTGTTTATATGGCTGACCGGCTTTCTGTCCCGCCTTCATTTATTGACAATGTCACGGGAGTATTAGGGTGGACCCAAATTCACGACTCAGGAGACAGAACTGGAAAATAATTCAATTTACTCAAAGTTCTGGCAGGAACAAAACAGACGGGAACAGATGAACACACTTAGTAACGCTGGAGCGCTTCAAGAAGTACACAAGACAATCTGGCAGAGGACAAGTGGAAGTGAGGGAGCTAAACAGTGAGGGACTAACGAGGGAATGGGCTGCAGGTGAGAAGGAGGTGAGGACTAGGTGAAGGGAATGAGGGACTAACGAGGTGATCACAGGCAGGTGAGAAGGGGAGAGGACCAGGTGAAGGTCATGAGGGACTAACGAGGTGATCACAGGCAGGTGAAGGGAGTTGGACTGACGAGATGGGAAGCAGGATCTGGAATGACGTGATAGTTAGAGAGACAGGATGAAAACAACTAATAAAAATGGAAATCGGGACCGGAATGCGATGGATCAAGTTTAACAATATTTAATGGCAAGAAGTTTAACAAACATTCAAAGCTCACGCTGGTGGGTTGGTGGTGATCCAGGCTCTACGGGTACACGCTGAAGCAGGCGGGTGTTGCTGTCTAACGGGTGAAGAACAAAAGAGCGATTCCTCCCGGCACAAAGAGGTATTAGTCTCCAGCGGCCAATCACCTATTAAAGTTAGTCCTTTGTTATTCAGTCATGCAACACCTTCTGGCTAACAGTCCGCTATCAAAATGGAGGGGTCAAAGGTCACGACCCTGGGTCACAACGTCACTTCCGGTCAAACTACTAAAAAAGTCCCTTCAGAATAAAAGTCTAGTGTGTTACTTTCCAGATTAAAGTAACGTCGCAGGCTTCAAGCGGCTTCGACGTTTCTGAAATACTAACTAACATTCCTTCCGATTTAACATACATATAAAAAGTATATAAAGAGTCAATAAAGTAAACAGTGTATTTTCCTTATACTTGACAATAAAAGCATAATACAATCAGAATAATATTCTCGCTAATATTTCATATTATAATATATTTATATATGTATTCATTTAATGCATAAGACTTCCTCCATGTACATGTGCAACATCTAAATCAACTATTACAACCTAACAATAATTAACATTGGTCTAAATGTTAATGATTCAATAAACAATTCAGTGCGTCTCAGTTTCCGTGTCACGGTTGCGTCTCTCTCTCCACAGAAACGTTAACACAAGGTTTTTATTCAGGATCCTTTATTACATGAGTGGAGTTAGCTGACTTGAATTATCGGCCCGTACTCTGGATAACTGAGTTTAGAACAAAATGATGGAGCTGATACTGAGTCTTAAACGAGTTAAAGAGAGAGCAGTTGTCAACATTTAAAGATTCCAGCCACATATTGCGTTATGTTTCGAAGCGTGTTTGTGAGGAGGAATAAATATACTCGATGTGCTGCATCTTTACGGGAGTGAGGTGATGTTCTGAGCGGGGGAAGAGGCATCCTGGGCCGTTTGTTGAATTGAGCTTCGGTGTCTGTCATTAAAGTAAGACAATATAACAAAGACAATGTGTCCTATCAATGTCTTCCTCTTTGAAGAGTTTAAAAAGTCATTGTTACCTTCGCATTGAAAATGTATTTATTTATGTATTTATTTATTTATTTGTATATGAGTGTTACTCGCATAACTCAAAAAGTATTAAACAGAATCGCATACAATTTGGTGGGATGATTCATTAGTATCTGTGGAACATTTGATTATATTTTGAATGGGTCAAAGGTCAAGGTAATTTTTATCCAATTGGCATGCAACTAATGCCAACATGTTCATAATTCAATGCCCAATCTTGTAATAAGCGAAGGTATGCGCTCTACCGAGTGCCCGTTCTAGTTTGATGTGTTTTCCTCCAAAAGGAATACAGTAGTGGCGTCACTCAGTGTGTGAGTGACATGACAGTTGTTTGGGTGGAATAAGTACGGATAAGCCCCCCACAACCGCCCCCCTATACAGAATGTGTCACCTGTCCCAGCTCATGATTACATGGATGTCATACATTTAGTAAAAAGAAGACATAAAATGTTGAATAAAAGTGGAAAGATAAGGGAACGCAACAGCTGAACAAAGACGTGTGTGTGTGTGTGTGTGTGTGTGTGTGTGTGTGTGTGTGTGTGTGTCCCTCCCCAGGCAGCCCTTGGTTTCAGTTGTAGTATTAAACAGTTAGTGTCTACGCTCAGCGTGGCCTCCAGGGTTGGCTTTAAAAGGAGCCCTGACTTTAATCCAGGCCTTGTTTACAGCCACCCGATGAGCTCCCAGGGGGCTTTAGTCTGCAGGTGACGAGTTGGCGAGCTCACAGACTCACGCGTGTTCAAACCATCCAGAAAATCAACAACAACAAGTCGTCTGCCAACTGGAGTCATGCCGGGTTATTCAGCTTCATTGAAGGGAATTTCTGAGATCTCAAACCTTTTCTCTGTACGTCCCAGAAAGGAATGCAGCCGGAAAAAAACTCGATCCATTCCATTTCTTGTCGATTGGTTTGACGCTCAACGAACAGTCTCGTTCTGAGATGATGCTTCGCGCGTCGATCAAAACACTGAGCTATGTTTTCTCCGACACAACAGGCTCTGAACACCGGCGCTCCGCTCCCCGACTCTCCCTCACGGCCCTACCGTCGCCGTCCGGCAACAAGTCACATGACCCGATACCAAACGGCCGGATCAAGTGATCTCCGTCGATGCTCGAGCAATTTAAAATTTAGATTTTAAGTCAACTAGACACAAAAACTTTGGAGAATATGGTCCAGGCTGGGAATGCAGTTGAGCATGTGAAGCTTGAGAGAAGCGTTGGCGTTACTACTGTTGTCCACAGCTGTGATGGAAGAGACGTAAACATATCAACTCTGTCATCTTCAAGCTGTTAAGTGAGGTGAGGAGTGAAGGTGATCCTGGATCAGGGACTTTACAGGCATGGAGGATAAAGACATGAGAGGACACTAAGTCAGGTTAAACCAAAACCACAGAAAAAGCCACATCTTTGTTTTCATCAAATATTCTATCAAAATATACTGAATCTGATTTTTGCTGCCGATCAAAACAATCCAAAATGCGTTAAACTTGGTTGTTGTTGTTTTTTGATCAAAGTTATTTGTGAGACTTGAATTACAAATGTGACACTTCAAGTTTCCAGTTAGTTATCGACTCATGCCCAACGATTTCAGAGAAGCAATCTTCTTAATCTTATATCTCTGTCTCCCTCTAATAACGCTGAAGAGATATGAATAAAAAGAGAATAAGAATATGCGCCATGAAATAGTCCATAAGTTGAAAGTTAAAGATATGATTACATATTAAAGAACAATAATATATATTCCTGGGCCCGGCCTCCTGCCTCCTGCTCCTACCTCCTGCCTCCTGTCCCCTGCCTCCTGCCTCCCAGAGGCAAATTGGTAATTTGTGATTCTGGGCTGTACAAATAAACTGAAATTAATCAAATTTATTCGGTAGACTAATTGCAAAATAAATAAACAAAGTAATCAAGGACTGAGTAAATGTGTAAACCCTAATCTGAAGCAGATTTACACAACGCATTCAAGTTAGCACGTAAAGTATGGAGCGATACACGATCACCCGGACTGCAGTAAACGCAGGAAAGCAACGTCTCCTGAACACAAGTTGAGCACAGACTCATCCTGGTCGGCCCAAACCCAAAATCTGTGCCGGCCAACATGGTCGCCAGAAGGTGTCCTCCACCCATCACCCCCTCCAACCCCGCTCTGTCCCTCCCCCTGTGGGCGGGGCTCGCCTAACGAGATCACCGCCGGCTAATCAGCGCGGAGGATCCCTATTGGTCGAGCGCGCGGGAGGTCGGCACGGGAGGTCGGCATGACAACAACGCTGATTGACACCGACGGGCCATTGCGACACATAATGGGATTATGGGTTGGGAGGGAGGCTGGGAGTGGAGGGACGGGGATCGGCAGACTCGGTCGGAGCGGAGAGAGTCTATCGGTGATAGGAAGAGCTCATGCCAACACGCCATGCACACTGGATGAACACACACACGCACAATCTGTTTGGTTGTACAAAGCGACAACCGTCCAAAATATATATATATATATATATATATATATATATATATATATATATATATATGTGTGTATTTTGGACGGTTGTCGCTTTCCAGATTAAGAGCGAGTCTCTTTTCCCACTAAAGACACATCCCAGTAGTCAGTGGGAGCTCGTGGGGTTTCTAGTCGAGTGGAAAGTGGCTTTATGCCGTCGCTCTGCTGTCTGTCTTCACATCTCTTACTCTTCATCTCTCCGCCGCTCTGTGTTGCTGAATCATGGCCGAGCTGCAGGCGCTGACAAGACAGTCGGTCCGGTAGCACTCAGACGCGAGCGAGTGTGTGTGTGGTGTGTGTGTGTGTGTGTGTGTGTGTGTGTGTGTGTGTGTGTGTGTGTGTGTGTGTGTGTTGTATCTGTGCTGTCATCCTTCTCTTATTTAGGTCGCAATCCAAAACAAATGCCGGCGTGAGGACAGACCGGGACGGCTCTTCTCATTGATTCCCGGTGAATTATAATATAGGCCTCTTTCCACCGCTCTGTTTGGAGAGATGAGCGATGAAATAATGAAATAACTCAGCAGTCATAATGAAGCTGACACGTATCGTCCCCGGACTCGGAGACAGTCGTCCTGAGGCTTCTTGGTGGGGGAGTGACAGACTTTGGCTTTAGGTCAGTGGACTGTCCAAACCACTTATTTTCAAGGAAACATAAATGCGAACAGCAAAATAATTGCTGTAACTATGGCCATTAGAGGTCAAATAAAAAGGGACCGAGCGTGTCGATCCTGTTATCTGTGTCTTTTGAATCTTTTCTGTCGGGATGAAAAAAAAAAAACAAGGACAAGGAGGGAACATCGACAGAAATGCCACAACATCCATGATCGCTTGATTCTTCTCTGATTTCTCTTGATGTCGTTCCTGCTTATAACAACCCAGACGATGGACATTTTTTGGTGCACCAATAGTATATTGTTTTTTTTAATAATAATAATATATTTTTTATATTTTATTCATTTTGTTTGCAGAGATACAACCTTCAAAAGTAAGAATGCATAATAATAATAAAACCTAAAAATAAATAAAGTAAAAATTCTCCATGCATCTGGCCAAGAAGGGCCTTACGGAAACATAAAAATAAAAATGTTAAAGCAGGACATTAATCATGAAGTTAATCGTTTTTTAAAAGTATCTACGCTCATGAATGGTCTTGTTGAAAAAAATATTCTGTTCCCACAAAAGCACAAGTTCGAGGAGTTTGTCCACATGCCTGAAGGTTGCAGCGACTTTAAACTAATTACACAGATTAATGTGGCTTGAAGAGAGCAGGCACCCAGATGGACTGAAAAAGAGAGAGAGAGAGAGGGAAAGCGAGAGACCAACACACTCCATGTTGTTCAAAACCCTCCTGCTCGTTATCGTTAGACGGGAAGTGTCAGCACAATACTGTACGGCCCCTGTCTACTCCTCGTCCATCACTTGATTTCTCTCTCTCTTCCTCTCTTTCTCTCCTCAAGTCAGTCCAATGAGTTTTAATGAAATAACGTAGAGTTGGGTGTATTAAGTGTCTCCTATGTCTCCTCTGTGTTTCCTCTCTTGATTGTTTAATTCCCTGCACCTACCCTCAGCCACTCTCGTCTCGTTAGTGTCTGATGCCGTACACCTGTGTTTCCCCCCTGTATATTGTGTCAGGCCACATTTACACATAGCCGGTATTTACAGAAACTAATATTTCTGCCCTTCTGTTTTCAAAAATAACGTTGTACACACAAGATCGTTTTCAAAGAAGTTTCTGTTTATATGAACCTGCATGAATACGCCGTCCGCATACGTCCCATAGGACGCTCACATGACGTGAAGCATCTTTAGTCGCATACTGTGACGTTTGACAACCTAAAACTCTGTTTGACCTCGTTCACACGCAAACACAAAAACAGAGTTTTCAGAAATCTCTACTTTGGCCGGAGTTTTTATAAACGTTTTCCGTGATAAATCCTCAGTTTTTGTGTAAATGAAATGCCAAAACGCATGAAAATATATGCGTTTTCCCATCGTGTAAATGGGGTCTCAGTCTTCCCCTTCTCTCATGTTGGATTGTCGTCTATAGTTCTGTGTCTTTTTCCTGTCGTCCTGTCCGTATTCCTGGTTCTGCTTGCTTGACTCTTCCTGCCCTGAACCCTGATTCTCTGCCTGCCTCTTTTTGGACCTTATTGTTTTTTAAAAACTTTTGCCTCATATTGAGTCCAGCCTGTTTCTCTGCGCCTGAGCCTCACCCCGTGACAAGATCTTGACAATAACACCCTGTGGAAAAATAGACTCTGAAACAGTCCTGACTTTCAACTAGAAAAAAGTAGTGAGAAACTCCTGCCTCTGCAACGTTCACCATCGTTGTATCATCTTTCTCTTGCCAGTCTCTAGACTTTATGTTGACATGAAGAGCAGGACTAGACACTGCAGTACTTTTTAGAAATTACATTTTCTGCATTTTCATACAAATTGGCCCAGAATAGAACTGTGGGCGTCATAAATACATGAGTCGTGTGTCTTACACTACTCAGCCACAGGTAGTTCAATCAGGAGAGATAAAGACAATATAAGTGTTTATAATTAACAGATGGTACGTGATGATAAAGTCTTGAGAGAGACTTTGACTCTACGGGGAGATTTATAATTGAGGGCCCTCGGTCCCGATCAGCTGCGAGATGAATCCCCACGCCCAATATCACAAATTACAAATTAGCCTTTTAGGGGTTTAAAATCTGCACACATACGACATCCCTGACCTTTGACCTCACATCTGATCAGGAAAAACTCCCAAGAAATAGAAACAACCATTTTAAAGGGAAAATAAAAGGGAAGAACCTGTTAGGTTTTAATAGTTTATTTTGATAATTTAAATTAATACATATAGAAAGATATTATAATAGAACATATTAGGGAGAATATTGATATTGTTATAAATGTATTATGAAGCATAGGGGTAATGTTTACTCTATGCAAATGTAAATGGCAAGAATGAATGTATGTTGCATGAGAGTGACTATGTTAGTATTATAGATCGACGGAGCCGGTTGAAATCTGTGACGTGACTTACAATAACAAAGGACTTTTATTGTGAAGGTGACTTTAATACAGAAAATAATAGACGGGAATTTTATTGTGAATATCTGAAACCAAAGTCTTTGTTTGTGGCGCTCCTCCAGGTTGGGCTGACAACTTTTCCCTCACCCCTGTGTGTGTGTGTGTGTGTGTGTGTGTGTGTGTGTGTGTGTGTGTGTGTGTGTGTGTGTGTGTGTGTGAGTGTGTCCAGGCCATTCACTGGAACTAAAGATCACCACAAAACAAAAGTATGACTAATCACACACACACACACACACACACACACACACACACGCACACGCACACGCACACGCACACACACACACACACACACACACACACACACGCACACACACACACACACACACACACACACACAGCATTAATTCATGTGAATGGGGGTTGGGGGATCTTCAGGGTTGGATGATGCTGACATGCGGCAGAGCACTGAAAGAAGACTGCTCCTCCTCCTCTTCCTCCTCCTCCTCCTCCTCCTCCTCTCCTCCTCCTCCTCCTCCTCCTCCTCCTCCTCCTCCTCCAACCCCACCCCCTTCCTTTCCTTCCACCTCATCCCCTCTTCTTCTTCCCGCTCTTCCTTCGTCTTATTCCTGTGCCTTTCCTATCATTTCCTCCTTCCACTCCCCTCCCTTCTTCCTCCACTATCTCCAGCCTCTCTCTCTCTTCCTCTTCTAAGTCCTTCTATTCTTTATTCTTTTCATTTATCTGATTGTTCTCCTTCTTTCCTTCTCCAAGTGCTCATTTCCCTCCTTTTCCTCCTGCTCATTATTTTTATTCTTCTTGACAAGTCACTTATAATTGTTCATCCCATTATCACAAATCAAGAACGTGTCTCAGGGGCTTTATAATAAATCCACCATGTCTTCAGTCTGCCTTCCTCTTCTGATGCCACCTTGCTCCTCCTCTTCCTCCTCTCCTCCTCTCACATTTCCTCCCTCTCCCTTGCCCGCCCAGTCCATTTCATCTCCCTGTTTTTACTCCTCATGCCTTTAGTTCATGCTTGACTTCCTTTCCCTTTATCATATCGTTCTTCCGCCTCCATTAACCTTCCTCTAATGCTTACTCCTCTTTCTCCTTCACCTCCATCTCTGTTCTTATGTCTATGTAATCTCTCTCTCCCTCCAACACCCTCTTTTCTTTTCTTTCCAACTCTGTATGCCTTTCCTTCATTTCTTACTGCCGCTTGTCTTTTACCGCTACTTCATCCTTTCCTTTCCTCCCATCCCTCTTTTTCTCTCTCCATCTCCTGCTCTCCTTCTTTCAGCTTTCTTTTACCCCATCTCGTCTTTTCTGCTCTCCCTCTCCCCCTCTATAGCTCATCGTTTTCATGCTGCTATGTTCCTTCGAGCTTGACTCGTTCTTTCTCCGTCACACATTGTTTCGACCACTTGCACATGTGCGTTCCTCCTTTTCTCTGCCTAAAATCAATCAATTAATGTTCTTTCCTCCTTGTTTACTTCTCCTTTTGCCTTTGTCTTTCTCTCCTCCTCCTCACCATGACTCAGTCTCTCCCTCTGTTATTCCACCGGTCAACATTGATTAGATATCCAAGTTAATCCGAGCTAAAGTCCTTCGCTTGCCTCAGCCAATCACAGAGCCGCTTGCTGCCAACAGGGGCGTCCTGAGCTGGTTCCTGATTGGCCGACGGTCGCTGAACGCTGCCGCTCGGGCGCACCATAATTCAGAAAATAGGCAAGCAGGGATGGATGAACAGGGAATGTTTTTAACCGGTATCGCTGAGACACACACACACACACACACACACACACACACACACACACACACGCACACACACGTCCCCTAACTCTTGACATAAACCTTTTCTAGAGTACAGTACACACACAGACACACACACATGCCAATGAGTGTGCTTTTGAGTACACATACACATAACCCATAGCATATATGTAAGTATGTTCTTGAGCACACAAACACACACACACACACACACACAGACCTAGACACACAAACACACGTCCCCTATAACCTTTGAGATACACATAAGCATTCTCTAGAGCACACACACACACACACACACACACGCACACACACACACACACACACACACACACACACACACACCCTTTAATCCATGAGTGTGGTTTTGAATACACATACAAACTTCTTCTAACCCTTAGCATATACATAAGCATGTTTTTGAGCACACACACACACACACATACCTAGAAACACACACACACACACGCATACACACACACACATCCTTACTCGCCCATAGTTTAGCATTAAGAGGCCCACAGGCTGTATTTTCAGAGTGTACACCTCTTCACACAAAATACAGATTGAAGGGAAACTGCATTCAGGATTCAAATTAAGCCGGTTGAAAAATAAGTCAAATGACTGTAATGTATATTATATGAATACAAACTGTATATAAAAATGTAAAGGTCAAACCTACATAATTGAGCCATATTGTCAAACCTCTTCCCGTAGTCAGGGAAACAGAAGCATGTGTGGACCAAAACTTTTAGTTTTGTAATGCACCAAAACGACTCAGTTAGATTTAGGAAACGATTGGGAAACAGAATCACAAAGTTCGGTTTAGGGAAACGCCGCTGAAGTGTCGTCACCATCAGGGGCGGCCCTTGCACATTTGGCGCTCTAGGCAAGCTTCACTCGTGGCACCCCCCCCCCCCCCCCCCGCTCCTCTAAAAAAAAATGTTTTAAACGATCTTATGGTTTGGTACTTTTTGTAGAGAAGAAACATTTTTCGTGTAGGCACTATGGCTTAGTGGGTAGAGGCGGTGTCTTGGTGAACAAGACGTACCGGACCCGGCAGTGACAAAAAAAAACTTGAATAATTTTTTTTTTTTTTGATGGGCGCATTTTTTGCCGCCCCCCTCGCGGGGGCGCCCTAGGCGGCTGCCTAGTCCGCCTGTAGGAAAAACCGCCACTGGTCACCATCGATGGACGTTAAGCGACGTAAACATTAACGTTGACTTCTTTCACAAGGGGAACAGACAGCGGCCACCTAGCTGGAGGAAAGATCAGCTGCAGCCCCCCCCCCCCCACACACACACACACAAATACATATGAATAATTGTGGAAGACAATATGAACCTGTTTTAGGAATATAATTACATTTTTATAAATGAAGTGTCTGTGTTTATTAAACAGAGAATGAAGTATGTGCAGAGTGTCTGCAAAGCCGGCTGACACACATGCTACACGCTCTCTCACACACACACACACACACACACACACACACACACACACACACACACACACACACACACACACACACACATTCACACCGAGCTCATGAGGTGTTTGCCCTAATGCGTGGCGATAGCATGAGTGGGAGGGAAGAAACATTGTGTGTGTGTGTGTGTGAGAGAGAGAGAGTGTGTGTGTGTGTGTGTGTGTTTGTCTGAATGTGTCCTGGTCGTTCACAGCTGCCTGCTCAGTGCAGCGCATGAGATGACTTCACTGTCAAATCACCCACAAATCCCTCTTTCTCACTGTGTGTGTGTGTGTGTGTGTGTGTGTGTGTGTGTGTGTCATCCTCCGTCATCCTCTCGGTCCTTCAAACACAATAAACCCTTCGCAGAACCCTTTTACCAACCCTACATCGTTTTGGTGACGCTGTCGCTCACCTAAGCTAGAAACACCGTTTCTTTTCGTGATAACCCGATGATGGCGTTTTAATATGCCAAACACTATTTACCAATATTATTAAACACTTTTCTCCATGCTTAACACAATTTACAATCCCTACGAACAGTGTTTACTATATGCCCAACACTATTCATCACCGTCCATGACCGTTTATGAGCCCTGATACCACTGATATCCCCATTGCCGTTTTAAAAGCTCCCTAAGCCCCATTTACTATCTCAGACCATCACACGCCACCGAGGAACGTTTTAATTGCTAATTTTCCATTCCTAACACCATTCCCGATCCCCAAAGCAATTAATCATCAACAAAACCATGTATTAACAATTTACTACCCACAACACCATTTACAATCCCCACTCACATTTACAAATTCAGAGTACATTTAATCCCATTGTGTATTTTCATAAAAATAATCTCAGATACTTTTTGTATTGTGCAATTCGCCGGCCCAAACAATTCAACGTTTACTAATCTCAAAGTCCGACCGATGCCGTTAACGATCCCCACTCACCCAACACATTAATCATTTATAAAACTACTTTCACTTTTAACTCGCTATATTTAATACATATATTATCCACACAAATGCAATACTCTTTACTTCTCAACACCACACGCGTTATCGAGTAATCCTATTGCAAAGGTACCTGTTCTGAAAACCCAATTCCCAACTGGTACTGACCATTTGCTAATTGTTGTATCTCTAGATATAATCCTCAGAGTATAATAAGCTCAACATAATTCACTTCCTCCTGCGCCATCCGTCTGTCCTATTCATGTCCAACAGTCCACATTCCCGACCTGCCAACACATTTTCCATCTGATTTCCCGATATAATTCCTAACACTTTACTGCCTCTAACTCTATTCCAACTGACATTTAACAAGCCTCTCAATATTTTATGTTATTGCCGTGACTTCAATCTGCTCCGCTCTCTATCTCGACCGTCTGTTTTCCTGGTTCTTTTATTCCGTCTGTTTGACATCCAAGTGACGGTTATTTATTACCCAGCAGCCACTGCCAAGGCTGGTCGCTCTGTCCTCAGGCAAACTCTGGCTCCCTGTCGTTGCCCCTCTTCCTCCCTGTCGTTGCCCCTCTTCCTCCCTCCATCGATGCCTCTCTCTCTCTCTCTCTCTCTCTCTCTCTCCCGTGATGCTGCTGTCTGCCTCTGTCTCGCCTTCTGTCTGTTCCTTTTTTTCCCGCCGCTCTTCGTCCTCTGCTCGGTTCATCATCTGTCTGTGTTGTTGTTTACACACACACACACACACACACACACACACAGATACACACAGATACACCCCTACACACACACACAAACATACAGATAAACACCTCTACACGCACACACACACACACACACAAATATACCCCTTCACACACACATACACAAACACACCCCTACTGACACACACAAACATACAGATGCACACTCCTACACACACACATTCAGATACACACCCCTTCACACACACACACACACACACACACACCCCTACACACATAAACATACAGATGCACACCCCTACACAGATACACACCCCTACACACACAGACACACACATACAAATACACACCCCTACACACACACACACATTCAGATACACACCCCTTCACACACACACAAACACACCCCTACACAGATACACACTCCTACACACACACACACACACACACAAACATACAGATACACACCCCTTCACACACACACACACAAACATACAGATACACACCCCTTCACACACACACGCACACACACACACACACTGCTGACAACAGAGCTCAGGGCTCTCTCTCATCTCTGTCTGGTGACATCCAGACGACATTGGCCTGTTGTCTGTGTTTGTTTTTCCTCTTCTCCTCCGTCTGTGTACATGTTTGTCCTCTGCTTGTACATGTGTGTCTTTATTTGACAGACTGACATAACAGATTCACAGATTCATCTTTTCACAGGTGTGTGTGTGTGTGTGTGTGTTTTCACTCACATAAACCAACCAGAAAAAGAAAGGATGCTTTGAAGAAACGGCGGTGGCGGTCGAGGTTGAGGTACGGAGGTCGGGGTGTGAGATGGGACCGAGAGAGAGAGAGAGAGAGAGAGAGAGAGAGAGAGATAGAGTTTGTGAAGGGGCGATGGTGAAAATGAATGTGAAGGTGAAGATAGAGGGAGTGCAGAAGGAGGTGATGAGCGGGAAAGAGATTTAAGAGGGAATTAAAGATTAAACCATCTCGGCACGTTGGTCAAATGACTCGTCCACTTCCAGCTGTGGAGCTTAATTAGCCCTCAACAGCTCACTCATTAGCTTGCTTTGAGCTGCGAGGCCAACATGGGATATTCGGTTTTCCACTGCAAGTGGGGTAATATCAGGGTTGCCAGGTCTGTGTGACAAAACCAGCCCAATGGCTAATAAAACCACCCCAATATCAGAACTCAAAATATGCCTGTGCCAAACCATATACACTGCTTTTAAAGTCCATGTGTCCCATGTCCATGTGTGTACGTGCTGATCTGGAGTCAGTTTGGTAGGATTTGGGTATAAATAAATTATTTCATTTAAAATATGGATTTTTATTTAAAGATATTCATGTAATTTGCATGCAAAATAGGTCTACCTGAAACCAGCGGACAACAAATTGAACCCGCAGCAACACTTCAAAAGTAGCCCAATTCCGCGGGAAAACCGCAGACCTGGCAACCCTGTGTAGTGTGCTGAGCGATGAGAAGATGAGCAACGTGGCACTACTGTCAGCGAGGAGCATAACTTTACGACAACCCGTCACGTCACAGAGTTTAGTGTAACCGGGAGAACTGGGTCATCCTTCAGTTAAAGAATCGGAGGTTCGATCCCTGGCTCTGTTAGTCCATGTCGGGCCCCCAGGAGGCATCAGATACAGCCAGCTCCAACGAAGGACCCGATGAGACGTGGAGTAAACAAGGACTCCGGGGAGGAATCAGAGTTAATAATATGTGATGGAGGGATGTAAACGTGTCCATAAGGAGATTGAAGAGGAGAGAGGTGCTCAGTGTATCCTAAACGTCCCCCAGCAGCTATAAGCCTATAGCAGCATCTCTAGCAGCTTCATTAAGAGAGGCTGAATCAAGTGTGCAACCCCGTTTTAAAAAGAGGTGTAGTGGAAAGCTCTTTGCAGCATATAATAATGATACAACGTGAGGACTCACACATATGCACTTGTTTTGTTTTGCAAAGGTTGCACAATATTGTTTTGAGAAGCTATGCAGTGTAAAACTCAGTAAAACTTTTTATTGCCAAATATTTGAACTTATTTTGTTTCGTTTTTCACAGGTTGCACTTTATTGTTATCATCTTGAAAATATATTAAGTGCAAAACAGGTTAATTACAGCCATAATAAGCTATTATTTTGTAAAATGTTAGTTATTTTTTGCACAGATAGAACTGTATTTGTAATAAAGTGATTGTAAACATATTAGTTTTCTGTCCGATGGAGCGATCTAATTTAATTTAAAGTGATTGCAAAATAGCAGGAGTCACAAAAAGTTGTTATTTCCATACAAATTCAGCCCAGACCATTTCGTCAGAATGTTGTCGGGGCGGTGATGCGTGGACATCTTTCTTCCTCTGAAGTGCGTCGCGACAGAACAAGTTTGAGAACCGCTGATCTACACAGAGAGTGACTGGCACAAATATTTTTGGAGGGCTTTATGTGCCTCGCCTATTCTTCAGTTCCCCCGCATGTGTGTGTGGACTGTGCCCCGAGTCCCAAAGCCTCATTAGGGGGCTTTGACAGGATCTGGACCGGTGATGTGGAAAAGAAACCAGTCTGACTCAGCAGTCCTGCTACAGCTACAGCTTCTTCCTAATATAATTGTTTATTGGTGAAATGCACTAAACTTCACCTGACTTGCCTTCATAAACTGTAGATGAGTTTTTTTCTATTGTCCTGCAGATGATTTTATGTTTATTTTTACAAGAGGTAGAAAGTGAAAGGCTTTCAATAAATTGGTAAAAGTGATACCAGCATTCAGGCCCTTCTCTAAGTTGAGGGGTGTCACGTGACTGATGATGGGAGACACATCTGCTTACATTCATTATGGAAATA
>CM070099.1:19074059-19191559 GCA_036178185.1 Liparis tanakae | reverse complement strand
CAATGAGGAATTCAGTGTGAGTGTCTCTCTCTCTCTCTCTCTCTCTCTCTCTCTCTCTCTCCCTCTCTCTCCCTATCCCTCTCTCTTTGTTGTTGTTGTTGTTGATCTCGAAGCCCTCCGTGGACCCATCCACTCGCTGCTCTTGTATCACCTTCTATTATTAGTAGCCTTCTCGATTGGCTGATTAATTGATCATTTAACGGGAGCCCGCGTGTAGTTGTGACGTCACGCTCGGTCTCTATTGTTCCCCTGTGGAAATCTGAGTGTTAAAAATAACGCGTATAAATCGGTTCATTAACCCAAAGATTAATTGTTGTGTTTAACATATAATGTTCCAATAAATCAAAATGTCTACAGAAGGTTTATTATATATTATATTACATATTTCTAAAATGGTCCAGTGGGCTTTTGGTAATATTATTCCTACGAAACCTTTTATATAGTGTATTAAATAAAAAGGGAATTGTTTTATCTGTTAGCTCTCTCTTTTAAAAAACAAAACATGTCGCCATATTAGAAGCTTTTTGCCCCCCAAAATGGAGGGGGAGGAGGTTCAGAGGAGCTCATCAGCAATGCAAATGAGCGGTTTTTTTTTCTCTTAACGGGGGCTCAGGCACCTGCTGTCTCGAGAGCATGCGCGCGCGGCTGGATGGCTGACTGGCTTCCTTCCTCCTCCTTCCAGAGAGTCTCGGGAACGCGCCTCCCTCCCTCTTTCTCATTAGAATGATGTTTCTTGTCCACTGCGCGCGCACTATTGGAGCTTTGAGGATATATAAAAAAAAAAAATAGAAAAAGAGCTCGAGCGCGCTCTTCTCGACTACTTATGTGTGTGTGTCTCGCGCTGCGGCCGCAACAAAAGGAGGGGAGGGGAAACGAAAAGAGAGGGATGTTAGGGGGAGAAACACAATAAATGGGAGGAGGAGGTGATTTTAAAGTAAGGAAGGAAAAGATAAAGGAGACAAATGGAGGATGGGAGGAGGGAGAAAGACGTTTTTAGCATTAATAACCCACTCTCATTAATAAATGCATCTGTAAGCCGATGCAATGTGTTTGGTGAGCTGGTTTGTGTCGAGACATCTTTACGATATCGTTATTCATTATATTGATACAACAGCCTCCACTTGTGGGGGTCCCCGGAGGCTTTATAGTGGCTAAAAAAGTACATTAGTAAACACAACCACACAGTTTGTCGTAAACCATTTATTACACACGCTCGTAAGCGGGTAGGGATGACACATGTAAGTTTAAAAACTGATGCGAAATATTAATCTGAAAAGCAGATGAACGATAGTGTATGAAACAAATGCAACACACTTTCTCACATCACCTGAAAAGTGAGCGGCATCTATTTGTAGTTGGAGATGAGTTGGTCCATAAGGCATCCAACAGGAGGTCTGACCTCTCACGTGGTCGTGTTGACCCCAAACATCACAGACATCACTCGGTCTCATCACGTGTGGCTCATAGAACTAATGCAACACGTGTCAATGATTTGTGGTTATTCCCCTGTATTCTTCTTTGAGGTGGTGAGAGGAGGAGAATATAAAGAGGGACATGTCAGTCATGAGGAGAAGCAAAGGATGGGTGATGGACTTACAGAGAAAGAAAGAGACAGGAAATTTACAAAGGAAAGGTGGGACCTAGAATAAAAATGTGAGGGTGGCAGGACAAATGAAAACATAGAGATACATGAGGAGGGATAAAATAATTCCAGGAGAATAAAGGTTGAGGAGGAGGAAAGGGAAGACGTGTAGGGAAGTTGTCAAGAAAGGAAAGCAGTCAGAGGAGAACAGGGAGGATTTGAAATGTGAAAGTAAGAAAGAGGAGACAATGAAGGAAACCAGGGAAACTGATGTGAGGAAGAAGAGGAGAAAAATGTAGAAATAATACATGTTAAAGCAGAATTGACATCAATGGGGTGTCCAGTGAAATAAGTATTATACAAAAGAAAGAGCACATTGGACAATTTCAGGACATATTTAAGACAAGAGGATAGGACAGGATATGAAAAGAGGAGAAAATAGGAGGTGAAAGGTGGACACATTTAAAAAGTCGATAAAAGAAGATGAATGGAAGGAGTAAGGAGTGGATGACAGCTGGAGGATGAACAATGTAGTAAAGAAGAGGAAGAAGCTGGCGGAGAAAAGATGGGAGAGACATAAGCGATCTGTGGGCATGAACTCAACATGGAGCCTATGAGGCGCGTGATGGTGAGGAGGAGGTGGAGAAGGAGGAGGTGGAGGAGGTGTATGCCAGCTAACCTCACAATCCTGTTGAGCAGATGGAGGAAAACGGTTGTTTGGACGTGGAACACGGCGTCCGTCGTGGAGAGAAGGGCTAATTGCTCCGTAACATCCAGCAGATTTCACGTTGCTCTTCTTCCTCTTCTTCCTCTTCTTCCTCTTCTTCCTCTTCTCAGCTCCACATAAAACCAGCGAGTAGAAGAAATTCCCATCGCTCCCATTGAAGGTTAATACTGTTTCCCAAGTTTAAGTGTGACGACCAAAATAGACCTTTAAATATATTAAAAAGTTGATATTTCTCATATGTTTTACACAGTGAAAAACAGCCTGCGGTCAAATTGAACCCAGAGAACACCGATAGTTACAAGTTGTGTTCAGGACAGTAAGAACATATCATCATTTGCATTTTATGTTCTTCCACTTGTCCCCAATAAATTAGGAAAAGTCATGAAATATGAAGCAAAAATAATGACGTCAATCATCTTTTTAGAGACGTTAAACTGTGAATGGGGTCAAATTGACCCCAAAGGTAACAGGAGGGTTAATATTTCACTTGATGAAGGTGAACTGAGCGAGGTCTTTGCAGGAGACGCTGCAGACTGGCGTCTCCTTCAGCCCGGTGACTCATGCTGAAGCATCTGCATTCACCTTTGCAATATGCAAGACAAACTAAATCATCCGGAGTTTACGTTTTCACCGATTACACGGCGATCCATTGTAGGCAGACAGGTTGTTGGAGTCTGCCCTCCGTCACCATATTACAGTGTTATAACTCCACTGTTCCTCCTGGTCACCAACTCTGTATCGCATTGGCCCGCTGTTACAAACGTCTTTGAGTACCTTGAAAAGCGCTATATAAATCGTATGTATTATTATTATTATTACAAATGATGTTAAATGCAGCCTGGAATACAACGTGTTCTCACAAGCTCACAATGCATTCAACTCTTAAAGAGTTCACGCTGAATGGATAACGGGAAACGCCTTCGCCAAACAAGTTTGCAGTAAAAAAATCCTGAAGACCTCTTAACTATTTTTTTAGATGGTAGGTGGAGATGATTAGACGGCCACGGGTCATTATCCCTCTACTCTGTTTCCTTGTGGATTATATTCATTGGAGAAAACAGAAATGGTGCGTCATACACAGTCTCCGACGATTGAGACACAGATTTAAAACGAGCTGACGGTTTTTGATTGGCTTGACCCTCCTGTTACCTTTAGGGTCAAGTTGACCTCATTCAATGTTTAACGTTGATGTTCTTTGGGGTCAATTTGACCCCAGGCTGTTTTTCACCGTGTCAAAGATACAAGAAATATCAACTTTTGTATATATTTAAAGGGCTATTTAGGTAGTCAACAAACAAACAAAGTACCTCACACTTAAACTTGGGAAACAATATTAATTCTAATAATTTTCTGGAGTTTTTAATTAGGATCTCACTACAGCTCTTCACCCTGTTGATGCCGTGGAGGAGGAACCCGACCACGTCGTCGGAGGCCAGTTTTTATCAGTGTACGCAATGCGGAAATTCTGCTTAGGTTTGTGTCATCGGGCTCGAGTTGATTCATCGAATGAGTTTCTTTTTCATTTTTATAATCATTTGATTGTTGAAGCCATTTGTCCAGCAAACCCCCGCTGGGTCCGATGTGCAGCCTTAATGTGTTCTTGTCATCGAATATCTGACGTGATAATAATATAAAGACTTCACCTTGTGCTCTGGGAAACTATGATGTGATTGTTTTTGATGACATCGAGAGACACATGATGAATCGCTTCATAAAGAAGAAGAATCCACAGATTATTTCATATAGAAAACAAAAGTTTGGTGCAGGATTACAATGTATTTTCTTACTATTGAGGTGTTTGTTTGTCTCGCAGCAACCAATGGCTGCACATCTACAGCCCATAAACATGAAGGACGGATGGAAAAGACAACAGGAGGACATGGGGCACAGTTTAGATGTTGCACAGAAGAGATTAGTTGATCAGAAATAAAATATGGAGAAAAAACCTCTGCTGGGAGACTTAGTAGATAACATCAAATCGGTATTAAGCTACACAGACAGATAGCATGGGCATGGATCAAATATTGAGCTGGCTTTCCAAATCAGTCTCTTCCCTCTCGCTCTGCGTGTGTGTGTGTGTGTGTGTGTGTGTGTGTGTGTGTGTGTGTGTGTGTGAGAGTGTGTTTTCCCCCCAAAATCCTACACGGCATGCCTGTTAGCTGTGGAAAACAGGGTCAGCCTGGAGGGAAAAAAAGAGAAAGAGAGAGCGAGCACATGATGGACAGATAAAGGCTTGTCTGTGTCTGAGGGGAGAAGAGAGCGAGGAGGATGAGTGGAGGAGGAGGAGGAGGAGGAGGAGGAGGACAGCGTGATGAAGGGGCCTCTCTGTTAAAGAAGGGAGCTGCGGCTCTATAGAAGGCTGCCATGGCGATCAGAAACAAGGCGTTTAGTCTGCGAGTTGGCCTCTGTAACGCCGTAATAGGCTCTTATAATGATGCCACTATGAACCCAGAATGCCTTGAAACTGGGGGGTTGTTGTGAGGAATGCCTGTGGCGTGATGGAGATGGACGAACTCGTGGGTGATTAGTCGGATCCGGGTGAGATTTTAGGGCCTGAACATTGTCGCCCCTCAAATCTGAAGTTGGACTGTAATCCCGACTCTGTGAACGTGTAATGTGCTGCATAGCTAAGCCTCCGCTGGGTCAGCGAGGTTTAAGAATGCATAAACTAGGGTTGGGTGGGAAAACGTTGGATTGGGTAAAAAGAGGAGGAGCATCTGAGATTCTAACCGCGTCTTCCAAAAAAACACGTTGATTTCCGACTATTGTTCAACAGCAAATGTGCTTTGAAGGAACCGTAATGATGTCTGGACTGGATTACATTTGTTGTCGACACAATTGGATAACACTTAAAATGATTCATTTCATATGTTTTCCTGCGATGTCGACCTTTTAATAGTCTCGTTCTGCTGAGAGTCACAACTTTACACGGTTAAACCATAACACCGATTACAGCTGCAAATTATTAGAAATATTAACTACCACTGGACTGATGCAAAAATGCTTCTGGTTGTAGCACCCATGTAAAAACTCTGTTATAGTCCCTATGTTGTCACTTAATTACATTCATTTAGATATGTTAACATTAAAAAAATACAAAAATGTAAGACAAAAAGTAATGTAAAAAAATTATATATATACACATGCACACATACAATAGGGCATAATGTATATATATATATATATATTTACATATATATACACATATATATACACATATATATATACATATATACACATATATATATATATTATATATATATACACATATGTACATAGAAACACACATACATGCCACAAAAAACTAAAAGAAAACAGAAAAAGAAAAGCAGCCCCGTCAACCCCTTAATTATCTTTTACTTGTAACTTTGTATACACCACCCATCGATGCATCTATATTTGCATTTCCCTCAAAACCCAAATCCAAATGCCCTGAGAATTGGACCCCTCCTCTAATTTGTAATAAAAGCTATCAGACTTGTCCATGCTTGGTCAGTTTGAACTGTCCTTCTACCTGGCAATCAAGCTTTCAAAAGCAGCCGTGTCCGTCGTGAGTTTGAGCCAATCGGTGAGCGTGGACCTATGTGGGCTCTTCCAACCCGTCACAGCTCTGGACGTGAACACAGGTCCCGGGGTTGAAGCTTCTGGTGATGCGTTTGCTTGTAACTCCTCGCCAAATACATGTCTGTATTTGGCCACTTGCTAGTGTATTCCACTCGTCTCTAATAGGACACATATTTGGTGTTTTTAGGGTGCATTCATGGACAAGGAGCTGCAATGTGACACAGAACCCGTCTTCAGTTTGAAAAGGGAGTTTGATTTTTACATCAGGACAGAAAGTGCACAGTTGGAATTGAGATTGATTTTTGGAAACCAAAAGACCCAGTAAGCTTTTGGTCAATGATGCATGTCTGCTTCCATTTGCCCACGGCTCCAGGTTTTGGTTTTGCAGACTTTCCTGCAGCGTTAGTTAATCTGGACTGAGCTGGAAGCTTTGGACCAACAGTTGCAACAACAACCAAAAATGGAAAATGAAAAAGTTGAACGTTCAGTAGGAAAAGAAATTATTTGTTTGGGCAGACCGGATTTCAAAGGATTCATTTCCTTCTACCTGTGCAGAAACAAATGGTATTAAACCAAAAACATCAGTCATTCATTCCCTGACTGAAATAAAACTACGACAAGAAGATACATTACGGCATTAAATTGCTTTAAACTGCCGTGTTTAACCCACAGTAGATGTGATTCTATTCTGAAGATCAGTTATGTTTGTAAATCGGGGAAAACATTTGAAAAGATGTCCACAAGATTCACGAGAAAAGTTTATTTATTTTCTTCACACAGTGAAGCCTGAATTTGGTTTGGAAACTTCTGCATCTGAAACATCACTTCACAAGGACTAATAAAAGTCATAGCTGCTCTTTTAAAAATAACTAGCGCTTCAATGAATTCCTTTGTAAAGAAATCAGTGAATTAACAGCCTATTTATATATTTGTTATCTCTCCAGCTACAGCCCAGCTATTGATGGGGACAGATGTGTAAAGCTCTATTAAATCTCTTTTATTGGATCCTGAAATAAAGTCATGTGGTTGCTGTGAAGTCCCTGTTCTCCATAATCTGTATTAATTCAGTTTATCATCTTTTTTTTTTTTTTTACTCCTGAAAGAAGACAAGAATTATAATCAGAATCATAAAACCGTTAACCTCCACGTACATGGTTGCACATGCAATAAATTTAACTTGGTGATAGTGACATCATTAAAGATAGGAACATGAACATTTCAAACAGAATATTAAGTATATATTCGTATCTTAAAATACGTCTGTTTTGTACAGTTTAAGATGGGACGGCATACTCACTCCACCACTGCTTTGGAGGTTTTGGGGCACAATGAGTGGCGCTCTGGCTGAAGACGCTCTATAAGACCACCTGCTCTTTAAAATCAAATATGCAGCGGCGGTCTGTACTCGTTAGGAGTCACAGGTCCATTTGGAGGACGCCGACAAACCGGTGGAGAAAAAGCCAAATGCAGCCGGGACCAGCGTCGGAAATACACCGGGTCAAAGGGCAACACTGCCCTTAAGAAATATAAAGTTCCCCCCTGATATCACTAGGAGAGGGGGAACAAATGCCCCTCAACTTCCTCTTCCAATTATGATAATTTAATGAACATGTCAAAAACATCGCAGCCCATATGACCCGGTCCAGAATGAATGATGCTACTGCCTAATAGTCTTATTATTGCCATTTGATGACTATTTCTCATATACTCCAAGCCTAAATAATATTATTTTTGAAAAAAAGGTTAAATGTTATTTCACAAGTTTTAAAAAGTGACCCCAATTTATTTTTAAATGTGGGGGCAGTGGGGGTAAAAATCGCCCCCTACAACATCTGTAAGTGTCCTATACCTTGGCCAGGATGGATGGTTAGAACCTGATGGTGCTGGTGTTGCTCCACAGGTGTGTGGTGGTGTGTGACGCTCCTCCACCTGTAAACCCGCGTGAGCGCTCTGCGTGCCCCCCCCCCCCCCCCCTCATCCCTCTGCTGGATTTAACAGGCTTACATCAAGTGCCATGTCATTTGAAACGTTATTGCTCCCTGCAGGGAAATCCTCTTTCCTCTCGACCCCTCGGCTCTCAGGGGTCAGAGGTCGGAGATGAGGTCACCTACAGAGAAAACAAGGAGGGCGGCAGTCTGCAGGTTGACGCTTTAGCTTGAGGACGCGTCGACAGCCGTTTGTTAAAGTGCCAGAAGGTCAAAGACACAATGTGGGCTTTAAATAAAACAAAAGGCGACGCTCCACCGAGACAGACTTTGTTTCCTGCATTCTGGGGACTTTTGAGGAAAGAAAATAGCTAAATAAAACAACACCCTACAACAACTTTGAATGCATACTTATTCTCAATGTGTGTGATTCTCAGTCATGAACTAATACATAGTTTATATTCATTCCTCATCTTTTTGGCCCCTGCTTGAGTATGACCTTTTCTGAGTACTCTCTATTTCTCCCTCTGCCTCACACTCACAGCTGTCTCTTCTTTATTTGTGTTTTATTTTTATTAAGCCGTGATAATCTCATGGAGATGTTCAATTTTTTCAACAAAGGTTCAACACATAACCAAACAAATAACAGACAAAGAAAAAAAAGAAAAGTGCAACAACAAAAAAACACAGCAAATCCTGTTTCATTGTTGTCCAGGTGTAAACAATGTGGCTTATGATAAAAGGAAGAAGAATCATTCATCTGGAGAGGGCAATGAAAAACATCAAGAGGACCGTGAGCCATCATTTAGATATGTTTTCAGTTTTCATATTTTTATAAAGGCAATATAACATCAGGCCATGTGACTAAGTATTTCATTTTTTATTTTTTATTTAATTTTACACTGCTGTATTTGCATATATGTTATATATATATATATATATATATACACATTTATATATTATTTTGTATTTTATATTTCACTTTGTATACTTTATGCACAGTCACTGTTTCTTTCTTTCTTTCTTTCTTTCTTTCTTATATTTATATTTTATTCCCGTGTGTTTAGTTTATTGCTGCTACTGTGTCGACAAATTTCCCCTTGGGGATTAATAAAGTATATTTCTATTCTATTCTATTTGAAGTGCACTTTGGCACACGGTGCTTTGAGCTACATGCCGATATCCATCACAATAAACACCGAGAACACGCTGACGTACGGCCAGTATAACGTCCACCGTGTTCAGCATCTTACTTTAGCATGTTCACAAGCTCCAGCAGCAGATGGGGTTTGGTTGTAAATCAGTTTGGCCCTCTGCCTGTGTGCATAACATTTTACCAGGGAGTAGATATAGAGAGCGATCCTCTGGAGACCGTCGATATCTGTCGCCCATTTCATGGCAATCCATTTATTAGATGTGGAGATATTTCAGTCAGCAGACATTTCCACCCCTAGAGCCGGGCCTTTCCCGCCTATAGGGCAACACTGTTCAATTATATACAATATGTGAATGTTCCTGTAACTTATAGGGCAGGAAAACGTCGAGATGATGACCTTAAAGCGTGGGCGAGTCATGTAGCAGTCTGTTTTAACAATCCTCCCAAAAGTTCAATCTTTCTTAATAAGCCAGGAGGACTCTGCTGCACAGAAACGTCGCTCCACATTTATTCCTTTCTTTTTTTGTGGACCAACGGAGTTGAAAATAAATGGACCCTCCCAGCGAGGCACATGAAAGCCTTTTTCAGAACCCCCCCCCCCCCCCCCCCACCCCCAGCCCTCTCATCTTCTGGGGCAAAACTACAACAGCAGGGATAATTAGTGAATTGTATTTTTGAAAATATAGGTCTGCATGGTAATGAGGGCGTACAGCAGAACAACAAAAAAACCTCAAACCGCTCGAGAGACGGGAAAAGACGACAAATGGCTCTGAGGCAGATATTGAGAGAAAAAGGAATGTATTACTGTGGATTAAAAACAGATCACATGCACACACACTGTTACATCTCCACAGGGCCGCTGCATCTGCAGGAATAGAGTAACATCACAGCAACGTATTAAAGGAAGACCACGGAGAACAACAATGCTCATGTTTAGAGCTGTGACGAAGAATTTCCAGGACTTAATACATCCAGACTTATTGATTAATCGATCATTCCACATCTAATATCAAAAACACCCATCACAATTTCCCTGTAAAGACATGTTTTTAATCTAACATGACACAAAACTTTAAAAAAATATTATCATCAGTGATCTCTTAAAGCGGCTTGTCCCTGTAGTTTTCATCAAACAAACAAAAGGAACATTTGTTATGGATTATTTTCCCGCCAGGTCACTGAGTATCACACGTGAAAATGACATGGTCCTGGACATGAAAGCATATATATATATATATATATATATATATATATATATATATATATATATATATATATATATATATATATATATATATATAGTATATTATATTTTTATAAATATATATATATATGTACAGTATATATATATAATGTATATATATGTATATATATTATATATTTAAATATATATATATACATATCATTGTTTAAGACATTTAATAGGAATGAGGGAGCAGGCCCTAGAGACGAGAGAGGGACAGCTGAGTGATGTGTCGTCCTGTGGGCTGAAGCCAGTTTAAATTGGCTGCTCTCCTCGCTCTGGATTAGACCTGGGCTTAATACCTTTACACTAAAAGGCCCTGTGAGGGCAATCTGCTGCAGCAACACACCCGGCTTTAATCCACAGCAACAACAACAACAACAATGAATGTGGCTGCCGCTCGGTGGGGCAGATCACACCACGCCATGTTTGCTCATCCACGCTCCATGTCAACATGGTATAGCCCATTTTGGATGGGTGGGAGCAGATTAAATCAGCGGATGAAAGAGACGAGTAGCCAGACAAATGGTCGCAGCTTCTATAACTGGCAGCCATCTTTGTTTGGGCCAAAGAAGAAGCAGCTTGCTGAATGATTTTGAGGTCTGTCACAGCAGCAGGACAGACGGGACTACCAATAGTACAAGTTACTTGAACAATAAGAGATTATTCGCACAAAGTAAACATGTCAAACGGTTTCTGGTTCCAGATTGCCCGATGTTAAACTCTGCTCTTTTTCCTTGCTTTGGGATTTTGGAATATTCGATGAGTTGGAACTGAGAACAGGTATTATTGAGAGTCTATGCTCTCTGTGCCAAGTGTAGGACTATAGGAAGTGGCTGTCATTCAATTCAGTTTATTTGTATAGCCCATTTTCACAAATTACTAATTTGTCTCGTAGTGATTTACAATCTGTAAACATAGACATCCCTGCCCCAAAACCTCACATTGGACCAGGAAAAACTCCCAAACAACCCTTCAGGGGGGAAAAAGGGAAGAAACCTTCAGGAGAGAACAGAGGAGGATCCCTCTCCAGGATGGACAGATGCAATAGATGTCATGTGACTAGAAGGAATCATCACAGACAAGTCAAAACACAGTAACAACACAATCAAGGAATATGACAGAGTGGATGAATAGTTGGTAGTAGTCATATTCCACGATCCAGACCGCCACGATCCATCAGGCAGATGGGATCTATGCCGTGAAGTCAGAAGGACTCCGGGGAGAAAGCAGAGTTAGTAATGAGTGATGGAGAGATGAAAAATCATCCACAAGGACAGAGAAAAGAGGAGAGAGCTGCTCAGTGTATCCTAAACGTCCCCCAGCAGCTATAAACCTATAGCAGCATCTCTAGAGTCTGGACCAGGTGAACCTGATTCAGCCCTATAACTATACACTCTGTCAAAGAGGGAAGTATTGAGTCTCCTCTTAAAGGAGGTGACTGTGTCTGCCTCCTACTTTTTAAAACTCTAGGAACTACAAGTAGCCCCGCATTTAATGGGCGCAGCTCTCTAGTGGGGCAATACGGTACTACACGCTCCTTAAGACATGATGGTGAATCACCAATCAAGGCTTTATAGGTTAAGAGAAGGATTTAAAAAATGATTCTTGATTTTACAGGGAGCCAGTGCAGAGCAGCTAGTGCAGGAGTAATGTGATCTTTTTTCTTAGTTTTAGTGAGAATACGAGCTGCAGCATTCTGGATCAACTGGAGGGACCTAAGAGACTTATTAGAGTAGCCTGATAATAAGGAGTTGCAGAAATCCAGTCTCGAGGTAACGAACGCGTGCACCAATTTTTCTGCATCATATATATATATACATTTATATATAAATATATCATTGTTTAAGAACATTATAGGGGTCTGGATCAGTCTCTCAGCGTTGTGCAGAACATCCCATCAGGCTCTGTGTTTTTGCTTTGATCTTACTGGCTCACAGTTTGACAGAGGGGGAAGAACAAAGATCAAACTTAAATGGGTAATCAAGACAATCAAACTGATATTGCCTTCTGCTTTGATTTATATTGCATCAATTTCACCTTCACTTTGCATTTTTGGGGAGAGTGTATGCTTTTTTTAGGGCTTATTAGTCCTCAGCAGATGCTGTGCAAGGCCAAATGAACTCCCGAAGCGAGGATGTAATGAGGTGTTTGGATCATTATTTGTGTTTCCTGATGTTCGTGTAAATTCGGAGGATAAAAACATGCAGTTGTTCCACAACAGTTTGCGTTAAAGCAGCAACCGCGGAGATGAGATGCTGTTGCTGCTTCGAGGCAACTGAGCAGAAAGCATTGCCGGAGATATCATCACACAGGCAGCTGCTGTACGTGTGTCACGGCACGGACTAGTCAACCCTCGCAATCAGCAGGAGCTGCAGCAAGATCCGTTTGTCTGCCTGAGAGCCAAATCTCTCCAAAACCTCTGGAGCCGCTCTCCCTGAAATCTGGCAGCTGACCGTTTGGTCTCGAGCCAATGAGCAAATGATTAGATTTTTTTTTTTTACAGTGATTTGTGTCTGGCATTTTGTTGTGTAACTGTGAAAGTAAAGAGGGCTGTGGTTTAAATTCCGGCCGGGATGTTTTTCAGCATCAACAAAGTTAATTACGCCTAAATAAAAGAGATACGTGTCGGTTGTGATGTCTTCACTGCTCTGCCGTCTCGAGGCCACTTATATTCGTTATATTCCTCCAATGGGACCAAAGACTGACTGATCATATCCTCCTCCTGGCGGCAGACCACAGTCTCAACCAGGGTTGCCAGGTCTGCGGTTTTCCCGTGGAATTGGGCTACTTTTGAAGTGTTGCCGCGGGTTTAATTTGTTGTCCGCTGGTTCAGGTAGACCTATTTTGCATGCAAATTACATGAATATCTTTAAATAAAAATCCATATTTTAAATGAAATGATTTATTAATACCAAAATCCTACCAAACTGACTCCAGATCAGCACGTACACACATGGGCATGGGACACGTGGACTTTAAAAGCAGTGTATATAGTTTGGCACAGGCATATTTTGAGTTCTGATATTGGGTTTGGTTTTTGGGCTGGTTTTGTCACACAGATCTGGCAACCCTGGTCTCAACACATGGGTGTGTACAACTAGCGATGCAGCCTCTGCAACAGTCTCTCCTCGAAGATGCAGAACGGATAAAGAAAGATTGACGTTGTTTTTACACCTCTGCGCTCTTGGTCAGAAGATTTGTCCTCACTTGCTGTCCAGTGGAACGCCCGTCAGCTCTCCGGACCCCCAGAACACGCCACGCGTTTGCAAAACTGGAGTCAGGCTCAGTGAGCTGATTGGCCAGGTGCCGTGAAGAGAAAGCAGCTGAGGTCGTAACTTCTCTTTCATTCTTCAGAAAAGAACCCATTCAGCCCCTCTGGAGCATCCTGAGCGCTGAAGGCATAAAGCACGCTAATGCTTTTAAGATACGGTTACCTTTAAGCACAAAAAGGTGTCGACACAGCGGGATGACTTTATATTACCGGCATGCATTCCGAGTCCTGTCAGGAGGTGTCGCGGATGTCGAAGCGAGAGGAGACGACCCAAATGCCGACATAACTGCATAAAACAATATTTAATTCCACAAACTAGACAGGAAGACCAAACGGCACGAAGCCACCCTGGGAATGAGACGAACAGCGTTTACATACACAGGCAGGTGATTGGACAACGGGGAACGAGACACAGGTGTACACAATCAGAATCAGAATCAGAATCCGTTTATTGCCAGGAATGTTTACACAAACAAGGATTTTTCTTTGGCGGAAGGTGCAACATTAGACATGACAAACAACAAACAACAATCAACATGAACTTAAGTATAAAATAAAGATAAATATAAAGTGCTCGGACAACAAATAACGTTAAAAGTGTCTAAGTATATGTTTCTAGTGACGTGTGTTTAAGTTAAAGTGTATGTTAAAGTGAGGGCGGAGCCAGCAATCACACAGGAGGAACCAATCAGGACCAGGGCGGACAATCACAGGGAGACAGACGACACACGGACTTCAAAATATGACACAAAACAAGACACAAACTCCGAGTCATGACAGGCTCCGTGCTGTGATCTTTCACCTGGTCACATGTTCGCTGTCGCCGTGTTTTGAGGCCCGCTTTCGTCTCGGTCTGGACACGATTTCCATTCCCAGGTTAAACTCCCACAACCGGAGGGGGCACGTCGCCCCGCTCTGTATCCGCGGATCTCCGACAGCTCCGTGAAGTGCGAACGCTCCAGCCGGTTCTCCTGCAGGCGTGATTCCCGCTCAATGTGACTGGCGGTGTCTTTTTATTATAACAAAGTGTTCCCAGCTCCATATTTCACGAGTACTCCATACATCACCTGCCATGCCAACCTTGAGTGGCCTTTACATTATGCAAAATCATTCTAAAATGTAAAAGTCATCAAGTGCCCTTAAGAAATCGTTTTTTTTCCCCTTCAGATCAGAACTTTCTGCATGATCAATATTTATTCCGGTCTCATGTACATTGAAGCACGAGGATGACAGAGACTCTCAGCTCCATCCATTTGAGACTGATATGATCAGAGATCGCCTGATATTGATAATTGATTGCCATGCTTTCACATTTCAATTTAAAACTCACGTGAACATTATTGACCTGATATACATCTTTCAGTAAATACAGTTGTGTGTAAGTGTGTGTGCAAACTGTGTGACAAGCTGCTTGGACTGACATGAGGGAAACTCTTTGTGAGGAGTAGTCCCCCCCTCCCCCCTCCCCCCTCCTCCCCCCACACATGCAGCACTACAGTTCAATTCCAAATGTGTTCGATAGTAACTTTGTTTGTAGAGGAGAACCGATGATGGACGATGTAACGTGAGCCCCATCGGATTATATTTAGAAGCACTTAATGCAAAACGTTCACAGGAGAAATCTACTCGGTACACTTCATCTGTTTCTTCAATCATGCACCATCCCCCGGTACATTTCATTTCCCTGGGAGTTATTGTGCTATGGGAATGGGTCTAATCAAACACGCAGTCCTACCTTCGCTCTTATCTTAAAACACTCACGCGTTCTGCTTGTCGACGCCCTCCGGCGGCTCGGGCCTCAGCTCCACATGAGGCCTCTTTCCATATCCAGACCCTGAAAGGTCGCACATCTGCACCACAAAGGGCCGAGCCGAGGAACCGACGGCGTGCGTTTGCGTGTGAATGCGCTCGGTGGAGGACGTGTCGGTGGGAGGAAGGTGTGAGGAAGAGGGCTGTTATCAAAGTGTGAAGAGGGAAGCTGTGATTTGGCTCTCAGCCGCCTCCCCATCGACCCCCATTACAGCTGCATTAACCGGAGGATTAGATGGCCATCAGAGAGCGAGAAACAAATGCAGCTGCAAACCGATGAGGTACCAAAGACCTCAAATAATGACAGTCATCTCAAGCAGAAGAGTCTCGCCTCCAGAACTTTGAGACTTTCGAATATAGCAGAACTTTCTATGAAAAGAAGTGCGCGACAAGATAATAGTGCTCGTTAAATGTAGGGAATTATGAAAACTGAAGAGGAAAGATTGATCCTGTGTCTGAGAGCTGCAGCACAGGAGCAGCGGGTCTTTCCTGCACGTTGTCTTTCCAGAACCAGAAGCAGCTGAGCGCGACCTGAACGGGGCTCCGGAAATGATGAGTCATGCTTTTGACACAATACACAAATTCATTGTTAGAAAATTCCTTTGTCTGTGGACATGTTGTGGCATTGAGGATACATTCATTCAAGAATGTTGACGGGAAAAAAACAAACAAAAATGTATTAATTGCATTTTTATCTTCGCCTTGAAAATGCGGAAGTTTATGTTTGGATGGCCTTGTATTTATTTATTTATGTATATATTTATTTGTATGCGTGTGTTACTCGCATAACTCAAAAAGTATTAAACTGAATCGCATTAAATTTGGTGGGATGATTGGTTATTATCCGGGGACCATTTGATTAGATTTTGGGACTGATCGGGTCAAAGGTCAAGATCGAGGTCATAAAAAGGTCCAAATCTTATTTTTACCATAGCACGGTCAATTTCTATCCAATTGGCATGCAACTAATGCCAGCATGTTCATAATTCAATGCTCAATCTTGTGATATGCGAAGGTAAGCGCTCTACTATGTGCCCGTTCAAATTTCAAATTGTATTTGTACATGTTGTGTCCCGCTTCAGACATTGAAATATAAATCCACTTCTGGCTGTAAACAAACAGGAAGAGGAGGCCACCTCTCATCTCTCACTCATGGTGTTATTCACGGTGACCTCATCATTTACACATCGAGCCCTGATTGGCCTCCTGGTGCGTCGGTCCTCCACAGCACAACATCCTGCTGCTTCTCGTCTCTTTGCAGTGGCATGTGAGAACGCTCCAGATGTTGGCTGCGGACGGTTTTGGAAAGATAAATGTGTTGTTGTTTATAAACAGCAGTAAAAAACAATCTGGATCTCATCACGTAGGAACAGGGTTCATGATGTCATCTCGAGTAGCACCCGCTTGAATCTCGCTTCACAATCAACACGTTGCAGAAGCTTTTTTGTTCTTTTTTAAAAAGCTGAAAAATAAATCACAAAAATTATCACTTTTTAAAATAGTTTGAAGAGTAAATACCGGGGGGGGGGGGTGGGGGGGGGGAGCCAACGTTTCGTTAAAACGAGGTACTACAACACGGTTGCATGACTTCACATCAGCACTATTAAGCTAAAGGCTTCCAGTGGGTTATTTATTGACACATTTGATGTCAGAAAACAGAACATCAGAATATCTCACGCTTGTGTAAACCACAGAAGTTATTCAGGCGTCCAACACAAAACCCACTGAATAAAATATAGACTTTGAGTCGAGGGAGCTGAATGTGCAAAAGGTCTCATCCCCTGGTTCAGGACTCCTTCCTGCAGCACTCAATGACACTCTACTAATATGTTATAGTAAGCTTCACAAAGTTCCCTTCTCAGAATAGTCCTCATTATGACTGTTGAAAAAAACTACATGGCGGCTGTTTGGACACATACACGATGGGTGTCCCACAGGACAGATGTTCTTTACCCTAGAGCAGGGGTCAGGAACCTTTTTGACTGGGAGAGCCATACAAGCCAAATATTTCTAAATATATTTCATTAAGAGCCATATAGTATATTTAACGTATAATAAATGAAATATGTCTTGCTTTTAATGCGACTTCAGACAGAAGTGACATGCTGATGTAGAGACGATCAATAAGAGACGTTTAGTTTAATAAACTGCATTTAATTAATTTAATTTACAATGCAGTCATTGTCACCAGTATTATATTTATATATATATATACATACATACATATTTTATTTTATTTTGTATTTTATATTTCACTTTGTGCACAGTCACTGTTTCTGTTTCTCATACTTATATTTTATTCTTGTGTGTTTAGTTTATTGGTGCTGCTATTGTAACGACAAATTTCCCCTTGGGGATTAATAAAGTATATCTATCTATCTCTCTATCTAAAAGAACAAAGACGTCTTTAAGAAAAGGGACCTTAAATTACTTCTGCTGTATCTGGCGCGATAGAGAACATTACAGGGTGGCGGGCAGAGATTCATTTTCTTTTTCAACTAAAAATTGTCTGGGAGCCGTATGCCGTCACCGGCAGGTTCCCGACCCCTGCTGCCCTAGCAGAAAATATTCTTCAAGTCAATAAGTTGGAGCGGTGACGATCGTGGCTGCAACGCGGTGTAGTGGATCTCACCGTCACCTCGCGGCCCGGGCTCGATCCAGTTTCCATGCATGTTCTCCTGATGGCGTTGGGGTTCCCTCTCGGTTCTCCGGCGTCCTCCCACAGTCCAACGCCACGCAGCGCGGGTTAACTGCAGACTGTGGACGTGATTGGTTGAGCGCGAATGTGCGTCGGTTTCACTGCGAGTGAATTCTGCCTTTGCCCGATGTCGGCGAGCGTCGGCTCCAGCGCCCCCCCGACCCTCAACAAGATGAGGGGCTCGCATGATGTCGTGATAAAATGAAATTGTCCCACTCAGCTCAATGCCTGTCAATGGCGGCACATGTTCCTTGGTTTTTAACTTGCTAAACTTCCAAGATACGTCACACGTGTCCTTTATTCTATTATGTAAATGTGACTTCTATAATCTAGTGTATTGGGAATATTTGCTGGCTCTTTGCTCTCTGCTTTGTTCAGTTAAATGAGATTATTGGTCTGAAGAGAGTAAGTCAGACAGAAAGGTCATACAAAGAAAGACGGATTCATCTCTCCAAAAAAAGAGATACAAACTGACAGGAGGCAACGGACCGAGAGATGCTCACCGAGAGGGAGAGAGGAACATTGTGCGTACATGTAATTAATGTAGGAAAACAAATGCAGAGGACGAGAAAAGGTGGCGAGAGAGGATGACAGTGCTAACGAAAGAGAAGAAGAGCAAGAAGAGCAATAGGGTGGCCGGAAAACAAGGGTGGAAGGAAAGAAATGCCAAGAGTTAGGAACGGGCGGGCAGTTAGGAACGGACGGGCAGAGAGGAAGGAGGCGGAGACGGAGACAAGCAAAAAGAGGATGGAGACAGACAAATTGAAACAGACAATTCACAATGAGTCTACGTCTGCACCACTCCTCCTCCTCCCCCCATCTTATCCCATCCCTCCATTTTGTGGTCCTCCTCGGTCTGATGCCGTTCCAACACCTCGGGGGCTTCAGCCTCACATCGACCGTCCGGCCCGCTAGAGCTGCTCCGCTGCCGCAGCGGCGTAATCACAACCCAACGAGAGCAGATACAATCAACACAACATTAAGACAGAAAAGAGACGCTCACCGTGGAGCTGCCTCTGGTGGGGCTGACGGTGCATCAAACACACACACACACACACACACACATGCTAATACTATAAGTTTGGTTTAACCCACTTGTTATAAATCAAAACCAGAGCATCAGGTTTGAGATGACCAGTCTCCTCCTGTATTGTGTGTATTGAGCGACCATGAGTCCAAAAGTCTGGTTTTCCCCCTTCGTGTGAAATCTGGGATTTAAAGGCCGGTGACGTGTTTGATAATAACTAGTTTGTACGACGTGTCATCGGACCACAATGTGGTGCCAAAGGGGTGAAAAGAGAAAGGAGACGTAATCATCGCTCATGGCACACACTTTAACGATAGAAAGAAAGAAAGAAAGAGAAAGGCAGAATGTGATTGACGAGCAACAAGTCTTGTTGAACTACTTTATGTTATGTCTTTAATATTGGAATTAGGGTAGGATTTTTGTAGGAGGCAATTTTGGTCCAGGGGCATTTAAAAAAGAAATTTGGGGCAGTGTTTAAAACTTGTGATATAACATTTAACCATCCATAAATAATAAATATACTTATTTATGCTTACATTATTTGCGAAATTGTCATAAAAATGTCAATAATACGACTATTAGGCAGTCGTCTACAGATTCAAAGTGTTTTCTCAGATTTCTTTAAGAAAACACAAACAGAAATCAAATAATCATATTCAGTTTTATTCTTATTTTATTGTGGTTATTTATTGTTATATTTTTTTTTAACAACTATTAACAATTAGAACTTATTTCGTTTTTTTTTCTAATAAAACAATATATGTATTGATATTTCTTTGTGTACCTACCTAGTACAGGCATTACAGATAGGACACACACAACAAAACACTACAACTAAACTAAATTAACAAAATTATGGGAGCATGTTCTGCCCCTCTCCTCGTGATATCAGGGGCAATATTATATTTCTTAGGGGCAGTTTTCCCCTTTTCCCTGGTGTATTTCTGACGCTGATTGGAATAATCATAGCAGTCTCTAGTTCTTGTGAAAACGCCATGGTGGGTATCACTATGATAGGATGGTTCAAACAAACAATGGACTTTTACCCAGAGACCTCTGTCTGGGGAACAATGTGTTGGAGAGACTCTTTGAATTCTTCCTGAGCCTTGGCTTGGATGTGCTGAGAGGTTGCCTTCAGGTTAATGTGTACAACTCAAGTTTGAACCGCATGCTCACTTTATCCCCCGAAGACTCTTGCAGACTCTGACTGTCAGTGCGTTTACATGCATTCGAATAACTGGCTCAGTCGGACAGAAATCAAATTATCCGTTTCATGTAACACCTTTGTTCGACTGTATGCGGTCCAACTACGGTCCAACTACGGTCCGATTGACACCCCTGGATTACTCGATTTGATGCGGTTGATAATCCGACCGTTGCGGCATGTAGCGGTGAATTGGACTAGGAACCGGACTTTGCGTCGAGTTGCAGGGCTCTCAAGTGTCACACAGTTCGGTCTTAGCTCCCGCACTCCCGCCACACATCGTATTTCTTTACGCTGAAAACAACTCTTGGCTATTTAATGTTTTAATGTGCTGCAGCGACAACATGAGCTGGCCCCGCCGCTCTCCCCGTGGGGAAAACAAATGCTTCCTGGAGTTGCGCTGTCACGTGGCGCTTATCAGCCAATCAAAAAAGGAAATGTGCTACACAACAGGAGTTGTAATGAAAACAGCGCCACCTGGCGTATCGGAGGTGACATGTTTTCAGCCAATGATTCGAATTACTCACTGCCATGTATACTGGGATAATAGCAGACCCCCCCCAAAGATAGCAAAGTCTGACTAAAGCAATATTCGAATTATACCATCATGTAAACGCACTGAGTCAAGTCCAGAAGGTAATTCACTGGATTTACCGGCTGGCTCCGTTTGTTCTGGAAGAACAGCACCATCAGTTTGACCTTTGTCACGAGATTTACCTCCATATGTGGCGGCTCGTGTAAATTAGAGGATACAAAGCCATTAGGGGCTTATAGTCTTGTAGCGACTGGTGTAATTTATATTCTAGATATTTAAAGATAGACTCAGTTCATCCAGATTAACATGCTCCACAGTGTGGTTCAAATTCTTATACAGTAGAGAAGTAAACGTGCAGAAAACAAAGCCAAAACGTAAGAGGGGAAATGAGACCCAAAGGAAATGACGGCATGATCGATCTTTACGTATATTTCACTGCAGATGTTAGAATCAGCCGCCAAATTCAATCAGCCGCCAAATTCAGCCGCTCATGTGATCTTAAAACGTGTCGTTGGAGGAAGGAAAGTCGTCGTCTTCTGACGAAATCTGAAACCCTAGGACCTGAAATGTGTTCAGCTGCATACGTTGTCACGGATTTGGGAAAAATGACTCTACTCAAGTTCAGTCAACTCTAGAGATAATTCATCATCGTATTGGATAGCTGATATAAAATGTTGCTGCTAATTAACTCCACTACAGCCGGAGATTCAGGCGAGACCGTAACGTTTACCGCTGAACGACACAGAGTGCATTTACACTCGGAGTGCACTCGTAAAACACGTCAGAGAGAGAGAGAGAGAGAGAGAGAGAGAGAGAGAGGCGGGTCACATGGTCCGAACTGCTCTCCACCATGAAACACGATACCGGTGCTAAACCTGTACTTTTACCCCTCCTGTTACCTTCAGGGTCAATTTGACCTCATTCAATGTTTAATGTTGGTGTTCTTTGGGGTCAATTTGACCCCAGGCTGTTTTTCACTGTCAAACATATAAGAAATATCAACTTTTTTATTTATTTAAAAGGTTATTTAGGTAGTCAACAAACAAACATAAAGTACCTCACACTTAAACTTGGGAAACAATATTAATTCTAATAATTTTCTGGAGGTTTTAATTGCTGTGGTCAAATTGACCCAGAGGGTAAAATATGTTAGTAAATGTGAAGGTAACAGGGTTAGGGTTAAAACGATCCCGGTGGCTAAGCGGTGCCTGAACCGATACTTAAAAAAAAGAAGGAGCACAAAACGACGATTGACAACGACAACATTAAAATATTCCCTGTAAAAGCCGTTCTCATGGAGCACTGACAAAAAACGGATATCGTCACGCTAGTAGCTCGCGTGATCTAGCTTAAACTTGTTTATGATGGCTAATTTATAATTTGCTGGCCTACTTTTACCAATGCAAGACTTGCAATCGATGTTACGGTACTAATCTGTGTTAAGGCCGCTCTTCATCATTGGTCTGCACGTTTTCAGGGGGTCCGTCTCCCCATCGCGTCCAGCCTGACCGCTACAACCCTATATAAGCTACGAGTCCTCTGATTGGATCCACCAATAAAGATCAAAGGCAGCCAGTGGAACAAGCGCTCCACCAGTGGCCCATCCAGTGGCAACAACATAGCGACATTATCCAGATTACGCGTTGTATGTGTTTACACCTCTTTGTCTCTCTCTTTCTCCGTCAGTCTGTGTTTTCCTCCCTCGCTCGCCCCTCTAACTCCGCCCGAGTGCCTCTCTCTCTCCGCATCTCTCTGCCTCCTGCAGTCTGTCTCGCTCGCTCGCTCTCCTCCTCCCCTGAGAATGTGTTCACTAGACGTCTGGACTCGCCACACTTCCACACAGCTGAACAGCATTGGCGTGTGACTCATGGATCCATTGATCTGCTGATTCATTCATTAAATTCTCCAGAGGTGTTACGACCAAGCGGGCAGCCTTGAAAGCAGACGTCTGGTATATTCCTCTTATTGTCAACAAATCCCCACGGAGCTCCATTAAATGAATCACTGAGGCACACGGTTGAAGTGTTATCGTAAATATGAAATATTTATGAGCCGAGTCTAAAGATTTACCTCATTGGAACTATAATATCTGGCGCTTCAGGATCAAGTCTCAGAAATGGTGCTGATGGGATGAACCTTTGGAGGATGCGGGTGTTTTGTGGATTAACGCCAAGGAAGGAGAGTCTAATGAAAGCTGCCAGTCTTTATTGGACGTATCAGATCCAATACCTTTAGAGCGCGACTCGTAATAGTGACAACAACAACAAAAAAACTAAAGTTTACCCATTCTGTTTTTAATTGTATCAATACGTCAACGTTATGGCCAATATACCAAATCCCTTGAGTGAACTTTCATCCCATTAACGGCCATGTTGCTAAAAACAACATGCCAGAGGTGGATGAGACGGTCAAATAGAAAGAAAAAAAAGGCAAATTAGAGGTTTTGAGAAAAAGTTAAGCGTCAAACTCTTTTATTGCTGCTGTGTTGAGCACATTCTGCAGCCCCTTGAGACGTGTCATTTAAAAAAAGTATCAGTAGGAGTTTGTGTGTCCCACAGTAGATTCTGAAAGTGTGACTGACTCGGAAACATCGTAATTGCATTGCATTTCCCTCGGAGATCCTCTATTGGGTTTCACTTCATTCCCCATTCAAAGCAGTCTAGACTTGACTAATTGAGTGTCTGTGGCGTGGAGTCAGGCTATTAACCATCTGCGCTTCCCCCTCTCCTCTCATCCCTCTTTCCTCTGCAGGATTTTGGAGGACAAGTAGGATGCTGAGTATCTCTCCTCCTCATCACTGTTCTCCACCCTACTCTCCATGACCTGAGAGCGCCGCCACAGCGGGAGGAACGAGAAAAGCGTAAAGAGAGAGAGAGAGAGAGAGAGAGAGGAAGAGGAGGGCAGAAGGCCAGAGAAGGAAGGAGAAGAGCACTTTTTTTTTTCTTCTTTTTTTTGTTGCCGTTGTTTGTTTTCCCCTTTTCCGAAATGGCGGCGACGGAGGCCAGCGCGGCGCCGGTGGCCCAGGAAGACGGGAAAACCCCGGAGAGCAAGCCGGCGGAGGCCGAGCAGCCGGCCGGGGACGCCGACGCCAAGTCAGAGGCCGTCAACGGCGAGGTCGGCGATAAAGACGGCGCCGCCGGCAACTGCGAGGTCGTCGACAACAAAGAGACAGTGAGCGACGACACGGCGGTGGTGGCGGCGGCGGCAGCGGCGGGAGTCGAGGAGGGAGAAGCGGCGCCGGCCGAGGAGGAGGCTCCTCCTCAGAGTTCGGAGAGCGCCTCCTCCGCCGAGCCCAAGACCTCCTTCTTGGACTCCTTCCTCAACAAGAGCGGCCTGGGGAAGGTGATGGGAGGACGGAAGAAGAAGGAGCAGAGCACAGCCACCGCCGGAGGAGGAGAGGAGAACGCCACTGACGGAGGGGAGAAAGAGGGAGAGAAAGGAGGCGAGGAGGGTGCGGCGGCCGAGGGCGGAGCAGAGGGAGGTGCGGAAGGAGACGCGGCGATAGAGGAAAGTCCAGAAAATGGAGAGAAGGAGGAGGAGAAAAAAGGAAAACCTGCCGAGTCCAAGTCCACGGTCCGAGATCTGATGAGGAACCCGGTGGCGAGGATCTTCTCCCATCGCAGCGCCGACAAGAAGGACGCCGCCGAGCCCCAGAAAAAGGTGCGCTCCAAGTCCCTGGACCGGATGGAGGATCCTGAAGCGCTCAACGCCACCGCAGACTCCGCCGTGGAGGAGGGCGGGGCGGCCGGAGGAGCAGCGGAGGGAGGTGCGGAGGCGGAGGCGGAGGCGGAGGGGGAACAGAAAGCGGCGTCCTCCTCGGCGGCCACCAAGCACATGAAGCGCTGGCACTCCTTCAAGAAGCTCATGGCCCAGAAAGCTCACAAGAAGAGCGGCGGAGGAGGAGGAGAAGAAGTTAAAGAAGACGGAGCTGAAGGCGGAGAAGGAGGCGGAGACTCCTCCACGCTGGACTCCAAGGAGTCGGGGCAGAAGAGGTGGAAGCTGAAGCGCTCCTGGACCTTCCAGGGCCTGAAGAGGGACACGTCCATGGTGGGCATCAGCGGGAAGGCCAAGGGGGACAAAGACTCTGCCGACGACGCAAAGCCGGAGGAGGCGGCGGCGACGGGAGGAGAGGAGGGAGGAGAGGAGGGAGCGGAGGAGGCGAAGGCGGAGGGAGGAGCAGAGGAGGTGAAGACGGAGGGAGTGGAGGAGAAGGCCGAGGGCGGGGAGGAGGAGAAGGCGGCGGCGGCGGCGGCCGGAGGCGTGACGGTGACGCAACACGCCAACGAGATCTGGACCTCCTTCAAGAAGCGCGTCATCCCCAAGTCCAAGCGCGCCAACACGGAGTGCGCCCCCAGTGGCGAGGAGGATGCGACTGCAGCTGCCGCCGCAGGTGAGAGGGACAAAACACGGCATCCGGTCGGACCGCCGTCAGCTAAAAAAAACAACGTATTTCCTTTCTAAATGTCTCCGATTTTTTCAGAAAAAAGTTACAATATCTAATATTTCTTAAATAAATCCACAGATCAGAGAAAGCGTAGCAACACTTTACACCACAGGTGCCAAACACAAGGCCCGTGGACCAAATCCGGCCCGCCGCATCGCTTTATGTGGCCCCTGAAGGCTTGAAAGACACGCGATCGCCTTTTTCTTAAAGAAATTAAAGAAAGATTTCCCGTGCTTTTATTTTGAAGGTTTTAAATTAAATGGATTTATGTTGTAATACTAGAGACATTTTCTTATGTACAATATATCTACACTCAAATAAACAATAATCAAAAGCAAAGAGAGTTATTTAACAATATGTTCGAGGAGCTTCTAAAGTGTTTCCGGCCCTTTAAAAGGGCGGCCGTGATGCTGATGTGGCCCTGGGTGAAAATGAGTTTGACGCCCCTGCTTTACACCATCAATCCTCAGCAGGGTTCGTACGGTCATGGAAAACCTGGAAAAGTCATGGAATTTAAAAAAAAATTCATTTCCAGGCCTGGAAAAGTTATGGAAAAAAACTTAAATCATAAAAGTTTTGGAAAAGTCATGGAAATTTGTTATAATCACATGTTCATTTATGCCGAGTTTTGAAATAACTAATATGTTTTTTTAAAGAAAGATGCTCAAAATATAAGCCGGCCTACTCTCTCATTACGCAACATTTTCTAAATTGTTCATGTTTACACCAAGATTTTAGTTTGGTCATGGAAATTTGGTTTAAAGTCCTGGAAAAGTCAAAGAAAAGTCATAGAAAAGTCAATCCATTGGTCAAAATGTGTAGGAACCCTGCCTCAGGAAATTCAAATTCAGGTGCATTAAGTTTGTGAGAATCAAAAACTCAACTATCGATGAGCTCATTCCTTTGTGATCGATAATCCGGAGGGAATAATAAGGAAGCTTTCAGCCTGAACCCTCTTCTCGCCTGCAGGTGAGGACGGAGCAGCGGAGGAAGGCAAAGACGGCAAGTCAGCCAAGGCCAAGCGCTCGCATTTCGGCCGCGCGGTTTCCCTGAAGAACTTCATCCTCCGGAAGGGGAAGTCCGCCAGCGTGGACATGGGCGACGGCGCCAAGGAGGAGGAGGAGGAGGAGGAGGAGGCGGCGGCGGCCGAGGGAGAAGAAGCCAAGGAGGAGGCGGCCGCAGATGGGGAAGTTGACGCGGCGGCCAAGGAGACCAATGACAAAGTTGCGGCGGAGGAGAAGAAGGAGGAGGAGAAGAAGGAGGAGGAGGAGGAGAAGAAGACGCCGGCGGTGGTGGAGAACGGAGAGGAGGCGGCGGCGAAGGAGGTGGAGAAAACGCCGGTCGAAACTCCCGTGACCAACGGGGAGAACGGCTGCTCCAACGGCACGGGGGAGGAGAACGCCGAAAACAATCACCGGGAGGAGGAGGAGGAGAACACGGCGGGCAGCCCGGTGAAGAAGATCAAGGAGGCGGGAGGAGCGAAAGAGGAGAACAACGCCAAGATCATCAATGTCGCGGCCGTAAACAGCGGTGAGTTCGAGCACGCCGACCGGGACTCTGACGAGACACAAAACATCAGCAGCGGCAAAGAACGAGATACTAACAACAAACAACAACAACAACAACAACAACAACAACAACAACAACAACAACAAGCGCCAGCCATAGCAAACGGTAGCCGTAAACAAACTAAAAGCAGCCAAGAACCTGAGCTAGGACTAGCCATTTGCAGGGAGGAGGAGGAGGAGGAGGAGGAGGAGGAGGAGGAGGAGGAGGAGGAGGAGGAGGAGGAGGAGGAGGAGGATGAGGAGGAGGATGAGGAGGAGGGGAGGAGGAGGAGGAGGGGAGGAGGACGGGAGGGGGGCGGAGTCTCCACACAACAGAGGTTGCCACAATGGGGCAGAGTCATGTGACCAGGGTGAGGGGGAGGAGGAAGGTGAGGAGGAGGAGGATGAGGAGGAGGAAATGAGGAAGAGGGATCTGTGCGATGCGGCGGTGGTCATCGTTCAGAGTGTGATGTCGGCGGCGGCGGATCAGTTAGAGAGGGAGCTGAGCGTCGACAACGGTCTGAACGGGCGCCACGCCGACGACGTCTGATACCGAAGAAAAACACACGAGACAAAACCGACGCACAATGTGCACAGGGTCACGCATGTGGAAACACAACGTTCATGTTTATACTTACATCGTGCCAAATGTATCTTCACACATATTAGCATAGGCTAGGACACACACACACACACACACACACACACACACACACACACACACACACACACACACACACACACACACACAGACAGATAGGTAGTCCGTGTTTAAAGTCCCACTATGTAGTTTTCCCCTTGTAGCGCCCCCTTCAGGTATTTAACGGTTACTTCAGTGTCGTAAATACCCAGTTACGACAGATCAGGTGTCGTGAACCTCTGGCTCTGAGCCATATTTGTCTCTTCCGGTGACATATATGTCTCTTTTGAGTTTGAGTTGAAAAGAAAAATCTCCGCCCGCCCCATTTTTTTCAAGCTGTTATTTTAAGGTAGGAATTGTTACATAGTGTCGCTTCAACAACTTTTTGGGAAACACACGTATACACTTTTCCAGCCAAGAGGATGGTGAGTTTATATGATCTCATGTCTGTGAGAGAAGAGCTGGAGCAGGACGGGTGAACCCAGCTGAGCCGGGAATCGACTTCCTTTGGCTCTGTCCAAATTAAAAGTGAAAATACACCCAGCAACATCTCTTCAGTTCACTAAAGTTCGTTTTACAACTGCTAAAACACTTTTCCAGGGACGGGGAAGCTTTTAAGGAACTGGTTGCGGTTCAACAGGTCTAGGGCCTTCATTATCTTACGGAATCATTTGAAAAACATCAGAGAGAAAAGGAGAAATAGAAACAGGAGGTTATTTTATCGTTATCTCTTTATCTTTACATTCTAAAGCTCAAATTAAGAACTGTCAAATACTCAAACGATGACTTTAGGTGGTGACAGACATTCAACATGCATTAGTTCAGACTGTGTTTATACCAGAGGTTGTTAGCCTAATATTCGCAGTCTGAGGTCTGCGATGTAAACCCAGCCCGCCGTGGGCTGGAACCTGTTTGGTCCTTGAGTTCGAGTCCCAGGACGTTAATGACCTGGAAGGTCTTGTTGCTCAGGGATGTTGGCAGGTGTATTTATTTAGTTTGGACTAGCTGGGCTCGCTAATACCCCCTGTGTCTAGAGGTAGCCTTTGTGCTAAGCTAGGCTAACAACGTCATGACTCCAGCTCCTTACTTAATACACTAGAATTGGAAAAACAACTTTTTAATGATGAACACTCTCTCTCTCTCTCTCTCTCTCTCTCTCTCTCTCTCTCTATATATATATATATATATATATATATATATTATATTTATATATATATATATATATATATATATATATATATTCAAATATATATATATATATGAATAGTTATATATATATGTATATATTTACATATATACATATTTATATATTTATATATGTATATATATATATATTATATATAATTGAGCAACACATAAGTAAAACCACTGTATGTGCTGAACCACATAGACATTATTACAACTTTACCTTTAACAACAATAATTCAGCATTTCTTCCAGAATTCGTTTCAATGAAATCGTAGTTCTTCAATTGTGTTTGTTCACCTGTAAAAACCCAGGAAGCGTCCGATAGACGAGAGAGTTGGAAGGAGAGCGAAGCAGCCCTTTGACTTTGTTAAAGGCTAATTTCATTATTAATAACAATTAATTATCATTAAGTCAAGTTCACGAACAGCCAGACTACCGGAACTGTGTCATTTATGACAAGCACTCAGATGGAGAGTGCAGATTCGTAGGGCAGCTGTGCTTAGAGGCTGAACTACACCACCAAACCACTCATTTTCAATACATGTTCGATTCTCCACTTTTATTTAGATAGATTGATAGATAGATGAATACTTTATTAATCCCGAGGGAAATTTAGGTCATCCAGTAGCTTATACATTTAACATTTAACTTAACTCACAAACAACAATACACATAGGGGGAACATGTACACAGGGAGTATACAGAATTTACAGATATAGTGTGCGTTGATCAAGTGTTTATATCCACGAGGATAGTGCAAAAAACTATAAATAAACGCTATAAATAAACCTGTCTGTGCAATGGGCTTGTATAGCCAAAAACAGTAAAAGAGTAAAAAAATATGGACAGTGGGATAGAAAAAGTCATGACCTGAGGACACAAACTGGATTTAGCAGTGATGTGAAGAAACACAAAGATGGAGATGCAATCCAGCCTTTTCTTTCTCAGACACTTTTCCCGGGCAGAGCTTCGCTTCTTTTTGTCCCGTTTCACACATTCCCAACTGGGAGCCCAAGCTGCTGGACGCTGAGCACGAGGAGGGGGAGTGCCTGATGTTTGCGGAGAGCGGCGCGTCTCCTGCTGCCGCCGACGTTGACTAGACGCCTCTTTGAAGCTCAAACTCTTTTGCTAAAATCTAACTCCATTTAACACCTCGGCTCTGGACTCTAATCTGTGATATCGGCTCTGAATGAATTCAGTGAAGTAGCCGACTCACCAAACGGGCCATGTATGACGTGACCAATCTAAGTCATTTTGCTGCACTCTCCACAGACCGCTTATGCTGGACGGGTCAAACATACATAGGATTTCAGGAGACTGACATGAGATCAGTTTCAAGTTACATTAGTGGCGTGTTTTCCTTACTAATACTGTTTCATTGCCTAAAGATGGCCGCAGCCTCTTCACTGTAACGACGTAGCGTTATTAAGTGATCGGCTAGACGCCGTTTCACAACGTTGACCGTGGAAAGTTTGAACTTCAAATGCATAAAGACACACAGAAGGATCAGTAAATGGAGAGCTATTCATAATCCTTCCCGAGAGATGGGGTTGGTTCCAGAGCTTTTCTTCAAAGTAGTTGTGTAGACCTGAACTGTAACTGAGCCGTTCGCATCATGCAGGCTGCTAGCTTTGGGAACATCTTACTATTTACAATTTCCCAGCGTCATCGGGCTTCTTAAGATGGTTGCATGATTGTAGAGTTAGTCGTTTGATGGTTAAAAATACCGTGTGATTACAATTTAGCACTATTGAGTTTGTTTTTCTTGAACAACGGACTCTGGCTGATGGAAATCAGACATTTATTATTTATTTCTCAGGCACATTTGTAGCACCATGTTATATATTGGTGTTAGTAAGTCATCTCAAACTGATTTATTTACATGTATATGTACATATGCGACTATTCTCCCACATTATGTCAGAAACTATCCATTTTTTATGGGAATGATGATATCGATTTGTGTAGATTTGATTTTCCTCTCGACATTTATTTGTGTTTTTGTTGATTTATTGGATCCCCGTTAGCTGACGCCTTAGCAACCGCTAATCTTCCTGGGGTCCACAGAAAGTACAAAATACAATACAAAAACTTACAAAACATATCGTGAAACAAACAGTTAAAAACTAGTGAAAAATAGTGCAGTCAGATGCACAGTACAGTCGAAGGATCAAATATATGTTATGCAATTTAACTTAATTCATACACAGAAAAATTAAAATAAGATGACTAAAAAGCAGTAGAATACATCAAGTGGTGAATATTCTTAAGTGCGCCTTTAATTGTTTTTTGAATGGAAGATTATTACTTATGTGAGTTAAACGAGGAGGTAGTAAGTTTCAAGCGGTAATTGCACGATAGATGACAGTACGTTTGAGGAGGTTAGTTCTTGACGTAATCAAAGACTTCCAAGCAACAGAAACAGTGGACTGAACTGTTGCTAATAGTTTCAGCTACTCTACGATATCTGAATAGGGCGGGTCAAGTTTTCTTTCTTTCTTCTAGTCTTCCGTTAAACGCAGAATGAGCCCGGGCTGCAGTAATACCAAAAATGAGAATTGTCTCAGGAAATGTTTTGACCAGATAAACAAGCTGAGACCAAATAATGAGCGGCACCAGAGCGCATGAGCCGGAGTCCAGACCGGATCAGTGTGACGTGCAACTATTCAGTTGAGATTAGAAAGAATATCGTGTTTTGTGTTAAAATAATAACTCAACAACTTAACGATTTAACGTAACGATTTAACGTAACGATGTAACGTAACAGTTTAACTTCGATAAATTTAAAACAACCACCCTTAAGGGATTTCCTTTGCACAGAGTTACGTAAAGACACTTCGTTCCACAATGTTGCGTAGCACAGCCTTATATAGCATTATGTACATACGTAGCACCATAGTCATGAATCAACGGTCAATAAAAGGTGTAATATATAATTTGTTTCCATGGGACATAAACAGTAGTCTCTAGTATTGTTGAATACTTGTATATGTTTACTTCCAGTAGTTAGATTGGTGTTTCCTTGCATTAGTAGCTTATTATTTTAACCCTAACCATCGTCAAGAAGTCGTGTTTCCAATCGTTTCCCAGCGTTAACAACATGGCTTTGTGCGTTTCTGCAAGTACAAAAAAATCGCAGAAATTTGCAATACAAAGAATAATCAGTCGACTGAGTTGGTGTTTATGTTTTGGTACAAACAATCCTCAGCATCTACTTTTAAATTATTACAATCACCAATTTACACAAAATGGAAGCCGCAAGACTCCTTATTAGTAGGCTAGAGTCGGTTAATATGACATGTTTTTAAATTTCAATGGAAAAAATGTTGAGCGTGAAGGCCCCTCAGGCACGTGATACACGTGAACACCATTGCTGTGACCTTCTGTAGCCTTTAAGGGTTAAAACCACCAGAAGGTTAATTGCAGACTCGACCTTTGTGCTCCGGCCTCCCTCTTCCCGCCTCCAGCTGATCGACAGCTGGCTGCTAGCGTTAGCTTAGGTAGTTAGCGTTCCGTTAGCCGTGGAGTGGAAAGCTGTTTTAGCAGACATCAAAGGAATTGAGTCCATCAACGGATTAGAGGGCGGAATCAAAGTGTCACGGATCCCCTTCAACAAGCCAGATTAACTCGCCTCTCTGACAGACAGGCGGTCTACCTGTTGGTGATGATGCAATGATGATGATGATGATGATGATCCTCCACTTCTCATTTAAGTGTTTGTTGTTGTTGTTGTTTGCTTTGTGTACATCCTTAACATGAAATAACTTAAACTAACCCAACACTAAACCAACATCTGTACTAAACCACTAAATGCACATACAACATATAACCCTTTTTATGTGACTGTTTATTATTATTATTATTATTATTATTATTATTATTATTATTATTATTATTATTATCCTTTTTTCAAGTCCTATTTTTTAATACATTTTTCAATTTCTTCTGTTATCATTTACCAGACAAAAAGGCGGGAAACGTGTGAGGCCACACAAAGAGGATTAGAACTGCCCGGGATTCGCTGAGCAAGGAGCGCTGAGCCCACCCCCCCTCACCCCCCACCACTCCTCCTCCTCCTCCTTCTTTCCCCTCTTCCTCCTCTCTCCCTTCATCTTTCCTCCTTCCTCCCAAATAAACGGAGCGATCCCGTGTTCACAGAGCACCATGGTGAGAAAGAGAGAAAGAGAGAGAGATGGAGAGGATGAGAAAGATGCAATTCATGTAGATGACAAATGAAATGATGAATTACTCAGAGAGCAATAATTCAAGCCCTTCTTTTTATCCCTCCATCCCTCCATCCATCCATCCCCTCCGTCCGATACATGCACACATACATGTACATGCAAACATGTGCATCTAGTGTTTTTATTCTTTTCTTTGCCTGTCTGTGAGATTTTATATTGTCTACAAGAGAAAAGAAAAAAAGAAGAAATGTAAAAGAAGAAGAATCGAGACATGCCCCCCCCCACCTCCACCCCCCTTCACCCCCCCCCCCTCCCCCCCCGCTGCCCTATTTTCCAACTCTTCAAGCTACTTAACTCTGCTCTATGTCTCTACCCACTCCTGATTGGTGGATTTAAAGAAGAAAAAAAAAGAAGAAAAAAAGAAGACGATTAGTTTTGTATTAACGGCCATTTTGGTTTGTAGTCCCCGTCAACCCCCCCGCGCCCCCCCCCCCCCATCTGCCCAGTAGATATTCGACAGTACAGCAGAACCATGTTGCTACAGTATATAAACTGCCCTAAAGACTGCCACCTCCCAACCAACACTGCAATGTCTTCAGCTCTGTGTGTTCAATGTTTTTAGACTGTTAAATTGTGTACATGAATAATAATAAAAAACACCATCAAATATTAAAGTCAAAATGTTTTCTTTTCCTGTTTGGTTTAAATTCCCTTTATTCTTTGTTTAATTTTTTTGAAACACATCTTCTCACTGTTACCGCAGTCTGGCGATATGCTGAAATTAAAAAAAAGATAATAATAATAATAATAATAACGATGATGTTTTGTTGGTCAAAGTTTTCACATGTCCGCTAGCAAATTGTCAAGAAAAAAAAATAGTACAATAAAGACTAAAATCAACTAAACTGCAAGTCATTGTGGGGTTTCTATTTTTATCTGGATAATGGAAGTGTTGTGTTTGAGGGACAGGGCAGAGTGGGGGATGTTCATAATCCGTGTATTGATAATCTCTTCCTTTTACGTAATAGGCGGAATAATACAAGAGTTGTTTGTATTAAAGTAGATCTGTGTGTATTATCTGACAGCAGGCGGCTTCATGTTGACGGGCGCGGGCGTCCGGATGCCGGCACGCCGCCCCTCACGCCGGGTAGACATGCTCACTTTCAGATAAAACTCTAAAAGGTACCGGACACCTTTTAGCTGCACATGTTTTAGTATGTTTAACCCTCCTGGTACCTTCAAAGTTACTAACATCTTTTGCCCTTTTTAACCCCAGCAATTAAAACCTCCAGAAAATTATTAGAATTAATATTGTTTCCCAAGTTTAAGTGTCAGGTACTTTATGTTTGTTTGTTGACAACCTAAATATCCCTTTAAATATATAAAAAAAGTTGATATTTCTTATATGTTTGACACAGTGAAAAACCGCCTGGGGTCAAATTGACCCCAAAGAACACAGACGTTAAACAATGAATGGGGTCAAATCGAGTTTGTTGACTACCTAAATAGATAAATATATAAAAATGTGGAATATTTCTTATATGTGTTATAATTACACAGTGAAAAACATCCTGGGGTCAAATCGACCAATGGGTACGAGTTGTGTTCAGGACAGTGACAACACATCATCATGTGAATTTTATGTTTTTCCAGTTGTCCCAAATAAATTAGGAAAATATTGAAGCAAAACACATGATGTCAATAATTTTGTTAGAGACGTTATACATTGAATGGGGTCAAATTGACCCCAAAGGTAACAGGAGGGTTAATGGAGAATTACTAGTGAAATGTGAGTTATTGTAGTTGATAATAAAGAACATGCAGCTAAAGTTAAACGATGTCTCAGTAAAGCTACGCCCGTGTCCTCTGTGTGGCCAAACGTTCGTGAGCCGCCATGACGACATGTAATACTAATGTAATAACTACATACCCCTGTTCCAATGAAGGGAAACGATTGTCTTGCAGCATGAAGTCGTATTTAAGAGTCGACTGTTGATCAGGACGCCCAAAGGGTCACCAGAGGGGTTGCAAGATAGAAATGTATATTTGGGATTTGAAAGGTATCGAAGAGCTAGAATCGTTTATTTTGCAGTATCTGCCCCGCACTTTCATGAACTCCTTCATTCTCAACCCATTCACACAGCTGAAACCTCGTGGCATGGGAACACGGACTCACGTTCTCCATTTGTTTCTTGTCGCTCAGCATAAAAACAATGGCGATGAGAATACTTTTTTTAGGGTGGACACCCAAACTCAACTCATCTCCACATGCAACAATCAGAGGGAATGAGGTATCATTCAATTTTGATAAATAATAAATAATAGGATTTTGGTCCAGGCCACGCACCGTCGCTGTGAAATAATTCAGAAAAGTCTTTCCAGGGAGAAATATATTTCCACGAGAGTGACGATGACAAGAAAAAGAGGCGTAGGGTGCGAGGCGGGGGAATGTTGCGTCACCTGAGGTATAAGGTAAGCTAAAATATGTATAATAGAAATGGTTTTATATTTAGGTTCATGTGTCGGACTGTCAGCTGGAGTTGAGAGACCGGATGCAATGATTGGACAAACATCCACGAGTGGGACGACATCCAACTCGTTTTCACCAAGAGGTCATTTATTTCTAATAATTGTATTAGAACTGTACCAATTCGTTTGAAGCGTCATTCCTAGTATATTCCAGTCGGATGCTGCGCAGCTTCTTTTCTTTGCATGTTTTATTGGGATTTTATTATCTGCAGGATCATATTTCAGACGTCAAACATTTCCAATAACTCGAGAGCGTTGTGAGCTCCAAAAGAAAGAAGGTAGACATCCTAATTTTTTGATTAATGATCATATGATTAATGATTAATTGAAAAAGAAAAGTGGAGCCCATTGGTACCGAGAAATTAAAATAACTAATTCATTTTGATGTCATTGCAGGTCAATTGCGCCTTGCCTCATGAATTTCAGAATATTAACATGAATTCAAATAGCTGTTTAAACATATTGTTTAAAAAACAGTTTGTTGCTTATTTATAAAGAATAAAGTCGAGCGTTGGTGTCTTGGTATGCATTGTTGACATTGTTGACTTCATATTTTAACAATCACACTCACAACACATATTCCTTACAACAATCCTTAATTACCTGACATCATTATTATATATTATATATTATATATATACATATAAATATATATATATACATATATATATACACATATATATATATATATATATATATATATATATATATATATATATATATATATATATATATATATATATATATTATCACTATGTAGGAGGAAAAAAAATGTTTCTTTAATGCTACAATTAACAAAGCAAGAACAATTTAAAAAAAAGAAAAAAGCAATGACTCGGGTAGTTCAGTGCAGGTAGCTTTAAGTTGGCCGGTCTGAACTTTAATCATTTAACCACGATTCCTCCAAACTTCGTTCCCCTGACAGTCAGTGGAGCTCGGCGGGCCGCGGGCCACATGTTGAGACTCAGCAGCAACAACAACACACGTCTAGCCGTCTGTGAAGTGCGTACACACAATAATTCCCTCCTGCCAGTTGAAATCTGCAGCATACTGTCTTGCTGTCGGGCCAAATCTCTGGGATTATGTTATTACAGTCGTAATGCCAGAGTGCACTAGCTGTGCACACACTAACACACACACACACACACACACACACACACACACGCACGCACACACACAACCTCAGGATATCTGATGCTTTGTCGTATCAAAAAAGTTGGGTGATAATAATCATGTCAGTTTTGACAATGTGTGGCAGCAAAGCGATCCTGACCAAAACAATTAAGCTCCGCCTCCAAACTGGAAGCCGCTTTGAATAGCAGATGGACGACATGTTGGGTGACAGTCGTCTTTAGATATGTCTTTCATTGGGTTACAGTTGAGGTCAAAGACATGAAGGGGGTAATGGGAGAGGAGAGAGAGAGAGAGAGAGAGAGAGAGAGAGAGAGAGAGAGAGAGAGAGAGAGACCGAACAGATGGATTACATGTCGGGATTATAACATAAAGACGCCATCTGCTAAATATACACCGACTGTGTGTGTACTGGGCTGATATACCAATCTTCATTATGAGTACTCAAGATGAAATGACATTAGCAGATTTAAATACATGAAGCGATTAGTAAAGTACTGACTGGCGTTTTTGGGGCGAGCTGCTATCATGAGATCACGTGAGAGTCCACCGGAGCAGGAGGACAGGTTTTGAGACAGAGATGATGTCACTGCAACATTCTGCACGATGAATGAAGTGGACTGGAGGCGCGACACATGATGATGATCAGCTCCTCCGCCGACTTCTCCTCCAACAGATCCTCCGGCGAGTGGTGAATGCCAAAAATGTAATACACTACCATTCAAAAGTTTGGGGTCACCGAGAAAATGTTGTGTTTTCCATGAAAACTCACACTTTAATTCATTAAATGAATACAAGATTAATACAAAATATAGTCAAGACATTGACAAGGTTAGAAATGATGATTTTCATTTGAAATATTAATGTCGTTCTTCTTCTCTCACCAGCATAACTGTTTTCAGCTGCGCTCACATGAAAAGGGTTTCAATGTCAAGGAATAATCTGTTTGTGGAAAATGCAAAATAAAAAGTTATACAACATTTTTCTAAAGGGTTTCAAGGTGGTTCTAACGAATCCTGGCATATTCTGTTCGTGAAATATGAAACACGTTTGAATAAATGACCACATTCTCAACGGGGTGACATTTCTTTTGATATTATTGCCGATAAAAGATAAACACGCTCGTCACAGGGCGCTCTGGTGCTTCAACAGTGACACTGTGGGTCAGCGGTCAGCGGTTAGGAGGGTCGATCAGAGGGTCGGAGGTTCGATCCCCAGCTCTGCTAGTGCATGTTAATGTGTCCTTGGAGCGAGACACTTGATCCCGTGTTTGAATGTTAGCTACCTGGTGAGAAGGTATGTGAATGACGCCATGTTACAGAGGTTTAAGGTGGTCGGAAAACCAGAAACAAAATGTTCACGTATAGTCCGTTTACACAAACCTCTCCCTGCAATTTGCACATTTAATTTTGACACTCTTTTTTTTGACACTTTCTCTTTACATATGTTTGCACACTTCTTTCTTATATGTATATTTTATTGCACACTTCTTTCTTATATGTATATTTTATTGCACACTTCTTTCTTATATGTACATTTTATTGCACACTTCTTTCTTATATGTATATTTTATCATTGTTTTAGTTATTTTAGTTTAATGTTTATTGGTGCTACTTTGTCCTCAAATTTCCCCTTGGGGATTAATAAAGTATAATTCTATTCTATTCTATTCTATGTTTTAGCATTCTGAGAAGAGTCAATGTTGACTTCATCGCTAGTAGAATAATTCCCACTTTTATTTTGTTAATACTTTTTTAAAACACATCGTGGTTGCCGAACAAATGTTCATATTTAGTATTTTTTATATATATATATATATTTCTAATAAAATATATACATTTCTTTCATTCCTTTTTCCTTCTATACTTCCCCATGAAATGCTGAAGAGACTCCAACGCTGCCGATTCAGATTATTTTGAGGGAACGTGATGATCTGGACCATGATTCATTTTTTTTTTAAGTCAGAAGAACAATAGATCACTGCAAGGGAACAAATATGATGTTAAGGTCCCTGAACTGTAATAACACATTTGACCGAAGCGCTGGACCGACCAACTGAGACTAACTTCATGACACAGAAACAGATTTTTTTCAATTTTATTTGGTGAATCTTTGATTTACCCTCCTGAAAAGTCAATCAGAGGATGAACACTTTCACAACTCTGGGGAGGCCTCGAGTCTTCTCGTCATCGTCTAGTAGGATGTTGAGAGACCCGACATGATGATTATGAAATTGGTGGCGAATATCCTCAAAGATGCAGCAACTCAGTCCTCTATTGTTGCAGAAAAAACATCAAAAATAACATTAACAGCTTTTAAGTGATCTCGTCTTTTTATGCAGAACTTGGTTGCCCTAATTTAGTTTGTCTGTTTTAAATTTATTTGTAATTTAATTTATTTCTTTTCAATTTTAATTTGAATATATACTTTTAAATGCAATATTGATTTCTTGCTATTCCCCTTGTAGCACTTTGTAAACATTGTTTTTAAAGCTGCCATATAAATAAAGTTATTATCATAAAAAAGTTGTCAAACACAGTCAGTGTAAAATTATCCAAACGTGAACAGCTTTAATGTTTAATACAGATTACACGGAGCGAAAGCTGGAAAAAACATGGAGTCCAAAACCAAACGGGACCGGAAGCCATTTAGATTTAAATTCACACGGTTGTTTTTATCTCCTTTCTTTCTCATTCATCTACCCAACACAAAGCGACTGGCGGGGAGCTCGGACACAACATGTCCGCTGAGACGATATCGGAAAATCCCAAAGAACAAACGAGTCACGCGATAGCAGAGAACTCCGAGAGATCAAACGTGTCACAAAGAAGGAACATCATCTATCAAAATATAAATACTAACAGGCAATGAACAGAAAAAGGATCTCTGTGCTGCCGTCTCAGACTTAACTCCCCGCGATTGTACAATCAAGGCTTACAAAGCTCGTAAAGTCAGGGGTTAAATCACACAGACTAAAGCAACATCCGCCCCTCACTCGTCTTCTTCACATGTGCTCTGAAACCGCCGTTCTTCTCTTGAACCCGCCTTCTCCGCCGACGTTAACCTGCGTCGTTCGTCCGTCTTCTTCTGCTTTCACTCCATCTTGGACATCTCAAACTTGGTCGTCAAGGTTTCCTGCATTTTTGGCAGATGGGGGGGAAGGAAAGCGTCAGCTGACGGGTGTTCCCTCTTGTACGGTTAACCCTCCTTTACCTTCACATTTACCAACATATTTTACCCTCTGGGTCAATTTGACCCCAGCAATTAAAACCTCTAGAAAATTATTAGAATTAATATTGTTTCCCAAGTTTAAGTGTGAGGTAGTTTATGATTGTTTGTTGACCCAAATGGCCCTTTAAATATATTAAAAAGTGGATATTTCTTATACGTTTGACACAGTGAAAAACACCCTGGGGTCAAATTGACCGATGCGTACAAGTTGTGTTCAGGACAGTGACAACATATCATGATGTGCATTTTATTTTAACTCTAAAAGGTCACTGGGACCGGACACCTTTTAGCATGTTTTAGTATGTTTAACCCTCCTGGTACCTTCAAAGTTACTAACATCTTTTGCCCTTTTTGACCCCAACAATTAAAACCTCCAGAAAATTATTAGAATTAATATTGTTTCCCAAGTTTAAGTGTCAGGTACTTTATGTTGGTTTGTTGACGACCTAAATAGCCCTTTAAATAAATAAAAAAATTGATATTTCTTATATGTGTTATATTTACACAGTAAAAAACATCCTGGGGTCAAATCGACCGATGGTTACGAGTTGTGTTCAGGACAGTGACAACACATCATCATGTGAATTTTATATTTTTCTAGTTGTCCCCAATAAATTAGGAAAAGTCATGAAATATGAAGCAAAAATAATGATGTAAATCATTTTTTTAGAGACGTTACACATTGAATGGGGTCAAATTGACCCTAAAAGTAACAGGAGGGTTAGAGGAGCTCTTTCATTTGTTCCTTCAAAATTGAAGGAACTAAGTGAGACGTCTGCAGTTGTTTAAATAAATCAGAGTCTCTGTATTGGCCAACACATGTTCAAGATGCGGCACGATACAGAGAGTGTGTGTGTGTGTGTGTGTGTGTGTGTTTGTTTCCTTTGTGTTTGTGCATCTAAGGAATCAGATTCTTGAAGGAATAAAAGCCAAACCTGTCCCCGGATGCTCTTAAACGAGCATCAGGCCTGGAGGCGGTGGCACTGAACAGCCTCTCTCTTTAATGTCCTCCTTAATTAAGACGAATTAGATGATGTGTTATTATAGGGATGATGTGCAGGCTAGTCAGAATCACCTCTTGAATAACGAGAGCGCGTTACGTAACCTGACACATATCGTTTCCCCTTAGTTTCATCATCTCGGGGAGTCATGGCGTTGTGAGAGTTCGCTCTCGTTTCAAACAGCCTGCAGGTGAACCCCTGACATGATGTATAAATAAGCTGCTACAGCCTTCAATTATGACGACTAGTACAGAGAAAAGATCTTTAAGAAGCGCCATTTTGATGCTGCGCCGTCCCTTCGGACTCTTTTCTTTCCCTCAGAGCAGAAGCGCCATAGAGGAAGAACTTAATCCCGTCTCTTTTCAATATCTCTGAGCGGTGAGGCCGCAGATTACAGGAGGAGTGGATTCAACATGAGAGGCACTTGGTTGATTGATGGATCACTTAAATAAAAAGGAAAGATGTTTGATCTCCTGGCTTGGAGGTCAACGAGTAAATCATGAAAATGGTCAACGGTGAGCAGAAAAATATAGGATAGAGATTTGAATGGAGAATTGATGTTTTATATCAGAAATGCTTTCTAAAATGTTTCGTCTATTTGCGTCTAAGATTATTATCAATGTCTGAGCAGCAATGGCCTCAAACACACACGATGCCGTCACATTGTTCTGCTCCCATGACCACAGAGAAGAGGATAAACTGTGTGATGTAACCATGGCAACAGCTGATCTCGGGCCTTGGTAGTTTGCCACCCCCTGCTGCTCACAGAACAGAACTACAAGTATTATCATAGTGTTTGTGACACACGTCTTGTGAGTATATATATATATATATATATAATATATAAATACATATATATATAAATACATATATATATGTATATATGTACACATATATATATATATATATATATATATATATATATAAACATATACATATTAATATCTGTCTAAACAACATTTCACAATAACTTAAAAGGCCCAAGTGCATAAAAACGAGTGTCTCTGTTGTGTCTTCGTCTTTCTTTCACTTGTTTTCAATCATTATTATTTTAAATTGCCTGCATTTCATACTTATAACATAATAGATATACTGTACATAACTCCTTTTCACAGAAATGTGACAATGACAAATATGAGATCACCACTCATATCCGATGAGCTGAGAATGCTCATTCCTCCTCATCTGACTGTTGTGCGATTACATCTCAGTTTGGTCATGAAATGAGAAAACCAGAAGACTTGCCTCATCAGAGTCCAGCAGGGTGGGGATGGCGCTGTGAGACAGAGGGGAAACATTTCAATATGAACTTATGATATTTTCTCATATGTCATAATCAGTGTCGACATGCTGGCGTCATGACGACGACTTACACATCTGCCATCGATGACGGGAGGTTCTCTTCTACCCATTTCAGATCCTCGTCCTGGAAAAACAACTAGATGAATGAATAAAAGAACACGATTCTATTGGATGGGAGAATTTGGATTAAATAAGGTGGATCGATCAAATGATATTTCACGTGACTGAAATGAGTAAGATGAGTCATTTTGGTGTTTTGCAGAGCGTCATGCGTGGTCCAATGGGCCGCGAGCACCGATCACCGCGTACGAGTGGGCGTCAGCGTCCAGGAGTGGTACATTTTTGTGAATGGATCCATCCCTCTATCAGCCCCTTGTCGCAATATCGTTACATCTACTCCGCTGGAGTGAAATTATTATCATTTTATTCTCTTTATTTGAAAAAGGGACCATGTGCAGTTCAGACATAAACGTCACCATGTGATGTGCTGTACCAGATTAGAGCTTCAGCTCATTTGCCTCTCGAGTCCCTCGAGGTCAAAACAAACATAACGCAGGAGATACAACATTATACGTGGTGAGACACACACTACAAAAGATACACAGCTGCACATTAAAGGCAAGTATTACAAAAACATCATAATATCTTTTAGAAAAGGTCACTTACCACCTTGTTGGCCTTGGCCGTGCCGTTGGTCTCATTTTTCGCGCCCCTCATCTTCATCCCCTCTAAAGAGACAAAAAAACAACATCAAAGACACACAGATTTCGGTAGATGTTGAGCAATGTGTGTTTAACTAACGAATCAGTCAACTAGACTAACTAACTGACAAGTGAACTAAAATAAAGAAGAAAAGGGGAAGGCACCGAGGAGGATGAGACAGAAACAACACGGGAGGGCGAGAGAGGAGGCAACAGGTGAGGAAGGAAGGAAGGGAGGGAGTGAAGGAGGAAAGTTTCTGACCGAAAGCCTCGTTCATCATGGGCTCCTGCTCCTCTTCCTCGCTCTCTTCATCCAACAGAGGGCTGAAGGCATACCTGGCAAACGCACGGCGAGAGAAAGGGAGAAAGAGACCAACTTTACTTTGCAGTTGGAGCGAGAGGGAAGAGTCGATAAGACGGGCCTGACGACCCCCCCCCCCACCTCCCCCCCCTTACCTCTGGTTATTGGCTGACGGTCGCCACAGAAACATGATGACCAATAGGATGATGGAGAACAATAAGCGCCAAAACGCGTCATCTATCCACAGCTCCCTCCAGTCCTGCAGAGAGAGAGAGAGAGAGAGAGGGGGGGGGGGGAGGGAGGGGGGGGGTAGAGAGAGATTAACTCCAAAAGCATTGTTAAAATAAATCTTCATTTACATGCAGAAAAAAAAGGATGGACATTTATGTCTCTTCTGGTTTGAATTAGGATAAATACATACTGGATTAAAAAAATAAATATATATATATATATATATATATATCTTAGAAAAGTGTCAACTGTGTATTGATGGCGAAAATATATGAAGTGTGACAGAAACACTTTTGCATACAAGCTTGTCTACTAATGGAAACAACAAGGTAGCTGTAGGCTTACAGGGGAAAAAGAGTTTAGATGCATCTATAACCATGATGAGAAGTTCATAAAAACAACACGACTCTCAGAAAGTACTGCAACTGAACTACAGCCGTATCCTGTAGACGAGAATATATACTTTACAGTTTACACGCTGCTGATTATCAGCAGCTAATGTGTTGTGAGCCATGAGGGCAAAAAGCCTCTCAGTGAATGTTGCATCTGAAACGTGATTCATGCTAGTTTGTGTCTTCAGGTCACTCAAAGACACTTCCTGGATCGGGAATATAAATTGCCGCCGGGATGAAATCGAGCCGCACCAACAGATATTTGGAAAAACTATTTTGTTGTATATGAATGTAGATTTTTGAAAAGTGGGTGGGGGGGTAAACTGTGTATAGAGTCAGGACTTTACAGTTCATTAGGGTCCTCGTCGTAGAGGAACCTAGCGTTTTTAAAGGAATTATTATTCTCGTTGTTATTCTCTCTAAACAAACGTTGACTGGCTGAATACCGCGGATCCCATCTGAGTGAAGTTCCACATCCAGACTGGTGGAAATGCTGAGATTTCTGAGTTTTCTGCATTTGTTTACAAAGAAACGTCTCTCTAGCGCCCCCTAGAGTGTTCGTACCCACGTATTTCCCCCCCCAATTAATGATTTACTTGAAATTTGGCATACATGTCCTCTTGGACCTGCTCTCCAAAATAGCCAATATCACACCTAAGCTCCGCCTACTTACATTTTCCACCATTTTTAATTTTGTAAAAGAATTATTTCTCAACTCATACAAGACTGTGTGTGGTTCATTATTGGTTCAATTATTATTTTTTACATTATTACACACTCATTGCTGCTGCTGTACTCACAGACTGACATTGAGACACCTTGATGGTCTTGCTGCTCCAAATGATGAAGATGACCGACGCTGCAAAACAAAAACAAACCAGCTTTAAAGAAGGGACGAGTGCTTCAGAAGACATTTACGTATGTTTTTCCTTCTTCTTTTCTTTACCTATGACGGCGAAGATGAGCGTGTTGGTGAAGTGTCTGTAGAGCGAGAGCTTCACCACGTTCCTCCTCAGCTTCAGGAGCTTCATCGTCTGGGCCAGACTCACGAAGATGTGCCGACGGTCAAGGAGCTTTAACAAGGATGAGGTTTACCCCTTCAGATATTTACCATCGCTAACTCCTGAGCTTGGTGAGGTTTGCAGGTGCAGGAGGAACAAGAGAGTTTAAGGCGTTACATGCTGCACATTGCCGACAGTCTAAGATGTTCTAGTGTGAATACAGGCACATGAAGATACACCTAACAGGGTATATTAAAATATGTCTATACTTTGGTTAATTGCATGATTTTAGCATTGAAAGGGGTTTTGCTCAACACAAAATTGTTTACGCAGAGCCGGACAAAGCAGAAAGAAAAAAGGGGGAAATAGAGAGAGAGAGAAAGAGAGAGAGAGAGAGAGAGAGAGTGAGGCCGTTTCTCAATTCAAAGTACACGACTGCAGACTTGTGGTCTTGGGAGCCCAGACTCCGGAGGACGGGACAACGGGAGGACGGTCTTTCTGCGATGGGACCAGCAGCTGACTTGATGACATCACCACATCAGCTGCTCTTGCTCCTGAGTTTATTCTAATTATTCAGTGTAAATTATTTTTTACAGTCAAATAAACAAAAACATCCTAAAATGACATTCCGTGACTCAACAACTGTAGTATTTATAAAAAGTCACCTGTCAGTAGTTTATTTTCTCCTCCGCTACTGTTTCCGGTTGCTGGTGAAATGCATTCTGGGATATATGCTGGCCAGAGTACGCACAAGTCTCCTCTGATGCATCCTGGGTAAAGTGGGAGGATCAAGTCACATCCGGGCATTTTGACCGTGCTTTGAGAGAAGCGAACTTTGAATGTGAACATGTACCCGGGCTGAGACTGATGAGGAGACACGAGTCACGAGGACACAAGTGGAGGAAAGGACACAAGTAGAGGAAAGGATACAAGTAGAGGAAAGGACGCACAAGTACGCATATTGAGAAACGGCCTGAGTTGTCACTAAAAAGGGGAAGATGCAGTCACAGATATCCGCCAGCAGAGGGCGGAGTCGAGCACAGCCAGAGGAATAGCAGCCAGGGGAACTACGTCACCTTCGGCCTACAGGGAGAGAAACAGATCCAGAGATGACGAAAAGGTGAAACCGACAGGAGACGAGACGAAAGGACGAGCACCGGGGGCAGGAAAACAGGACGTGGATTGTAAGACGGGTCGGACAGAGAGGAAGATGAAGAAGTGCGGCGAGGCAAACGGAGGGAAAGAGACAGAGTACTGCAGTCAGTGAGCAGCTGCAGCTGCTGCAGTTTGGCTCAGATGGGCGAACGAGGTGAGCGGCGTTTAACAAGTGCAGCCTGTAAACCTGCAGAGCCACAGAGGAGCAGCTGTGTTGTGCATGAAGGCCTCCGCACAGACAGATAAGCAGGGTTCTTACACATTTTGACCGATGGATTTCCATGACTTTTCTTTGACTTTTCCAGGACTTTAAACTAAATTTCCATGACCAAACTGAAATCTCGTTATTAACATGAACATTTTTGAAAAATGTGCGTATTGTTAGCGTACGCCGGCTTATATTTTGAGCGTCTTTCTTTAAAAAACATATTAATTATTTCAAAACTCGCCGTGAATGAACATGTGCTGAAAACAAATTTCCATGACTTTTCCCAAACTTTTATGAATACATTTTTTTCTATGACTTTTCCAGGCCTGGGAATAACTATTTTTTAAATTCCATGACTTTTCCAGGTTTTCCGTGACCGTACGAACCCTAAATAAGGCTAAATTCCGTGAACTGTGAGAACCTCGTTGGTGCACTAATAATAGATGGTTACCCACAAAATGCAAAAACTGTTGCGAGACTCTCGGCCTGATGACCTATCCTGACCTCAACCATTCGAGGTCAACGCCCACTAGCCTCAACCATTTAGGGTCCACTCCTAATCTAAACCGTACATGGTACCCTAAAGCATCTTGCCTGGGTTTAGCCGTGTGGAGGGTGTCCGTGTGAGACGATGGACACCCTCAGTGGAAATGAAAACGGCTGCAAATTAAGCTGTTGAACATCGCCGTACAAATTCAAGTTTTAAATTGTCTCACCAAGTACCACTATACTGATGTGAACTTGGTTAATTTAGCATTTTGTGATGATTCTGTGCCACAAAGCGCTGAAACGGCCGGTAAGGGCTGTTTAATTCTAGAAAAGAAAATACAAATAAGTGAAAAATACACTTCTGTGGAGAACACAAAGTAAACTAACAGAAGTATCCAGATTAAGTTGATAAACAGAAAAAGACAGAAAGGCCGACAGGCGTTGGTCTTTTATCGCCGTCGAGTGGCAGATGGAACTCAGTCGAGGTTTGGCCGAGTACTGCTGGATTCTTATTGCACTGCATTATTAGGAAGTATTAAACATTTTCACTGCCTCTCGCTCCCATAGCTGTGCTCTGTTTTCAACTCCGGTTATGGTTGTGAATATCTGGGAGATGAGATCCTCAGAGGGGTCACATTAGTGCAGATGCTCAGCATTTAGTGGTGGAAGTTGTTATAAAACACAACCTGCACAGAAAAAGTTACGCAGTGATTTGAAAAAGTGAAATAAAAGTTACTGTATACGCAACGGAAAAACAACAACAACAACAACAACAACAACAACAACAACCTGGAAGCTCAAAACCTACTTCATCTTCTGAACTTTGATCGGCTTATCTTAATCTGTAATTATTCAGCATTATTTATTGTTAGGATTTACAATTAATACTATTATTTGATTTGAAAAAGTGCATATTTATGAACTGCTGGTGTGTGTGTGTGTGTGTGTGTGTGTGTGTGTGTGTGTGTGTGTGTACATGTGAAAGGATATCCACCACACGATACAGGAATCGATGAAGGCCAGCGCGATGTCACACACTATTCTACTGCTGGTGTAGTCGCCTCGATCCTAGAGAGGGAACACAAGTTACACACACACACACACACACACACACACACACACACACACACACACACACACACACACACACACACACACACACAGGACTCACAGCGTTGACTTGGAGCATCCCCTCTATGACGGAGAAGCTAAAGTAGAGCAGACCGACCCCGACGACTCGGTGCAGCAGCGCCCCGAGCCTCGGCCTGGTGGGCGGAGAGAGAGAGAGAGGAGGGAGAGGAGAGAGAGGAGGGAGAGGAGAGAGAGGAGGGAGAGGAGAGAGAGGAGAGGGTGGAGAGGAAAGAGACGCTCCGTCACACCAGAGCAACCGCTGAGGCGTTCCTCATCATTCTGTACATGTCATAGACTCAAAGACATTAGACATTAGATATAGGAAAGAACACATTTTATCTGTATATATATATATATATATATATATATATATATATATATATATATATATATATATAAATATATATATTTTTACAAAAAAAAAGTTAAGAAAAAAGAAAAAAGATATAGGAAATAACAAATTGTAGTCCTTGTCTAAATTAAAATCAAAGTTATCAAAAAGATTAAAGACCAAAGAGGATCCAAAAAGACATCAGTGAGGAGTTTATCAGAGAAGTTGAGGTCAAAGAGACAAAGAGAGCCGCGAGGAGGAAACAACGTACTTCACGATGCCGTAGCCCAGGCTGGCGATGATCACCAGCACCCTGGCCAGAGTCCTCTTCACGGCGGAGAGCACCTCGGCAAACACCACCGCCCCCTGGACTGCGGGAGGAGGCATTGCGGCGTGTTACCTCTCCACTCGGCCCACACCCGACGCGGAGAGGGCGCTCCACCGTGCCTCCACCTTACCCGACACGCCGTCGTACCGGAGGCTCTGGAACTCGCCGTAGTAGACGGCTTTCTCCAGCATGCCCAGGAAGATGACTCCTCCGATCCAGAACTGGATCCGGAGCAGATCCCTCCAGTAGCACGCCGACAGGGCCAGCCACAACACGGCCAGCAGCACGTACACGATGCACATGACCATGTAGAACTGGAGGCAGGGGGGGGACAGGAATCACAGTATTGACTTTGAGGAACAAAAGAAGACGTCTGTGTGATATACAAATCACACAGACGTCTATAAATCTATAAATAACATTTTAATTATTAATTATGCCCAAAGTTCACTCTGAATTCTATTTTCATTTCACTTTACTTATGTCACTTTCTTTCTTTCTTATACTTATATTTTATTGTGTTTAGTTTTATCGGGCTGCTTCTGTTTTTCACCAAATTTCCCCTTGGGGATTAATAAAGTATATTTCATTCATTCATTCATTTCATTCATTCATATTCGCTGCACCTGCTGCTTGGAATACACGCCAAAAAACTCTCAAGTTAAAGGAGCTCATCAACTTTGAAACTTTTAAGACTCGTGTGAGAGGAATTGGAGCGGCTTCATACCGCACTTGTTCTTGTTTTGGTGTAAATCCGGAGCTTTAGTCCCGTCGCCTTATCTTTTTTAATGTATTGTATTTGTGTTATGTGTTTTCTGTTGTGTCTTGTGACTGTTGCGATGTTCTATGCTGCTGTCTCGGCCAGGCTTCCCTTGAAAAAGAGGTCATTGTATCTCAATGGGACCGCCCTGGTTAAATAAAGGCTAATAAAAAATAATAAAAAAAAAAGGATTCTTAAAGGGGTTATTTGCATATTTGGATAGTTGGGGTTTGTATTAAGAATGTATTCATAGTTAGTGTATTCTCCCCATAATTCCCTCAGTTTGGAAAAGCCGCAATTTACTACTCTCTATATACTCTTAACCTTTAAATATCTGTCATGGATTTATTAATCGTGTTTAGCGGCACTCAATTTAATCCTGTCTGCCCTGATTGGGAAACAGAGAGCTTCACAGCTTGATGCTCTTTTGAAAGGGTAACTGGTGATATCCAATATTTCCCGTGATCTATATTTCTCCATCCCATTGTTTCCAGAGAATGGAAAGGACGACGGACTAACACAATTGTAGGTTATGTTTGATTTCTGTTCTTGAAGTGTCATTTTGTCTTGCGTGTGTGTGTGTGTGTGTGTGTGTGTGTGTGTTCTTACCACCATCATGGGCCACTCAGAGGCTGATATGTAGTCATGAGGACCCCTCATGCTGACCTGCACTGCAAACACAAACAAAGGAGATCAGATCAACATCAGGACCGTCAGCCGATTGGCACTGGGATGCTCTGCAAACCAACGTGGTGTTTCTGCTCTAGGTAACGTATTCCGCCTTTAATAATACTCCGTGGTGCAAGCGTAAAACACTCGAGACACATCCGGGAAAATTACAGAGTGGCGGGCGGAGATTTTCCTTTTTAAACTCAAACTCAAAAGAGCCATATGCTGTCACCGAAAGAGCCAGAGGTTCCCGACTCCTGTCTCTAGTCTGTTGCAAACATTATAAAATCATTATAAAATCGTAAAGACAGCAACATCTGGATGAAAAACCCACAAGATAATGATGCAAGTAAACCTAGCATCGGTCTCAGGAGCACGAAACAGGAAATCTGTAATGGCTAACGGTTGAACCGGTACGGTATTCACTGTATCGGGAGGTGTGTGTGTGTGTGTGTGTGTGAGTGCGACTGACTTTGTAGCGTCCAGGGCGTGGGCGGGTTAGCGGGGTCAGGGGCCCTGGTCTTGTCTTTGACTTCTTGGACACTCAGGATGAACACGTACGGTCCGTCCTCCCAGGTCTCGGCCACCACGTCCAGATGAAGAGGAGCAGCCATCTGAGCAGCAGAGACACCTCAGTCACTTGGTGATGCATCGTAGGGATACGTTTAGGGCAGCTCATTACAACAGTTACACGACCCAACCGTCGCATCCCTCGGAGATGGCCGAGGCAACAAAAGAGTGTTTGGGTTTACTCATTTGATCGGGTGTGTGAGGAGGGTTCCAGATGGCAGGAACCGAAACTGTTATATATACAGTGGCTACGGAAAATATTCAAACCCCTTTCAAATGTTCACTCTTTTTTCTTGTTGTAGCCATTTGCTAAAATCAAAAAAGTTCATTTTCTTTCTCATTAATGTTCACTAGGCACCCCATCTTGACAGAAAAAAAAAGAAAATGTAGAATTTTTTGCAAATTTATTAAAAAAGAATAACTAAAATATCACATGGTCATAAGTATTCAGACCAACTGAGTGTAAATTAATGAGAAAGAAAATTAACTCTTTGGATTTCAGCAAATGGCTGCAATGAAACAAAGAATGAAAAATGTAAAAAGGTCTGAATACTTTCTTCACACCCTCTCTGCCTACTGTATCAAGTTTAGTTGACCATACTGAATAGACCTGACTGACCCCTTGAAGAGGGATGGAAGCTTTTCCTTTTTTGGCGGAATCCCCCATCTTCTGAGCTGCAGTAGCCTGAGAGACACAGAGAAATATAATCAGTGAGTCAGACATTTAACAATGAAATATAACGATCTAAAATATACAAAGAACATCTCAAATCCACAGACGTGCATACCGTTGGCTTTGGGGGTTCTGTACTTCATTTCATTTATTTATTTGAACAGGGACCGTACACATTAATCTACCCAGGGGTAAAAGTGTCAGTCTTAGCTCAGGCTACATTTCAACTGTAGTCCCCGTGGCCAGATATTACAAGCCTTCACTAGAGAAAGGTTATCACAAAAACAACATAAAAAAGCAATAAACATACAGGTTACGATCAAATCCTGGCCTCATCATAAAAAGCAATAAGTATATAAACAATCGCTGAGGAGGGTGTCACGCTCCATGCTCACACATCTGATGGTAAAAAGCCAGTTCTTCAGGCCGTGTTTAAAAGAGAGATACAGTATGTTCTACTAGTGCGTATATCCAGAGGTATTCCAGAGGTGTCCTGCTTTCACTGAGCATGCAGACTGGCTAAAGGAACTTTTCCTAAATGGGATGATACAGTCATCATAGGCGCCATATCATTAAGAACTTTACAAACTAGACACATATCGGAGAATTTATCGAGGTTATCCCGGCTCAGGAGGCTGTGTTGAGCTAGAATTGCACCGTGGTGATAACTCCTGGGCTTTTGATCCAGTATTTTAAGAGCCTGCTTATGAAGGATTTGAATTGATTTGAGAGTTGTGCTGCTGGCTTGAGTCCAGCTGGTTGGGCAATAAGTCAGATATGGAATGATACTTGCATTAAAGTACAGCTTTGTATGGTTAGATTATTTCTTATGTACTTGCAATTAAATAAATGGGATCTGACTACCTCTGCCACGTTTTTTTAACTGCTTCTTAAAAGAAAGGTTTGAAACGAGGTAGATACCGATGTATTTATATTCATCCAGAGACAGAGACATCCGGCTCAGGTGAGTTGCGTGCGGTCTTTGTGAAAAACATACAGACCGTCTTTTTCACGTTTAGGTGTAGACGGGAATCTCAGAGCCATTTAGACATTGGCAATTGTATCTGTACTTTGTGTTCCGCATGGCCATAAATCACCGTGTCATCAGTGTACATTTCAATATTACACTGGGGAGGTCATTTATATACAGGCGGAATAATAACGGCCCCAAAATCGAACCCTGAGGGACACCCACTTCAAATACTGTCGTAACTGCCACATTCCTTCTCCTCCGACCTGGAGTCTCCTCTTCGGTTGGCTGATGAAACAAAGACAAAAAAAGTTATCAGTGAATGATAGGAAACAAAAAACGATTCTTTAAGATGACGGCAAAATGTTATTTTTTTCTTTTACGGAAAACACAGCAGAGCTTTTCCCGTTATTATCAGAACAAACATCCATTTTGTTTTCAATTGTTTTGATTGTGTGGTTTCATTTCATTAATAAAAAAAACAAACTCACTTCCCAACTCCAATGTCTGAATATTGAGAATTAAAAGTGAATTGCTCTTTAAAAAACGGTGTGCTTGCTTTATTATTCTACTGTATTATCATTATCTCAGTGGCAGTCTTGAAATATCAATAATTGTTTATCGCAATGATTTCTGGGACAATGTATATATACACATATATATATATATTTTGTTATTGTGCCAGGCCTTATGACCTCTGTCCAGCACTCCAAACTCCAACACAGTTCCACCATAGTCTTCTGCCAACAAGTCACATGACACAATATCCAACAGGAAGTGAGAGGTAAGGGGAAAGAGTTTTATTTCCCTGTACTGTTCTCACCATAACGTTTATGATAGATAAGAACTTTCCGTGGACATAGCCTAGTAGACACAAAAACATTAACCTTTTAAAGCCTTTAAACAATTAGACTGAGACCATTGTGTTGAATATAGTGTGTGTATTAACAGAAATGTAATGCAGTATATTCTTCACTGGTCTGAGCAGACTTAACAGCGATATCTCAGAGGCCGGAGAGAGCTGTGAATGAATGTTACCACGGAAGAGTTTGTGAAAACAAACTCAAGTGGAAATGGATTTTCTGGATTCCCCCTCGCAGAACACCGAAATTGTTTATCGTTGTGCATTATTGAGGCCGAGCGCATTAAAGCCACGCGGCAGCTGGCGGGCGGAAACATGAACTGGGACGGTTCATTTGATTCTTCTTCTTCAGCTCTGGTTGGGACAGGAAGCAGAAAGGGTCTCACCTGTTGGGGCGTCACTTCCGTCAGTCGGGTCTTCATCTCAAACTCATTCAGGCCAAACTGTTGAAAAACAAAAAGAAAGAAATGAAATAATAAATCACCATACAATCACTTTTTACTTATTTTTTGCTCTGTGTGTGTGTGTGTGTGTGTGTGTGTGTGTGTGTGTGTGTGTGTCACCATGTCGGGGCCCAAGTTGGGCTTGCAGGTGATGGCAGGATATTGATGAAAAACATAGTATCCACTTCCTCCTCCTTCTTTGACCTTCGTGGACTTGAAGTAATCTCCTACGTTGTCGGCCTGTAGACGGGCAAATAACGAGCCACATGACACGGAGGCAACAGGCCGCGGCCGTGAATAATGAACCGTTGCTATGGGACACGGCGAGCAGACGATTATTATTCATCATTTATTTAGCAACAATGAAATCAAATTAGTTTTGACAATATTTTGTGTCCAAATTGATGTCTTTAGGGAAAAGCCATGTTATAAGCAGGATATTGTTCAGCGAGCTGGTCACTATTGCCAAAATCTCGAGGTTAAAAGTACCTGAACACCAACCCGTAGGTATAAGATTGATCGATAATGTCCAATCAATAACGACTAGATAAACACTGATTTACACAGTGTTCATAACAAGTCAAAATGATATACTGTATTGAAGTGATGAAGACTGCTCGTACGTTCAGGCTGACGATTTCTTTGAAGCAGTGCGAGTTCCTCAGATACCACGACACGTTCAGCAGGACGGGTGACGAGGAGTTGCAGGTCTCCGACACGACTGATGGGGGGAGGGACATGTTAGAGTGCCTCAAAAGCCAATTCACACATTCAAATCACACAAACTCAAAATCAAACATAAAGCGAGTATTGATAATAGTAATAACATTTAGGAGCAACAAAAACTATGACCCGTGTTGCAAATGCAACACTTAGTTACAGCTCCTCTTGTTACACGCGACCCCATCCCCCGGGATTCCCATAATCCCGTTTTGGATTGGATTGGATTCAATCTATTGTCACTGCACAGAGTACAGGTACACATGCAACAAAATGTGTTCTCTGCATGTAACCCATAATTAGTTATTAAGGAGCAGTGGGCTGCCGTGATGCACCCGGGGAGCAACTGGGGGTTCAGTGCCTTGCTCGACTTGCAACTATTGGGGAGAGCGGGGATCGAACCGACGACCTCGGGGTTGCAGGACGACCCCCTTACCCCACTGAGCTACAGCCACCCCGTAATGCTACGTTCACACCAAAACCTACGATATTTTTTCATTACACTCTCATTGGCCCGTTGGTTTCCAGATGTTTAGGACGCTCCCTATCAGCGGCGTACTGACGACTTTGAACGCGTCACGCGAAACTTGAGCGATGCCGCGACTCGGGGGGCGTTGTCTCGGTCTACTTACGTCGGAGATGGACGGAGCTGCTGTTGAACAGAGTTTTAGTGAAGAAAAATAAACTTGGCTTCTTCAGAGTGCCCTGGAAGAAAGAAACAACAACAAATGATCAGACTTCATCTGGTAAACAGGACCCTATGTCTGACCATGCTGCGGCACAAACATGACGACGCCCTGAGAGAATACTAAACCTAATATGTGTCAACCTTAGCGTCATAAGAACACTCACTGATAGAACACAACGTTGACTAGGGAAAGCAATATGGTGTTATTCAAAGTTATGTTCATTTTACAGCCCTGTGACGCACTAGCTGGACCTCTTGGAGCCTTTAAACCCTATCAAAATAAAAGACTTTGAGAAGAAAGAAATGTTCTCTAATAAAGTGTTGTTTCCATCAGTGATCTTTTAAAAAGAAAAAGATACAAAAAAAATATTCTGAGAACTGCTGTTATGTTTTCTCTACATGTTTCTGACCCACTGCCCACCTGTAGCACCTTAACACCACCTGTACCATGTTCACACCACATTTACCACCTTAACACCACCTGTACAACCGTAACAGTACCTAAACCACCTTAACACCACAACACCACCTGTACAATGTTAATACCACCTGTACCACCATAACACCACCTGTACCATGTTCACACCACATTTACCACCTTAACACCAGCTGTACCACCTTAACACCACCTGTACCACGTTAATACCACCTGTACCACCATAACACCACCTGTACCATGTTCACACCACATTTACCACCTTAACACCACCTGTACAACCGTAACAGCACCTAAACCACCACAACACCACCTGTACCACCTTAACAACACCTAAACCACCTTAACACCACAACACCACCTGTACCACGTTACACCATCTGTACCACCTTAACAGCACCCAAACCACCTTAACACCACGTTAACACCACCTGTACCACATTAACACCACCTGCACCACCTGTACCACCATAACATCACGTTAACACCACCTGTACCACGCTAACACCACCTGTACCACCTTAACACCACCTGTACCACCTTAACACCACCTGTACCACCTTAACACCACACCTACCGCCCCAACACCACCTGTAGCACGCTAACACCACCACCTAAGACTGAACCCGCTCTCTTTTTACCTCCCCGGCAGAAACACACTGGCGACATTACGAACAGGAACTCACGCTGTCGATGTTCACGACCCATTTTCCCTGCTGGGACACGGCACCGACCGCCCCGAGCAGCACCAGCAGCAGCAGCGCCGAGGACCAGAGGCCCGGTCCCATGGGGCTCGCCATTTGTGACTCGGGAAGAAGAAAAAAAACAATAGAAACAGCTAAAAGCAACGCGACAACTCACAACAAGCTGGACATTTCCTGGTTCCGGCTGACGTTGGCAGTGGAGGAATGATGCGTTCAGGGACAGGGGGAAGTTTAAAACTGTTAAATCTGGAAAGTGTGGTTCTAGTGGAGGGTGATGTGCACACAGCAGGATGGAGATGGTTCCCATAACAACCATCTGATTCTTGTGTTTGAAGTTCGAAATGTGTACCACTTTATTTGAACAGGGTGTGGGTGTGTGTGTGTGTGTGTGTGTGTGTGTGTGTGTGTGTGTGTGTGTGTGTGTGTGTGTGTGTGTGTGTGTGTGCGTGTGTTTTTATAGGTTCATATATTTAAATATGCTAATTTTATTTTTATTTGTATTTATTTTTTTAATCTTGAATACTCATAATGAAGATTGGTATATCAGCCCAGTACACACACAGTAGGTGTATATTTAGCAGATAATCCTGACATGTAATCCATCTGTTCATCTCTCTCTCTCTCTCTCTCTCTCTCTCTCTCTCCCCTCCCATTACCCCCTTCATGTCTTTGACCTCAACTGTAACCCAATGAAAGACATATCTAAAGACGAGTGTCACCCAACATGTCGTCCATCTGCTATTCAAAGCGGCTTCCAGTTTGTGTGCGTGTGTGTGCGTGCGCGTGTGTGCGTGTGTTGAAACATGGTGGGAGGGAGAAAGGCTGTCCCACATTTACAAAAGAAAGAAATGATCTGAACTTGACACTTCTGACCACTTTTCGCCTTTACTTTCACTGCCGGCTCAAGATGTATTGCACTGCATTGTAATTTTTATTATACTGTTAAAATCTGTTTAGTTTACATTTTTATTCTATTTTATTCCGTTTTATTTATTTATTTAGTTTCTTTTTCTCAATACCTTTGTCTTCAACAGTAACGTTTCCTTGAGGTACAGAGTATATATTATAATGGGATTTCGTCATATGTTATGTTATAATTTCTCTAAATGGTCCTGAGGCAAACATTTTATTTGTGATGTTGGACTATACAAATCAATTTGACATTTAATTTAATGACCACTGGAGGGAAGTAGTACACGTTTTAAAGTGGAGGACAGACATGAGATCCGGGTCTCAAGCCACGAACATCTCTTAAATGAGACAATATTTACTGATACAAGTCATCATATTTACACCAACAACTGACCAAACATGTTGATATTGACCCCCGTTTTACTGGCATTATTACTGCCTACAGTTTGATCAGCAATACACTTCCTCTATGTGACCACTAGGTGGGAGCAAAGAATCAGAGACAATAGAAACATACCAAGTAAACTTTCAAAATAAATATTATATTTATCTTGTCAATAGTTTAAAATAACCAACACTTTTCAACAATTATTATTATCTTGAAAAAAAATTGCGCTATGTAAATTATTTTTTGTATGTATATTTTGCCATCTCTTAATCCAAATAGACATCACTTTAGTTGCCTTTATAAAACATGTTTGGTTGTTTTTTACATGTTGTATTTATAAAGAAGGGCACATTTTATTTCACAGGGGAAAATCAACAATGACAATATTTATTATTTAATGTTTTGATTCAGGATAATGAAGATATAAACTCGAATATGATTTAAGTGTTGAAATCAGTTTAAAGTTGATATCTGTATTATTATATTGCAGACACATTAGAGTGCAGTAGGATAAATGAATAATTCTTAACAACACTTATATACTTTATTAATAAAGATCAGGGGCATATCTTGTACATCCTTTATACTGCAGGTGGATATCACTCATAAACAAATACAGAGAACGGCAACAACGTAAAGTGGTTAGTAAAAATCGGTCACGTAATCGGAATTGAGGAATTTCCATCCCAAAAAAGCTTAAAGGTGCTATGTCTGAGCTTTATCGCTGACCCCTGAATGCACCATTAACTGTGTCCACTGAATGTTTGCGCTTCAGAAACAGGGTGGACGTTAGGACCTGAAGGCCGATTCTCCCGACCTGTGTGTGCGCGCGCGCGTGTGCGTGAGGCTGGGTTGGGTTGGGCGGGGACTGGGTGATGATGCATTGAGAAAGAACTTGGATCTTTTAGCTCAACTGTTTTTTGTGGACTCTGGGAGTGCCCTGTGTCGGATTATCTCACTCTCGTCCTCTCTCCTTCAGTGTATCTTTACCTCTGCCAGACACTCCGCTCTCCCTCTCTCTCTCTCTCTTCGGAAGAAGCACGAGTAAGTGATACAAACTTATTGTCCTTCATGTTTTAAGAGTGTTTACTTTGGTCGGATGTATGTTTGATGAACTGTCCGTCGTGTGTGCTGGTTTTATGAAGTGTGTGTGTGTGTGTGTGTGTGTGTGTGTGTGTGTGTGTGTGTGTGTGTGTGTGTGTGTGTGTGTGTGTGTGTGTGTGTGTATGTTCGTGTGGGTGTGTCTCTGCTGAAAGCTGACGCTGTATAGATTATATTAAGATACAGGGTTTGCATATTTATTTTGTTCACTCCTGTCTCTAGTCGTGGAAGAGTAAAACAACTAACAAAAACAAGAACATGGCGGTGGACTAAATGCTCCAGTTGTGCATGTTTACAGTTTGCCTTGACTGGAGTGAACAAGAAGGCAGTGAAGTGAACAAGGAGGCAGTGAAGTACACTCCAGTCAGATCCACTGTTGACATAGTAACAGAAAACTGCTGAGTCAGAGAAGCCTCTTTCATGATATCCAAAAGAGACCTTTCCAACTAAAAGCATTCATTATGCAGAACACCTCCCTACAAATTGTTATGATATATATATATATATATATATACGTGTATATATAATTACTGGGTGCATACTCGGGTAAAACCAGTTGCTCAACTATTTGTATAATTAATTGATTAATTCAACAAACCTGTTTAGCAACCATTTTGATTGATTGTCATTTGTAACTAATTTGTTGAGTACATGACATCTTCTGGATGCTCTGATGATGAGCTGAATATACTGTTGGGTAGTTTAGTCTATATCAATACATTATTACTGATAAACCCATTGTGTTTTTCTTTAAGTACAGAGGGGTAAAAAGTACAATATTCCTCTTCTCTAAAATGTGTTGTGATGAAGTAGCAGCATTAATAGGACACATAGAGTAGAAGTACTTGCATACTACTGCATTCTTTGTATTTATCATGAGCTTTGAAGTCAGCAGAATCATTATAGTATGCACTGCATGATTATTACTTTTCTTTAAATATTCAAGACTGCAAAAGTCTCGACACATTGTCCCGCCACTTGAATTTAGAATAGTTCTGTTAGTGTAAAAAAAATATATATTATATAATAGCATACTTTTTATTTTACTTGAAAAGCTATGATATTTAGAATATTTATTAAATCTATTGATTGTTTAATTGTGAACCAAAGTATGTAAGAACAGAGCCCAGAGAGTCTCCTTTAGTGATTGTCAACTGTCATTAGACATTAAGTATTGTTTCAGGGCTGTATTCCATACATGTGTTGTGCAGCATTATGTTGTATATGTATAGACAACTTTTATTTATTTGTGTATTCCTAACGTTTTCTCTCCGTCTCCTTCTCAGACATACGGCAACATGTTTTTTGCAAAGAGCTTAATCAAAGGCATCATTGATGTTGTGAGGTGAGCACACAACAGATCTTTTTTTGGGTATTTCCCTTTTCTTCCGATGGGGCTAGGCAGACCTAACCACTTCCTGTCTTTGTGCTAAGCTAGGCTAACTATGTGACTCCCTCTGTACTGGATGCACATCATGACTTCTTCACAGCGGCTCTCTGACTCACGGCTCGTGTCTTTTTTTTCTTCCGACAGCGACATCGACCCGAATCAGTTCCGGTCCTCAGACCCTGTGAGTGTGAAACCCGACGGAGCCGCAGGAGCTCCAGCTGACACTCACACATCCTCTCAATCTGCCATTACACCGCGCGTTCCACGCATGTTGTCTTTGCTCACTTAATATTCTCTTCGGACCCAAATATACCCAATGTCGGACGATGAAAAAGCACTATTTAAAAATGTGTCTTTGGTAGAATATATCCAAGGCTTGAAACGACACAGAACCAAGGCACGGTCCAGTATTTATCAAACTGCTAGAAATAATTAATGAAATAGAATAGAATAGAAGAATAGAAATATACTTTATTAATCCCCAAGGGAAAATTTGTCGACACAGTAGCACCAATAAACTAAACACACAAGAATAAAATATAAATATAAGAAAGAAAGAAACAGTGACTGTGCATAAAGTATACAAAGTGAAATATAAAATACAAAATAAAATAAAATAATATATATATATATATATATATATATATATATATATATGAAAATACAGTAGTATTAAATTAAATAAAGCTCAAGATTGAAGATTATTTATGAAACTTCCTGCAAGATCCAGCGTTCCGTATGATTCAGATTGCCGTCGCTTGTTTACTTTCTTGCATCTTCATCCGGCATCGCAGTAAACTTCCCTTCTTTCTCGTGGGATTTCTCGGACACGCCTCCTCTTCCTGTTCCTTTGTTTTTGTGTCCATCCCAGCCAACTTCCTATTAGTTCGCCCCAATTTGAATATTTAAACTTCACCAACAATAACGAGAAGGTGATGATATTCATTATTATTATCATTTCCGCCTAAAGAATCTAATTGTTTTGCCCACAGTCAAAAGTCGGGACAGCCCTAGTTATGAATGTGTTCAATTTTGAATGTTATTTTGTATCGAATGAACAATAGCAGACGTAGGCTAAATCCTTGTGTCCGATTGGCTGCGAGTAATCATGTGATCACTTGAGAGTTGCTCTTAAATTTAAAACGTTGCCCTTATGTTTGAATAACAGTAATGTGTCTGTGTGTGTCTGCAGCCTCCTCCTCGCAGACCTCTGAACTTTGCCGAGTCCCACGAGAACGATGAGGAGAAAAAGTTCCGGAGAGTTTTCCAGCAGCTGGCCGGAGAGGTGAGCAACAGTCATGGCTGATGGTCCCGTGTGCTCCGTGTTTACGCCACGTCTCACTCCCCGTCTCACTCCCCGCCTCACTCCCCACCTCACTCCCCGCCTCACTCCCCGCCTCACTCCCCACCTCACTCCCCACCTCACTCCCCACCTCACTCCCCACCTCACTCCCCGCCTCACTCCCCGCCTCACTCCCCACCTCACTCCCCACCTCACTCCCCGTCTCACTCCCCGTCTCACTCCCCACCTCACTCCCCGCCTCACGCTGTGTGCACCTTTCATTCTCATCAAATCCCCATTCTCATCAGAGACTCAAAACACATCTTTTTTTCATCCGCTTACCCATAGCCCCTCCTTCCCCCTACCCATCAGTCCATGTGTGTGTGTGTGTGTAATTGTGCCTGTGTGTGTCTGTCTGTCTCACACCGTCTTCCCCCCCCCCCGACTATGTTGAAGAGACTTTGAGATGTCTATAAAGCGCTATATACATTTAATATATTATTATTATTATTATTATTATTATTATTCCATCAGCAGTGAAGCTGTGTGTGCCGACCCACTTTCTAATCACTCTTTTGTTTTGTAAAATGCCAGGAACACATGTCAGAAACATTTACTGTACATGATTACTAAATGAAACAGTCATATTCATATATAATCACTTAGATATTCCCCGTTATCGTTGTGGGGAGCTGTGCAGAGGTCAAGGAGATTACTGGAGAACGAGTCACGAGAGTAGTGGGCAGGAGGACGCGTCCTCTAAAAGGCTTTAAAGGAACAGCGTGCCGGATTTATGGAAACATGGCGTTCACAACTCTGTGTTCTTCCCTGTGTCCACCTGGAACTAAGAGGCTAGCATGCAGTTAACTAGCAGGGTTTTGGCGTGCATGTTAATATTCGGGCCATTCCCATAGGTCGGTTTAGGACGGCTGATGGTGCAAATGAATCGTGTCTTTGAAGAATGCGTCCGCGTGCTTCACATTTCATGGCGGTGATCTACGCCGTGACTTTCTACGCCTCCGTCTCTCTCCAGTCAGAGCTGCGCCCTGATTCAGGAGTTTCTTGTTTTCATTGAAGGAAAAGGTTTCCTAAAGATGCATCTCTCTCTCTCTCTCTCTCTCACCTGATCCTATCGCCTTGCCACACCTGTCTGCCGACTGCATTCCAAACTCCACCCTCCGCCGTCCCCTCCTCGCTCTGCTCCCTACTCGCTCAGTCTCGCTCATCCCCGTCTCGCCCGGCAGGTTCTGTCTCACAGCTCTTCTCAAATCGCCACTAAAAGAATTAAAAACACTTTAAAGAAATTAATTCACATGTAACACTGAACAGAGTACAAAACGCCCCCCGTGGTAACAGACACAAACATGGATTATAAAGTGTACATTTCTAATGATACTCTCAACTAAGTAACCGTTGTGATGCTGGTAATAAACGTCTGATTGGCCAGAGAGTTAACAACATATCAAATGAAATAGTGGCGGTGATGCAGCGATGAGATGGCTGCCGACCGGAAAAATAACAACAAGAAGACAAAATAGTGCCTACGGCAGAATGTAATGTTGTTGCTGTAAAGTGGAAAGTGGAGAAAAAATAAATCTGTGTTTATTGCTCAACTGAACATCCCTATGAGAATAAAAGCAAAAGCGATATATTGAGCAGACCTATTTTTAACCTAAATTTCCCTTGGGATTAATAAAGTATCTATCTATCTATCTATCTATCTATCTATCTATCTATCTATCTATCTATCTAATTAAGTAAAAAGCATCAGCTTTACATCGTGAAAGCTGCTTTAATAGCATCAAATTAAAGGAACACAACAATGTGTTAACCCCTGTGTCGGCCCCAATAGGGAATTGAAGAGCGATTTGGATGGATTACAAAGTGACACCGAACTCCTTCCAAACTACGTCTAACTTCTGGAGCATTTTGAGGCTGAAAACTGAGCAGAATCTCTGTGTTTCCATGTCGCACTGACAGAACGTGTCCAGAAGCCTCACGATGCGCATCGAGTAGAGGCGTGACTCCTTGGGAAATTAAATCAGAGAGAGGAGAGAAAGCTAGAAACATGGCTTCCCCCTCCCCATGCTGGGGCGCTGAGGGAGGCGGTGGAGGACTGGACTCTCACGGCCAACACGGCCGCAATCAGCTGGACTTCAGAACCGAGAGTTGTGGAAGATAAACAGTGAATCCTTTGATTGTCGTCGGCTCATGGGAGGGTTGGCCGGAGAGAAAGAGAGCTCTTTCTCTGCATTCCTACCATTGTCTGGCAGGGAGGCACCCAAGCCCGAGGAGTGTGTGTTTGTGTGTGTGTGTGTGTGTGTGTGTGTGTCTGAGGTTTTCTCTGACTCATCAGAGGGATGTGTGCACCAGTTAGACCAGTACTCCGCCCGCTGTCAGTGGGTGTTTGTTTTAAGCCAACAGTAGTAATGCAGGATGGTTGTAGTAACGTAACCCCACCCACCTGGCCGAGCGACTGTCGGAGGTGGAGTCCGTTGTGGTCGATCTCTAACGGCACGGCCCTCGCTGCTGACCGGATGTATTGAAGTTGAGTTTGAAGGAGGAATATTAAGATAAGATAAGATAAGATATTCATTTATTAGTCTCACAGTGGGGACATGTCAGGATCACAGCAGTGGGTGTACATTAGAGCATTAATACAAATAAAAGATACAAATAAAAACACAAAACACAAAACTAAATACTAAAATACCAAATACTAATACTAAAATACCAAATACTAAATACTACTAATACTGAGTAAAGTAAAGTAAAGTGCCGAGTAAAGTAAAGTGCTGAGTTTTTTTGTTTGTTTTTGAGGCAAACTAAATAAATAAATGATAAGCAAACTTCAAATCATCCAGAGGTTCGTGTTTAAAGGGAGAAATGTCCTTCAACTTCAAAGTTGTAGTCTTATAATTTCTTTGGCTTACCGGGGGTCACCACTAGGTGGCAGTGTTGTTCGACTATTTTGAGGTCAACGGTCACGACTAGTTTCTGTCAAGACGGTTCCCTCATAACCAAAGAACCCTCCGGCCCATTTCAGAGAATGAACACGGTGCTCGGGCAACAGGGAGAACATGTGAGATTGTTTCTGAGCTTTTTAGTTTTTTTCAGACGTGAGTCAGATGCTGGAAAATTATCAAAGGAAATCAAAGGAAACAGCTTGAGTTGGAGCCGCGCTCCGATCTGCTGGGACTCACTTTGTTTGGGGTTTCCTCTGTGGAAAGAAGCAATCTGAGCACCAACACTATTATTCTGAACTGCGTGTGTGTGTGTGTGTGTGTGTGTGTGTGTGTGTGTGTGTGTGTGTGTGTGTGAACAGGACATGGAGGTGAGCCCCAACGAGCTGATGGACATCCTCAACAAAGTCCTCGGCAAACGTGAGTCTGCTCCCCGTGAAGGTGTTCCTTCCTCTCTCTGTGGTTCTCCAGCAGCTGTTCTTCCAGCTCAGATGTTACGTCCACACAGAGAACGTGTTCCGGCGTTCTCTGCTGACTGTAATCCGTTTGGAGGTTGAACCGGTTCATGTCGGTTTCAGACGGAGGCCTGAAGACCGACGGCTTCAGCATCGAGTCCTGCAGGAGCATGGTGGCGGTCATGGACGTATCCTTTACCGGGACATGGGGCCAACGCTGTTACAGTAGTAGTAGTAGTAGTAGTAGTAGTAGTAGTTAAATTACATTTATTTGTATAGCCCAATATCACAAATTACTAATTTGCCTCAGAGGGCTTTACAACCTGTACATACGTCACCTCGGTCCCAGGACCTCGGTAGTAGTATCAGTATTAGTAACAGCTGTAGTGGCAGTAGGCCTACTAGCACTAGTAGTAATAGTAGTAGTAGTAGTAGCAGTTATAGTAGTAGTACTAGCAGTAGTAGTAGCAGCACTAGTAGTAGTAGCAGTAGGCTAGTAGTAGTAGTAACAGCACAGTCAGCACTAGTAGTAGTAACAGTACTAGCAGTAGTAGTAGCACTAGTAGTAGTAGCAGTAGGCTAGTAGTAGTACTAGCACTAGTAGTAGTAGCAGTACTAGCAGTAGTAGTAGTAGTAGTAGTAGTAGTAGTAGTAGTAGCAGTACTAGTAGAAAAACAGATGGTATAAAACTCATAAATCTGCTTTTGCTTGTGAGTTTGACCTTTGACCTGACGCCCTTCAGAGTGACAGCACAGGTAAACTAGGCTTCCACGAGTTCAAATACATGTGGAACAACATCAAGAAGTGGCAGGTGCGTTGCTCTCCTCCTTTTATTCTGACCCACTTCTTCACATCACTTGCATACCAGTGAAAAGCGTTTGTATTGTTTCTCCTCTAGGCGATCTATTTAAAATACGATGCGGATAGTTCAGGTACAATCGGCTCTCGGGAACTGCCAAAGGCCTTCGCGGCTGCAGGTGAGAAAGTGTGTGTGTGTGTGTGTGTGTGTGTGTGTGTGTTAAATAACCAGGAACATCAGTGTGACGTCTCCAACGAACTGCGTGTTTGCAGGTTTCCCTCTGAACGACCAGCTCTACAAGCTGATTATCCGTCGCTATAGCGACGAACACGGCAGCATGGACTTCGACAATTTCATCGGCTGCATGGTGCGACTGGACGCCATGTGCAGTGAGTCTCTCTCTTATGATGGGGATTAGCCAGAGTGCGATGGCTTCATTGGACGTCCAGTAAATGATGGGAATTAAATCTGTGTGGTGGCGACTCTTTACTTTAAAAAAAGAGTTTTCAATTTGTCAATCTTTGTAGATCTTTAAAATAAACCATTTTCACTTTTATTTTGAAAAATCATAAAAGTCATCAGACGTGGTAAATGAGGTGTGTGTGTGTGTGTGTGTGTGTGTGTGTGTGTGTGTGTGTGTGTGTGTGTGTGTGTGTGTGTGTGTGTGTGTGTGTGTGTGTGTGTGTGTGTGTGTGTGTGTGTTCTGCAGGAGCCTTCAAGACCCTGGATAAGGACAACAGTGGCTCCATCGCCCTGGACATCAAGGAGGTACCGAGCTCACGTCTCTCTTCTTTACTTTCAGTCCATCGACGTAAATTAAGATCAGATACGACTTCATCATCCCAGGGGAAACGTTAGCGCCGCGGTCGCAGTAAAAAGGGAAAGAGAGGGAAAAAAAGGATCAAATTGTGTACTTATGTACTTCTCACGATAATGCTCGTATGACACCGTCGTGTCATATCTGATACTTTCTGATTCGTTTCTCTGAGTTTTGACTCTACTTGTATTTTTAGGACGATATCAGGGTTCGTACGGTCATAGAAAACCTGGAAAAGTCATGGAATTTCGAAATGTTCATTTCCAGGCCTGGAAAAGTCATGGAAAAAACTTAAATCAAAAAAGTTTTGGAAAAGTCATGGAAATTGGTTATGATCATATGTTAATTTACGCAGAGTTTGAAATAATTTAAAACATTTTTTTAAAGAAAGATGCTCAAAATATAAGCTGGCGTACGCTCTCAATACACAACATTTTCTAAATCATTCATGTTTATGCCGAGATTTCAGTTTGGTCATGGAAATTTAGTTTAAAGTCATGGAAAAGTCCTGGAAATCCATCGGTCAAAATGTGTAAGAACATATGAACTGTCAAAAAAAAGAGATGGATTAATTTTCCTCATCATTTTATGTTAACATTTGTATCAAGTCAGACCTTCTGTCATCTGGAGGAAAGAAGCCGAGCAGTAAGAAGAGTGTTTAGTACGAAAATAAACCTGGAACTATAAACCCCATAAACCAATAGGGTTTGGAAATAACCAGTGGTGGAATGATTTTAGTACTCCGTGTATGTACTTTTACTCGAGTACTGTAATTGAGTAGCTTTTACTCCACTTTCCTTTGTGTGTCGATAAGATCCTCCTCTTCCTTCAGCGAGGGGAACCCTTTGAAAAGCCTCTTCCATCATCACAGATACGAACATATAATAATAACTTTATTTATACAGCACCTTTTAAAAACAACGTTTCCAAATTGCTCTACAGAGAGTCAAGGCAAAACAAAGAGAATGGTGAGATATAAAATGAAAAACACACAAACTAAATTAGGGGAAACAAAGAACTGCATAAAAGGATGACATCACTTAAAAGCTGTTCTATAAAAATGGGTTTTAAGAAGTGATTTAAACAAAGTTATTGATTCTGCGAGCCTTATCCCCTCTGGTATGTGATGATCTTATATAGAATATGATAGATCGCTATAGATTAAACCAGCTGACAGTATCTGAATGAGTTAAAAACAGCTGAAATGCAACACACAGTTATTGGAGCATGTTATTGGACAATCGGTACTTTTACTTTAACTACTTTAACTTCACATTTTACTTTTACTTCAGTAACATTTTGAATGCAGAACTTGTACTTGTAGTTGGGTATTTTCACAAGGTGATAAATACTTGATGAGTGAAAAACCTCTGGTGGTCGGATAATATGGGACTAATAAAGAATTATCTTATCTTATCTTATATATATATATATATATATATATATATATATATATATATATATATATATATAAAATCTCATATTATGATATAGCTGACTTTGCAGAGCTGCTCTGACCTTAACCCCCGTGTCTGTTTCTGTCTCTCAGTGGCTTCAGCTGACGATGTACTCATAAAGCATCAGAGGGAAGCTGCCCGGCAACAAAAACACCTTCTCTTTTATCATCTCCTCCCTCACTCCCTCTCATTGTGTGTGTGTGTGTGTTTGTTGTGTATGTGTGCGCTTGTGGATGTGCAATAGTGTTTGAAGGCTCCCCCCCCCCCCCCCCCCCTTGTCATCACGGTAAAAGGACCACAATGTCAGCGCTGGAGCTAAAGTGAAGGGGAAGAATCGAACTCGGACCAAAGTGGAGCTGGAGTCACGAATGCTTTTTTTTCTTATTTTTGTGGGCAACGTTTTAAATGTCCTCATTTTTTAGAATCAGAAACCAAATAAAGTGACACAACTGACAATTAAGTGTAGTGTACTAGTTTGTGAGTGACAACTTCTTCTGGGTGATTTTTATATACATAATTTTTTTCTTCCTGTTAATTAAAAAAAAAGAGAAGGAAAGTTCCGATGTTTTACTTTCAATGTGGCAGAAAGGAGCCTCCAGGTAAAGAAAAAGATTAGAAAAAAAACTTCCATAAAGTTGACAGCAGGTGGCAGCTTGAGGTAGTTGTACACAGCACATGGGTGACTGGTTGTTGAGATTAAAGCGATGCACTGTACAACCCTCCTTTGGGGCCACAGCATGCAGTCTGTATGTGTATGTGCATATATATATATATATATATATATATATATATATATATATATATATATATATATATATATATATATTTTATGAAGCCATACACAAGGGCGTCTGATGTTCGGACGTTTGTGGGAATTCCACAACAAGTGGGCTATAAAGCAGAAATAAATTATTATTTATTCCATTGCGGTTATTATAACCGTTTCCACTGGGATAAGCCACGCCCCCTTTCCAAGGAATGATTAATCCACAAATAAGTAAAGTGTTGTGAATATTCATGTGAACGCAGCATTACACATTTAACTTGTCTGATATGTTGCATGAACATGTTATCCATGTTCACTTTTTATTCAACCAGGAAAGCTTCACTGAGATAATAATAATAATAATAATAATAATAATAATAACTTTACAGTTTTCAATTTGTATTAATTAGTTTTTACTGGTGTTAATTATGTCCCTTTACAGCTGAGTTTATACATGTATCAGTAATAAAATGGAGGTTCAAAGGTGACGAATATAAGCTCAGAACAATGTTACAATATCTTTATTGATCTTTAAAACCCAGACACTTCTAAATGTGTTATGGTCGTGGTACATTTAGGTGTGTAAATACCTTTTGTAATTCCTCGTTATTATCACCATGTAATGTGGTGCGTTTGCTGAGGGGCGGGGCCGGCCGGTGAGGGGGGGGCGGTGCAGAGGAGAGAGGATGCTGAGGAGGGAAAACAACAGGAGGAACAACAGGTTTCTGCGGATGTTTGAATTCAGAACAAAAAGTCACGAGAGAGTCCAAAGGAGAGCATATGAAAGGTAGGAAGCTGTTTCTCCGTCACAGATTCATATTTATTTTGTATTTATGTCTATGCATATGAATATATATTAAAGTATCGCTGTTTCCGTTCACTTCAACTCGATGCAAGTTGGCGGCTCGATAACAACGCGGACGCGGCGAGGCGGGGAGATATACTTGGTCGCATTTAAAAATGACGATGTGGAGTAAACAACTTTTTCCGGTACACGGATCTGTGACGAACCCCGGGTCTTTTTCTTTATTTCATTTCATCATCAACTCCCACTACCGTTCCACTTCCTTTAATTCAGTGTATCTGCACATTTAGTATTTGCTAAATTAACAAAATGCCTATCAGATTAATTTCCCTTTAATGTGACATTTAAATGCAGATATTAGATTTGACTGTGAGTCCAAAACAGACGAATATGTCACGTGTCAAACAAGTCATTGTGTGGTTTTCAACCACTGCCAGACAAACGGACTCTCTCAACCAGAAAAACAAATTAATGTTCGGTCAATCATTTGCTAAATGCACTGTTACAGTTGTAGACCTGAGGTGTGCCCACGGGTTTAACATATCTGCACCTGCTGATCAATTTAACTTTGATTAAAATAATGATGCAGCCCATGTCATTTAGGTGCCCAATTAAAAATAATGTGATTTTATGTGAATAAGTAAAGATAAAACAGGAAGAAGATGCCACTGTGATTTGTGTTCATGGTCAAGCCCTTCACTTACATAATAATCATGCACATGCAATATGTAAATCTGTAATCCTGACATGAAGATGTAACACTCTAGTGACGGTCAATGTGCAATTCATTAGGAATCAAGTGTTCTATTTCGCTTTTTAGATGACCACTGTTTGGCCTGCTGGCCGTAGTTTGGCCACACGCCGGTTTAGAGGCTTGGACTCGTTCATAAGTCTTAGAGGGCTCTCTCCACACGATGAGCAGGATGGCGCTGCGCGGCGTGCCGCGTTCAGGTGACGTCACGTGTCGCCCCAGGTGGCGGGAGGGCTTCGGTGTTTACCATCGGCCGCCTCTGAAACCGGTCGAGCCCTTCGCCGTTGAGGGCGTGCGGCCCGGCCACACGGGGGAAGATGAACTCCTGTCAAAGACAGCTGCTGTCTCGTCGCTCGGATGCTCATATCGGCCACGTATCGATTTTTGATTGCAACTGTCATGAAAAGAAAGGAGAGAAACGTTGTAGCTGTTGTGGCCGCTCGGCGTGAAGTCATCTGGTGATGCTTTGGCCAAGGAAATAACTGCAAAGAGCTTATTGTAGAGTACTTAACATGAAATATGTTATTCTACTGTCGCCGTCCTTCTACGTTGGCGGTTTGACTGTCTGAGCCTAAAACGATCTGGCCTGGTGGCTTTATTTCTTATGTGTTGCTGTTGTTATTCACAGGACTGCAAAAAACTTCTTTCAGAATCTGTAGAAATCTGCAGAAGGACGAAGATCCATTTGGATGTCGTTTCTTTGGACGCATGCACGTTTTTATCCAGACTGATTATTGAATACATTCAAGTCAACTTTTACACTCATCACACCCGGTACATTAATAGAAGTAGAGATCAAAGATCCGGACTGTGTCAAATGCACTTGAAAGTCTGCGAGTGTCTTCATTCGTGCTTTTGATGAAGTGATTAGTTAAACAGTCTGAAAAAAGAAGAAAAAAAATACCACACATTCTCAGCGTTGCATCAAATATCTAGCCTGGTTACCAGACCGAACTTAGCCCCGCCCTCAACATCTTTGGTCGGGAAGTTCACATTCTGACTAGAATTATGAGTATGACATCGTCAGGATATCAAATATTGTGATATTAATTGAACTGAATACCTTTGGGCACGAGACGTATCGGAGATGGATATGTTTCATCGCTTTGTACCAAAAAACATCTTCATCAGCGGCAGATAACAGTCCATATATTTGTTGGTTACAATCCCCTCTGGTTATTGTGTGATTCCAGTTCGCACTAAAGAACATCGAGTGTCTTTCTTCTTTTCTCTCCTTCGCTGCTGCCCCTCCTTCCCCTTCTTTATTGCAGCAGGTGGTGATTAGCGGTTAGGCCTAATTACAATGCCCGAGCCTGATAACACAATGTTGGGTGTGCGGAGGAGCTGCAGTGGGCACGGGGCTCGGTTTTTATCCGACACCTGGTTGGACGCTCACACGGTGGGGACGTGTGATCCTCTGTTGGGGGAGGAGGGATTCATCCTTTAGACTGAATAGGTTCGGGAGCCAACCGTGCTGTAAATAACTCTTGAACCAGACTGGAAACAAAAAAGGCAACTCAAAGTCAAGAATTAGTCCTGGACAATACATACATGCCCAGGAAAATGAGGCGGGTCATTGCAGGGTTATCCATTTGCAACATAAGTAAGAACAGATCATTAAACACTTCCAACTCTTTCTGGTAGGAGGAATCTGGTTTAACTGGATAACTTAAGTCAAACTAGAAGTTTGTTTTATTCTGAAAATATTGTTGAACTTTACTAGGAAAAGATCTCGCAGATCTCTATAAACAGGACCTTTAAAATCTCAGATGAGCTCTTCAAAAGGTAAATGCGGCGGCTTTTTGTTCAAAGTGAACGAAGATGCATCGAGACAGTCAGAGACAACGGGCACTTTCTGTCTGGTTCTTGTCGCGGGGTGAGGCTCAGGCGCAGAGAAACAGGCTGGACTCAATATGAATAACAAGAGGCGCTCTTTAATGAGGCAAAAGTTTACCAAAACAAACAAGATCCGAAAAGAGGCAGGCAGAGAATCCAGGCAGAGTCAAACCGACAGAATCAAGAATACGGACAGGACGACGGGAAAAGGACACGAGACTATAGACGACAATCCAACAGGAGACAAGAGGAAGACTGACACAAAATATAGGGGGGAAACACAGGTGTACGACATCAGGCACTAACGAGACGAGAGTGGCTGAGGGCAGGTGCAGGGAATTAACCAATCAAGAGAGGAGACGTAGGAGACACAGAACAGGGTGTTCCAGTTTCAGGTCAGCTGTTACGAGTTACTGGCCCCCAGCTATCAAACCAACTGGCATGCCCGGTGGTAACTGGTTGGTTGTCAGGAAAACCAGCTCCTAGCCGACGATGATTGGCACTGTCGCCATGTAGCTACGGTAAACACGCACGAGAGCGCTAAATAGTGATCTTTTTTAATTTTTCAGAAGTAATGAAAAATAAGTTTGTGATCCCACATTTCAAGTGGAAGTAATATTTATTCATCCCAATAACTCAAATCACAAGCGATGGTATTCCTCAAAACGAGTTAGTGTTTCGTGATCAGAATAAAACAGTAGGTTGAACACAAGATGAACTTGATTGGATTTAAATGTAATGTACATTTTTGTTAATCACAGGAAAAATAAATACATGAATTCTGTATACTTTCTCGCTCTGAGTCTGAGCTTGAAAATCAGGACTTGTCTTAAATCTGTGATAATGAGATCTCTCTCGTTGTGGATGCTGCGTTCAAGTGCAGCCTGCAGTGCCACTATACGGGAAAACAAATCTATAGGCCTGCAAATGGAGAATGTAGTGGTCTCGTGGTTATTAACATGCAAACTCACAAAGCAGCCGCGAGTGGTTTCTCCTGCTGAAATAAAGGAAGACTAAATAACCATTTTATTTTGTCCTGTCTGTCTGTCTGTCGGCTCGTCTCTCTGGTCGACTCTGTTGTCGGTCATTATAATAATCATGGTGTCACTCTGCTCTCCAGGTGCCAGAACCACCTGATGCAGCCTAATCTGGTCACTTGGGACTGAACACACACACACACACACACACACACACACACACACACACACACACACACACATGGATGTACAGGCGGCCAACATGGCGTCGGACCCTCCCATACGGACAGAGCAGCAGGAGCTGCAGAGGAGAGCAAATCAGGTCACGGACGAGGTGAGGAATGGATATTATTTGAGCACATCTGGATGTCCTCCCTTCACTATAAGTAATTGCTTTGTTGAATATTGAAAATATTTTTTTACAAGATGGATTTCCCCATTTAGAATAATTCAATAATAAAAATAACAATCGTTACAATGATTGGTCAGCTCCTCTCGCCCTGAGCCAATCCCACGCAGACTTCCTAGTGACATCTTATTTAGCTCTCCATGCATGTTTTTGTACCCAGGAGAGAATATTGAAACCAAGGGCTGCAACTGAAGATAACTTTATTGAAAATAATATTTTTACTATGAAATAATGTGTCAACTTAGAAGAAGAAAGTTCAAGTTCAAAGAAGTTCATTTTCTTTCTCATTAATTTACACTCAGTTGGTCTGAATACTTATGACCCTGTGATGTTTTAGTTTTTCTTTTTTAATAAATGTGCAAAAAATTCTACATTTCTATTATGTTCTGTCAAGATGGGGTGCTAAGTGAACATAAACGAGAAATAAAATGAACTTTTTTGATTTCAGAAAATGGCTACAATAAAAAAAGAGTGACCATTTGAAAGGGATACTGAATACTTTCCGTACACTCTCTCTCTTTCTCTCTCTCTCTCTCTCTCTCTCTCTCTCTATATATATATATATATATATATATATATATATATATATATATATATATACATACAAATATATATAGAGGTAGAAGGTTGTTGAAATAATATATATATATTTATATATAAATAAATATATATTTCATCAACCTTCTATTGAGTTGCTTTCTCTTTGATCTTCTTATACACAATCTCTTAAGGCAAAACCTAAAAATGTGCTCAATAAGGTAGTCTATGTATATATTTGGTATTTAGTATTGTTATTGTGTTTTGTGTTTTATTTTGGTCTTTTATTCGTATTAAAGCTCTAATGTGCACTCGTTACTCTGATCCTGAAATGTCCCCACTGTGGGACTAATAAAGGATTATCTTATCTCATCTCATCTTATCTCATCTCATCTTATCTCATCTCATCTCATCTCATCTTAACTTATCTGTCCTCAGAGAGCCACTGACAGTCTGTCCTCAGAGCTACTGACATTGAGTTATGGAGAAGGGGGCGGGGCTCCATAGGACACTGATAAAAAGGAAGTGGCGTCCAGTTCACCAGCTTCACACCTTTAACTCTAACTGTTGCTATGAAACAACCGGCATGAGAACAACTAGTTGGGTCTTAATCTATATTTAACGGGGTTTGGGAGGGCAGCTGGTTATTGGGTTTATCGAGTGAACGTGCTAACTGGTCCGATGCGTCGACGGTCGCGCGTAGTAACGTACGCAGGTGGTTGGCGTGAATATGCGACGTTCACAAGGGAACAGATGTGTTCTGTTTGTGTTCTCCAGCTGCTGCAGCGCCCAGTTCAAAACCCGATAAGGTCAAAGCTCTGAGGCTCCGCCCTGCTGTCGGACGTTTTGTTCACGATCACACAGATTACGTAGTTGATGAGCATCTGGTGACTTGCTGGCTTGTGATGAACTGGTGTCGTGTTACACTCTGGGTTTCTCCGCCAAATACACGTCCCCCCCCCCCCCCCCCCTCCACACACACACACACTAATGGCACACTGATCTGGTAACTCCATGCGGTGTGGTTTCCATCGTTATCTTTGATGGTTAATGCATGCACTCTCTGAATCATCATTTACAACATGTCAAATATTCTCTCAGTCTGTTCAGGGTTCGTACGGTCATGGAAAACCTGGAAAAGTCATGGAATTTTAAAATGGTCATTTTCAGGCCTGGAAAAGTCATGGAAAAAACTTACATCATACAAGTTTTGGAAAAGTCATGGAAATGTGTTATAATCACATGTTAATTTACACCGAGTTTGAAATAATTAATATGTTTTTTTTTTAAAAGACGCTCAAAATATAAGCCGGCGTACGCTCTCAATACACAAAATGTTCTAAATTGTTCATGTTTTTACCAAGATTTCAGTTTGGTCATGGAAATTTGGTTTAAAGTCATGGAAAAGTCATAATAATAATAATAATAATAATGCATTATATTTTTATCGCACTCTTCCTTCAAGAAGCTCAGAGTGCCACACAGATAGTAAAAACAAATAAAACCGATTAAAACATAGTTAAAAGCAACCCATAAAAAAAAAAAAAAGAATAGAAGAATGTAATGGCTGACAATAAATTATCTCAAGGTAAAAAATATGCCTTCCTGAATAAAAAGGTTTTTAGGCCAGTCTTTTAGGCCAGTCTTAAAAGAGTCCTGTGTGTACTTCTTCATAGACTTTTTCAGACATACATAGACAATACACATGTATATTGTTTTTTATTATGTTGCTGATGATGCTAATTTTGCTGTGCGTTTAATAATACATCTAAAAGTACACACAGGAGACGTCTCACCACCTGTTCGCTGCTATGTCTGAGGGGAGTGTCCCTGCAAGGACACCTGGCTCACCTGGTTGCCATGGAGACAACTGGTCTCCCAGTGCGTCTGCAGGGGAGACTTGATGAGCTCATCCCCTCAGCGTGGGGCGTGGCTAAACACTGACACACACGACACTCCCCACAGGGGTTTAAAGGTTACTGCAGGGCAATGCCATTTGTCACCTCGTCATCCCCTCGGCGGGGAAGACCCCGGGGATTAATATGATATTTACACAATACATACGCACACACACACACACACACACACACACACACACACACACACACACACACACACACACACACACACACACAGCAAGGGGTGGAAAGACTGCAGAGGAGTGTTCCATGAGTACAGAGTACATTATGCCTGCTGTGCGTTGACTTTCTTAAGGTTTAAGTCCAAGTAGCAGTTGATATAATGACTATATGCAAACAATACAGTCAATTATAACAATTATAACCTCCGTTCAAATTGTTTTTCACATGAACAAAAGTTTGATATATAAACCTGTTGATTTACCTTGAACCTTGAACATCCATTTCATTTTTCCAACTTCATTATGTTACACAAGCTGAATCCCATGTTGTATCCCATGTTTGGCTGTATGTGGCTATGAATATGTACTGTATGTTGAAGCATCCATTATTGTGTGTGTTTCAGTCCCTGGAGAGCACAAGGCGGATGATGCAACTGGTGGAGGAGGTACACACACACACACACACACACACACACACACACACACACACACACACACACACACACACACCTATCTCTTTATATATGTAAATACATAACTAGCGAGAGTATGTTAGCGGCGTCATCTTTACAAAAGTCGTATGTTTGGACAAGAGGAAACACCCAGAGATGTTTTTAGACGAAACATAATCTGGGATGTGATTGACTTCAAACTTTTAGATGGCAAATGTTGGACGTCAGACGTACATGTATATTATTATATTAGACAATTTAAAACATTGATGAGGTTGTTTTTTTTATGTCTGACTAGTGCTGGTCGCCTGATCGCCATCCCCACATGGCAATCGTATATATATATATATATATATATATATATATATATATATATATGGCTGCCTGGAAGAGGAGAACTCCTGTACCAGAACAGTAACAGTAACGTTTCTTCTGTATTGGGTGGTGTCATGTGCTCCTTCCTGCAGAGTAAAGACGCTGGCATCAGAGCTGTGGTGATGCTGGACGAACAAGGAGGTAATCACTTCTGTTAGTTCCCTTTTTAAATGATCCTTCGTTAAGTCTCGTCCACTGTGTTCTCAAACATCTGTTTCCCAGGGAAGTTGCAGGAGAGTTTTGCTCTAATATTTCGACGCCGCTTATATTAATACTGTTATCTCTGCAAGCTTGGTTGTTGTTCACACTCGCATTTCAGTTCCGGTCTAGGGATTGATAGGATTGACGCGGGTTGTTATTCTTCTGTAATGTCACACAATATTGAATTTCCGGATGGACGAGTTATCTTCTCAACCTTTTTCCAGTCAGTCCAGCATACGATTCACGGGAACTTTTATTTAGTTCACACATTGTAGAGAACATCTCAAATGCTTTGATTTACGGGGACAGTCAGCATGGTCTGAACGTGTTGGTCTGAAACCATCGACAGCGCGCTGTCCGTCCCATTAAACCCAGTGCCGTACGACTCCCGTTCCTCACAGAGCAGTTGGAGCGTGTTGAGGAAGGCATGGACTCCGTCAACAGGGACATGAGAGAGGCTGAGAAGAACCTGACAGACATGGCCCAGTGCTGTGGTCTGTGTAGCTGGCCACTCAGGAAGTAGGTCTTGGTTCACGGGAACCACGCCCGACCCAACTAGTGGCCTAACCGAAGAAACACAGTGGTGCCCAGTTCCATTAGGTTAGCTTGAGTAAGGGTTTTTTATTTGGAATTTAGTTCCACAATAAGAACACCAATGTACACCTCCATTCATCCATCAATCCATCCATCCATTCACACATCAATCTATCTATTCATCCATTCATGCATCAATCCATCCATCAATCTATCCATCCATCAATCTATCAATCTATCAATCCATCAATCCATCCATCCATTCATGCATCATTCCATCAATCCATAAATGCATCAATCCATCCATCCATTAATCAATCCATCCATCCATCAATCCATCCATCATCCATCCATCAATCAATCCATCCATCCATCAATCCATCCAGCCATCAATCCATCCATCAATCCATCAATCAATCCATTCATTCATGCATCAATCCATCCATCCATCCATTTATTCATCCATCAATCCATCCATCCATCAATCAATCCATCCATCCATCAATCCATCCAGCCATCAATCCATCCATCAATCCATCAATCAATCCATTCATTCATGCATCAATCCATTCATGCATCAATCAATCCATCCATCCATTTATTCATCCATCAATCCATCCATTCATCAATCCATCAATCCATTCATCCATCCATCCATCAATCCAAACTATCTTTTGTCAAAATGTCGTGCTCAGTTATTTCTGAGATGATTTTTCTATATCCAATAATTCCCTCTCGAGGAGGTTTAAGGACATCGTGACACGTGAGAAGAAGACAAAAAACATACACGCACGCAAAATAAAAGCGGACAGTGAAACTTTAACAAATTAAGATCAAACTTTGGGCAAATATGAATATAATAAATAATGACTAAATAATACGTCTATAAATAGATACAAAGATATGAAAGCCGATGGAACTGGGCGCTACGGTCGGCTCTCGGCCCGAGGGGCCTCGTTTCTCTGTGGATTTTTTTAGTTTTGGGGCGTCTCGTTTTTTCGTTTGACTTCAGCTACTGGGCTTCCAGGAAATAGTTTGTGATTTTTATTTTGCCGCCCCCTCCATCCCTCTCTCCTTCTCTTTTCACTTACCACCTCCCACACCCCTGTCTTCCTCCTCTTCCACCTCCCACACCCCCTTGCACCCTCTTCCACCTCCTCCTCCTCCTCCTCCTCCTCCTCCTCCTCCTCCGTGTCCACTGTTGCCCTGCCGTCCCCTCCCCTGCCCCCTCTCCCCTCATAGAGCAGTTGGAGCGTATAGAGGAGGGCTTGGATCAGATCAACTCTGATATGAAGGAGGCAGAGAAAAACCTGACCGACCTGGGCAAGTGCTGTGGCCTCTGCTCCTGTGATAAGTAGGCGGTGTCACATTTTTCCACCACACCTTTTATTCCTGCTCTAGCCTTGTTTTTTTGTTGCCTGCATGCTTTGCTGCTATATTGATTTTCAGCTGTTTGGGTGTCATCTTACCACATGTTTGCTCCGTGTAATGAATGAAACAATAAAGACCGCTCTGCAGCTGTATGACCAGTCTGGCAGTGCGGCTCTTGTGCTTCAAGTGAATGACTCTCTCTCTCTCTCTCCTTCTCCCTCTCTCTCTCTTTCTATCTCCCTCTCTCTCTCAGGCTGAAGGCCTTTGAGGAGAGCGGGGCGTACAAGGCAGTCTGGGGTGGAGGATCCGGTCAGGACGGCGTCGTGTCCAATCAGCCGCCGTCGTCTCGAGTCCTTGATGAGAGGGAGCAAATGATCATGAGCGGAGGACACATACGGAGGTAGAGAGAGAGAAGGAGAGGGAGAGGGAGAGAGAGAGAGAGAGAGAGAGCATTAACCCTCCTGCTATGTTGCGGGTCAAATTGACCCGTTTCAAAGTTTGAAAATCAAGGAAAAATATTTCTAAGTACTTTTCCTTTATAAAACTTATTCTGCTTACCTTATTTAGTGTAATCACTGTTAGAATGTTTTGTATATATATATATATATATATATATATATATATATCATGTATTTGCAACCCCCCCAACCCTACAGGTTTTTATAACAGAGATGATGTTCCCGTTGTCTGGTTTCTGGTTTCTGACCACTTTTGGGTGATTCACCATTAACCGGGTCAAATTGACCCGGGAACATCCCGGCTGTATGTAAGAAACCAACAGAACAGGAGGGTTAATGAACTGTTATTGTAGGCCGCTTGTCTGTCGTGTTGGGAGAGGCAGCTGTGTAATGTAATGTAATACCACCGGTCATCAGTCATATAGGCAGTTGCCAAACACAGGGCCTAAACACACACACACACACACACACACACACACACAAACACACACATATACACACTCTTTACTCTGCTCTATGTCAGGGTGACTAACGATGCCCGGGAGGACGAGATGGAGGAGAACCTGGATCACGTCGGCAGCATCATCGGGAATCTGAAGAGCATGGCCCTGGACATGGGCAACGAGATCAACACGCAGAACGTCCAGATCGAGCGCATCCAGGGAAAGGTACCGCTGCCACGTTCACCGCTAGAGCAGCTTTCACAAAGTGTCACCACACATCACGGTCGGGCTGCAAATACGTGAGCCGAGCAGCATCGGTATACGGGTTACCATGGTTATGTTCACTTCGCATCTCAAATGATCAACCGGGGGAACATGTCCGTTTGGAAACAGAAGTTCTGGAACGAATGTATAACTCAATCAGATGAGAACCAGCACCGAGACAATGAGTCCCAATGAACTGAATCAGAAAACAAAATAATCATGATTGCCTGTGAAGGGTTGCAGTGGGCGGGAGCGTAAGATTGACATGATTCACTTTCACATTCAATTATATATATATATATATATTATATATTATATATATTATTTATATATTATATATATATATGTAGAATAACTTTCACCAATTTGCATTCTTCATATCACTTCATCTGTATATATCACTGACTAAAAATGTATACTACCAATATGATAATATTAGTTTCCACCACGTTGCCTGACTGCATTTATATATATATATATATATATATATATATGTAGTCTACATGTATATGTAGTCTACATGTATACATATATAAATATGTATTATGAATAAATAAATAAATATATATATATATATATATAATAGTATGTACTATGTAGTCAGAAAGGGCTGTTTTTACTTATGGTTGTATTTTTTAAATCCAGCTTTCACTCAAAGGTTCTCCATATAAGATCTGTATTCAACATTCTGAACCTAATAAAGAATAATAAATAAAGCAATCAAGGATCACTCCAACCCCTTAGCCACCAGCGGTGCCTCACTGAGCCACTGCAGGGTGTCAAGTTACTCAAATCTATATATTTGACCAAATAATGGCATAAAGACAATAGGAACATCAAACAGGAAAGCGTTTCAAACTCAAGGAGCCAGACCCCCCCCCCCACACACACACACACACACACACAAACACATTGCCTCACTACACTCGGACTCGCCCTCCAGTCAGCATGACAGCATCATTGGTCCCTGACTCCTCGGGCGCTGCTCCTCTCACACACAGGGCGCCATCCTGCGAGTCAGAAAACCTTTTTTCTGGTGGGGAACTGAAGCCGTGACCTTGCTCTCTTCAAAGCCACAAGATGACCCCACAGACAGTACTGTGGTCAACATGCAATCAATTAGATGAATGTGTCTCCAAACGTTGCACAGCTGACGGTGACTCAGCGTTGGCGTTTTCCATTATTCATAAGCTGATTACATTACTTCGGCACTGTTTTTCACTTAGTGAGTGGGCGTGTCCATTTGGAAAAAAACTGCCTTTAGATACCACCGCCTTCTTCATGCCCACATCGTCAACTTCTCAGGCGCTGCATGTGCTTTCATCAGGTTACCCAGTTCAGTGTTCACGTAACTCATGATGGACTACATATATACTAAAGAAGAGACACTCCTGTTTTATTGGGCTTGTTTCGAGATGGATACAAATTGTTAAAAAAAAATCGGCGGATTTTTTTTTGGGATGCTTGTATTTAGCCAGTTTTTACCATTGTGTTATTTTTCTATTTTTCTTCTCTTGCACAGCCTGCTTTGGGAAGAGTGTACTCGACTAGCCAATGCAATAAAGTCTGATCTTTGAGAGAGAAAGACCGAGCGCTCCGGTGGTTCCGTTTCTCATTTACATTCCCTATTTTCTTTCTCTTTCTCTGCAGGCTATTCTCAACGTGTCCCGCATCGAAGCTGCCAACCAGAAAGCCAACAACCTCATGAAGCGATAGATGAAGCGCTATTTGATTTCCCTCCTTTTCTACTAATTCACCCGACTTGCAATTAGCCTATGCTTCTGCATGCTTTGCCAAAGTGTAGCTGTTATGCTCTAATTTGCATAGGTGTTTTTTTAGAAAGTGTTTTCTTTCGTGTGACGTTATTACTGTGCTATTCCTACAGGGACTGATTCTCAGTAGTGAGGCGTTACTTATCTTGTGTTTCTGTTTACTCTCATCGTAATAATGAGTCTGAAACTGATACATTATTCTTCTACGTGTCACAGGATTATTATAACTCTATTTCAGGGCTTTTGTCACTTGCATGTCACACGCTGATGTTTCCCCCTCGAGGTGGCCTTTGCGGTCACTCAACAAAGGTATATCAGGGAAAGCTTTAATTGCGCCTGTAGGGAAAACTGGGTCTCTGCAGCAGCACCATCACCACTGGCAGCAGCAGAGAGCAGAAGTCAAATTTAATTTACGTCACAAAGCGATACCACAACAGGTGAACATGTGGGACACAACCCTGCCAAGACCGCGGCTCCGTCGTGCGTCTTAAATTCTACCGGGCAGATAATCCCCCTAAAAAAAAGATCTAATAACTCCATATGTGCAGAATATATGTCAACATTTCCAGAAATAAAAGAAGTACCCCCCTCCCCCTATGTGTAATCACTTACCCTCCTCCACCCTCCCCCCTTTTCTCTCTCTCTATTCTGAAACGCTCCATCGAGTGTGAAACACGTGCGTGATGGCGCCCTCTGCAGGCGCTGCCGGGTATTGCTCAGAGGAAAGAAAACACGCATTCGACCCAGGAGGAAGATCTCTGGCGACACCAAGCGGACGAACGCGGAACCTGCTCCTCTCCGGGCCTCTCCATCTTCTCCCTGCTCCACGCGCGATGTAAAATGGTGGTGAAATGACGATGTCGTATTTTTCTCATCTGGTTCCAACGCGTGAAAATAGGAATCTAAGCTCTTTGGGACTTTTGCTGCTGCCACCTCCAAAACCTCGCGTGAATCACAGCTTGTCCTGAAAGTGAAACGCTACTGTTTTGTACTTGTGTGTGCTTGTGTGGGTTTGTGTGTGTGTGTGTGTGTGTGTGTGTGTGTGTGTGTGTGTGTGTGTGTGTGTGTGTGTGTGTGCGTGTGTTTCATTAAAACCAATAGCAGTTACATTTTATTTCATGAGTTGCTATGGGTGTGTCGTTCAGAAACATCCGGTCTTGACATTGTGGGGTGGGGTGCATGGCCTACATTTGTGATTAAGATAATATGGATTAATTATGTTGTTATTAATATATTAGTATAATCAAGTGGATGACTTTTGTTGACGTATCCAGCTCTTCATACTTCACACAGCTGGTTTAAGGCTACTACGTGCAATGGCGCAACAGCGCATGTGCAGTGATTGTATGCTAAAATTAATAGTTAAGAATAAAAACGTGGCTTGTATGTGGTCTAATTAATTGGGTTGAGTGTAGAGGTGGTCTTGGGGACTTGTCGGCATCGTGAGGGTGTTTGATCATCAGTTTCTCACGAAATACGAACAATAACGTTCCTTGCGCACAATGTGTGCGTATTGTGTCACATTCTGTCGAGATTGTTCGTGATTGGTGCACGTTGTATCCGGGGCAGCTGGGGGCGCGCAGCGCGCCGCAAAAATGTTGCGCGTTCAAGGGAGAGAAGAAAAAAAAAATTCGGATTCTGCGCAGTACCGTTCTTTCGACACTCCGAACTTTCGGGAGAACCGTCAGAGAAAGGAGGGGAGGGAGAGAACAACGCCATTTTCCTGGTAATTATGTTCAACATATCCAGCGGGTTTTAACCACCGCACGGCGCGAGCGGTTCGCAATAACAGAGCGCGCGAGTGCTGCGTCCTGGTTAAAGTGCGAAACGGCGGTAGCTACGATGCGGGAAAAAAAGAGCGTAGCACCGGAGCGAGGCAGACATTTTGAGCTCGACCGCCGTGTGACGTTCTGCTGCCACTCGGCGTACAAAAAAAAGGCTCCGTGAACGCGCGTTTAAAACCAACGATACAATCCGCGCATGTTTACCGAAACGCGGCGCAGATCCCGTTTCGCCGTTTATTCAACGTAGTGCCGTAAAGCGGCGTTAACGTCAGCGCGACAGAGATGGCAGCGTCTGTCGGGGCTGCTGCTTGCGCGAGCCGCTAGACACGAGAGGCAGGGGGAGAAGCAGGCACGAGCTCAACAAAGACCCGAGGAGCTCGCCGCTGATTAGCTCAGACGGACCACGTGGTCCGAGGCGGCGGCAGGTCACATCCGCGCGCGGAGAAGTTCTCCTCATGTTGACGAGGACTTCGTGTTTTAACGTCACACTGCCGCGTCAGTGGCGTAACAGACGGGAAGGAAAAGGTGGCAAACAATACAGCACACGGCGCATTAATGTGAGAAGCTTGACTACACTAACGTAGTATTTTGGGTTCAAATTAATTTGAGGATCCTCTTTGGATGTAGCATCTTGGAGGACTTTCCCAGTGTTTATTATAATCCCTGCATAATGGAAGAGGGTCCCAATGTTTATGATAATCCCTGCATAACAGGACTGATAGAACACATGGCAACATATAAAGTCAGTTATCAATATAGTAACGCAAATGGTCTCCACTAGTAAAAGACTAACTATTTCAACTATTTCTTTACCTTTTAAATAACTATTTTAATAAAGAATATATATAATTACTAAATATTAAAAAAAAAAAATATATATATATATATATATATAATTCTGAAACTTATTGTATTGCTTACAATTTAATAGCCTAGGCTTCTAAAGAAGAAGATAGGATGGATTTAAGCACATGACCTGGGTGAATCCTGTTGACTTAATGTTCCGGTCCAGAAAAGGCCGCCTGACCATCTGTCATCATTGAACCTGTCTGCAGCCTCCTGGGGGGAGGGGCAGACAGAGATTGAGAAAAGGACAACGCTTATCAGCGAACAATAAAACATTACTCAAGCGTGAGTATAATTCTTTACTCGGGTATTTTTTAAATATACGATTCAAAGTGAAGAAGGTGGTGTAGGGACATGCCTGTGAAAACAATCTTACCTCCGTTTCCTGGTGATTTATGATTTTATATATATATATACATACACACACACATTGTATGCATCTATGTAGAAGAGTAGTTTTAAAGAGATTTTGGAGAAACTACGATGGGTATTTTACACACCACAAAGCTAAAACTAGGAAATAGAACAAATAATGTCAACTGTCGACCTATAAAAAGCATCGGAGCTGCAAATACCTGGAATGTATTGACGCCCGGGGACTCGTTTAATCACCAGTACAAAATACAAACAACATCAAGGCACAGTAACAAGTTAAAGTTGGGACTGGCCTTGGAGTAAAACAAAGATCTGTCTAAAACTCAGTTTAAGAAAGATGGAGATTGAGAGACTACAACGCTGGTGTGGGGATTAGATGTCAGGAATTGGGAGACCAGTTGGTGCACAGTGTGTTTCTGCTTCTACTGGTCCATGAGTGGAGCTGTGACTCAGCTATAAATGAGTCGAGCAGTAAGTCTGTGATCTCTGCCGGATTTCCCCTTTCGTCATCAGTGGGACTCTTATGTTTCAAAAGCATACAAGTCTTGACGGAATGTTTAAAAGACTGAATATTGATTTTGGGATCAAATCTGGAGAAATCCTTTTTGAGGTTGTAACTTTATGATCAAAGTGTGGCTGAACACCCGCTACCTGCTTTTACCACGCGGTTTGTTATCGACACGTCGCGCAATCGTGGCTTTGAAACGTGCTTTTATTTATCTTGCTAAGAAACTTCTGCACTTGGATACGGTTTGATACTGGCACCAAGTCGAGACTATGATCCACTGGGCAGAAAAGACATTTTGCATTTGTTGAAGTTCCTTCTCGATGTTCATTTTCATTTCACTGGATTTTGTAATCAGTTTAGTAATAATTAATAATACAGTAAATCATGCATTATTATTTATTTATTTATTTGGTAAAGCATCATATAAGACTCATATTTTTTTAAACTCTTGCATTTGAGAGTACAGGCGTAAACCTGTCATTTTCAGAATGTGTCACTGAAAAGCACATTTATAGTTTAGTATTTTCCAACCGTTTTTACTCCTAACGGGCAAAATGTTTTCTGGCCGGCCTCCCGCAGGAGCTTCTACTTTTGAGTTTTCAGTGGCAGGCCACGTTCTTTTTTTCCGTCGTAGTAAGAGCGGTCAATGAATCCAAAATCCAATTAGATTTTACGAGAAAACATCTCTTGTGTTTCAACATTTTTAAATCGGCAAACGCATAATTTCTGGCGTAGATCGGGATCTCACAGCGTCTCTTTGGTCGACATCTTTGTCTTCTACTGTGCTTCAAATCCTCTTCGGCTGCCGGGCCCCCGTCAGATTAAAGCGAAACAAATCTGTTTTACATGTAATGTTGGCTACGGCCCGGTACACGGTCGGATATCACGCCCTTTTCATTCGATGTAGCAAATGTAAGTGCAGCTTTATTGTGTTAACTTATTGACAAACCTTCTGAAACAGGCCCTGCTGACTCAGGCAACCAACAGGGGAGGACATCTACCTCAAGACCAATCCGATTACACAGGGGGGTTATGTCTCCCTCCCCTCATTCTCTCCCTCGCTGCAGGCCCTGTGCAGTCCGACGGGCGTCTTCAGTCCAGACTGGCCGGCGGATCAGGACCGAGCGGTCCTGTGATCTGGAGGCCGTTACAAACCGAGTTGCCGTCGGCCGGAAGACGACGAGGAGGAGTGGACGAGGAGGAGTGGACGCGGCTACGGTGGAGCCATGTCAGCCTCTTGGCGTGAGGATGAGGAGGAGACGAAGGTGGCAGGCGGGAAAGGGTCGAGGGTGAAACCGAGGTTCTCGTTCAATGAGGTCAAACTGCTGCTGGAGTCTGTGAAGATGAACAGATACATCATCCTCAGTGAGTGTGTGAGTGTGTGTGTGTGTGTGTGTGTGTGTGTGTGTGTGTGTGTGTGTGTGTGTGTGTGTGTGTGTGTGTGTGTGTGTGTGTGTGTGTGTGTGTGTGTGTGTGTGTGTGTGTGTGTGTGTGTGTGTGTGTGTGTGTGTGTGTGTGTGTGTGTGTGTGTGTGGACTTTTAGGGAGGAGATTATCGCTACTCATTAACCCTCCTGTTATGTTGCGGGTCAAATTGACCCGTTTCAATGTTTGAAAAGCTAGGAAAAGTACTTTAAAGTACTTTTTCTGTATACAACTTCTTCTGCTTACCTCATTTAGTGTAATCAACATACAACAAAATTAAAAAAAACACAGGATACACCAGTATCATCCACCTAGTGGAGCAACTGGGAGGTTGGTGGTTTTATGGCTGCCCCGTGCTGCTGGTTTCCACCGAGCCCAATCCTCCGACCCGTCAACATTTCCGGCCTCCTTAGCCGAGTCGTATCTTGCAGTACGCTTGAAGGCGTTAGGTAACTGACAATGCTTTTATTGTTAGATAATGTATTGTGTACGAACCAGTGTTTTCAGATTATCTGATTAAAGGTGCACAATGCTAGTTTGGGAGCATTTCGATTGGCTCTCAATACGGAGGAGCGAGAGGGGGAAGTGGCGTTCCATATTAATGCTCTGAATACACTATATGGCCTCTTTTTTTAATCCTTTGGTTAACTAATAATAACCATGTCTCTGATTGGTTGATCAAACTTGCGGTGGGCGTGACGTTAACGTTTCTCTGTGTTTAGTTCGACAGGCCCATAGAGTTGTTGAAGAGTCCCAGGACTGACGATGTTTCTCCCTGTAGGGAAGTTCAACCAAGGCGTGTCGGCTGAGGCCAAGAAGCAGACCTGGGCGGAAATCACCAATCAGATCAACAGTCTGGGAGAGAATCACAGAGAGGTGTGTCCTTGTGGTCAACATCGGTTTTTAGTCCTGTTGGTGATAATTCACACGTTATTTCTTGTTCTTTTGGTCTATTTAAAATGTAGGTATATTCTCAGTCAGACATCTTTTTTTTTTTTTTTTTTTTATTCGATGGAAAATTCGTTGAATATGTTAACTCAACCAAGGACTGATCCTAGCGTCTTAGATTGTTTTATTTGTTTATTTATTTGTTTGTTATTCCTGCTCAGCTCTAGTTTGAGGCCTCAGTGGTGGTTGTCGTAGCAGCAGCAGCCTCCTCCGACGTGAAGCCGATGCACCAGTGTACAATGCCGTATCGCAGTGGAACACTTTTTAAAAGGAGGGTTCTCTTTCTCACAGGTGCGTCAAATCATGAAGAAATGGGCGGATCTCAAATGTGACGGGAAGCGGCGCGCCATCGCCCTGCGGGGCCCCAACGGCAGCAGCATGCGGAAGAAGAACATGGGCCCCGTGGAGAGGATGGTCAACAAGATACTCATGATGAGCCCTCAGAGAGGTGAGGAGACGCAGGCCGAGCAAGATGTGTCCGTGGAACCTCATTTCATCAGTTCCCTTATCAGGGTTCGTACGGTCATGGAACACCTGGAAAAGTCATGGAATTTTAAAATGGTCATTTCCAGGCCTGGAAAAGTCATGGAAAAAACTTAAATCATAAAAGTTTTGAAAAAGTCATGGAAATGTGTTCATTTAGGCCGAGTTTGAAATAATTAATATGTTTATTAAAGAAAGACGCTCAAAATATAAGCCGGCGTACGCTCTCAATACGTCAAATTTTCTAAATTGTTCATGTTTATACCGAGATTTCCGTTTGGTCATGGACATTTGTTTTAAAGTCATGGAAAAGTCCTGGAAATCCATCGGTCAACATGTGTAAGAACCCTGATTTATGAGTTGGGAGAGCGTCAATGCAAAGTAGAAGTAGAAGGAAGCATTAGACCCGTGACCCTGAAGTAGTTTTTAAAAATCTCTTATATCGCATTCTGAAAATGTTGCATGGTGCGATCAAGAGCGTTAGTTGTTACACACAAGAGTTTGTAGCTGAAGTTGAGAAGTACATTTCTTCTGATTTGTGTGTTTTGCAAAATTGGATTTTATTGCCTGAATGTTTTGCTTGTGCTATGAATAAATACAGATTCACTCTGGGGACGATTGAGCGACGGAATCGTTCATAATCTGTGTTCAGGTTCCCGGCTCCCGTCGGCGTTAAATGACTCGAGGGCTGCCCAAATCCCATTTCAGCAGCGGGGAGAGAGGCCGATTCCTTTCTTTTGTTGTTTTGTGGTTCGGCGCGGCCGCGTTGAGGTTTTAACAGCACGACATTGCTGGTTTGCTCCATGTTCACCATCTCAGTCAGAAGACGCAGTATTATTATCTAATAAAATCAATCGATCGGCCCAATCCTGTAGATCAAAACATGACACGCTCAGATACAGACAGATTTACTTTGTTTTCCCCTTTTAGTATTTAGTAATTTAGCATTGGTATTTTGTATTTTAGTAGTAGTATTTTGTATTTTAGTATTTTGTAATTTAGTGTTAGTATTTTGTATTTTAGTAGTAGTATTAGTATTTTGTATATTAGTATTTAATATTGTGTTTTTATCTTTTATCTTTTATTAATGCTCTAATGTACACCCACTGCTGTGATCCTGAAATGTCCCCACTGTGGGACTAATAAATTAATATCTTATCTTATCTTATCTTCTAAAACTGCTGTGTTGGAAGAAAAAGAAAAAAACCATGAAGGTCTTCCAAAAAAAACATAGAAACTACAGATTATGGAAATGTTCAGGAGAGGAGAAATGGCTAAACGACAAAAACATCCTTTCAGTTTAATCATTTTTTTCCAAGGAACTAACTCGTGTCCGTTTTTTCTCAGGCGGCGACAGCGATCTGGACTTTGACGAAGACCTTTCCAAGCTTTACAGTAAAGGCCCCCCCCCCGCCACCGCCACCTACTCCTACCTCAGCTTAACGGACAGCTCCCTCTCCATTCCCGGAGGAGCGCCCTACGACTTCTCTCCTCTCTCCTCGCCGGAGAAAGAACTCGGTGGTAAGTAGCGCCGGACAATAACAAGCTTACGGGAAATTGCGTCCACTAATGCGAAAAGACGCCTAATAGGGTAACCTCGTACTTAAGCGAGGTCAGAATGTGTGTGTGTGTGTGTTGCCTCTGATATGCTCGTTTGTATGCCTCTCTTAAAGGGATAGCAGACATTTATTTCAGTGATTCGGTAATTCTCCATAGTCGGCATAAAACGAACCCGGGGGAGCTTGTTTTTTGTGTGTGTGTCAAGTCACAAAGTAACACAAATAACAGCAGAACCTCCACGTTCTGCGAGATGCAAAGACGTTATGGTCAAAAGGTCAAAAGGTCAAAAGGAGTCGTGTGGCTGTGACGGCTTCAGTTCCGCTCACGTGGTAAAGCTCTGGACACATTCGGTACACGGCGCAGACTCAACTCTTAACGTCTTCATTTTTTTGACCTGTGCCTTTTTTTTGTAAATTGGTCAATAACTTTTTCATCCAGCTTTTATTCACCATCCACTTTTACCTAAAGTGTAACGATTGATTTGTGATTTTATATGAGGCATCAGCAGGGAGGAGAGAGGTACTCGGCTCTCAGGCAGTGGATGAAAACTCAATTTCGATCTATACGACTCCTGCTTTACCTGAGACGCCTCACTGATGACGCGGAGAATGAACACATTTTGATTCGAGGCTTAATTTGTTTTTGACGATTCTAGAGTTTCTAACTGCTGCTTGACGATGTTTTGCAGGCGACACGTTCCACTCCTCCTCTGATTTTGACTTGGCTGACGATGGAGGTGAGTTTTTCACAGCTGGTGTTTTCAGCAGCAGTAGTATGAGTTTCACATAACTCAAGAAGTATTAAACCGAATCGCATGACATTTGGTGGGATGATTGGTTATTATCCGGGGACCATTTGATTAGATTTTGGGATCGATCGGGTCAAAGGTCACGGTCATGAAAAGGTCAACATCTTCTTTTCACCATAGCGCGGTCAATTTCTATCCAATTGGCATGCAACTAATGCCAAAATGTTCATAATTTAATGCTCAATCTTGAGATATGCGAAGGTATGCGCTCTACCGAGTGCCCGTTGTAGTTTTGTATACTTTTTTGTGAAAAAGTGAAAACATACACACATACATACATTGTTTTTGATGAAGTTGCAGCTGATGGTGAACGTCTTTGTGTCCCTCTGATCTACCAGATGGCACCATGGACTTTGAAGAGAACGAGGACTCCATGTTGTCCTCCTACCCGTCCCCTCTCCCTCCGCCCTCCACCTCTCTGGACCCGCTTCCCGACAACGCCCTGCTGAGGATGAAGCCGGTCCACACCTACTCCCGGAGCCACACCTCCCCCAGAGCCTCCTCCTCGGGGTTGCCCCCGGCGTCCGATTCCGACGCCGCCTCGTCCTCCGCGGCTCCTCCCCCGTCGCGGTCGCCGCCGAGGTCCAACGCGGCCGCCTCCCCCCTCCCCGCGCCTCCCTCTTCTTCCTCCTCCGTCGCGGCCGATACCTGCGCCCCTCGCCCCGCGCCGCCCTCCTCCTCCGCCGCCGCCGCCGCCGTATCTTCCTCTTCCGCCACGGCCTCCTCTTCAAACTCGCTGGCGCCGGTTCCCTCCTCCTCCTCGGGCCCGCCACCCAGTCGTCCCTCCACCTCGGGCCCCGGCCTCTCCGACCCGCTTCCGGCCGGGGCGTCCTCCCGCCGGGCCCACGACCACGTGGCGCAGATGGCCTCCCAGGGCCTCCAGCAGCAGCGGGCCAGCAGGATGCTGCTGACCTCGGTGTCCCAGTCCCTGGAGATACTGGCCCAGTCCGTCCAGCTGCTGGTGGAGACCCAGCAGGAGTTTGTGCAGGAGTCCCTGCTGCTGCAGAGGGAGACGCTGGACATCCTCCGGGATTTCTCCAGCACGGCACTGACCATGCTGAGGGACAAGTCCTCCGGTGGGCAGCTGGCGACGGTGCACCACTACCCCACCGCACAGCTCTGAGAAACGGAGGCGGACCAACGAGGGCGGGCGGGCGGGCGGGCGGGCGACCTCGCGCCGAGCGGGCGACCTCGCCCCGAGCGGGCGACCTCGCGTTGAGCGGCTCCCGCACGTCGTCCCCGTGATGCGAAGCGTCCGCGTTGTCGGTGAAACCTTAAAAAGAGACGGCGGGTTTAAACGTCCCGAGCCGCTCGGACTGCCGGACACTAACGTTCCCTCGTGGAAACGGGACGCTAAATGAAACGCGGCCGCAGAGGAACAAACGCGTGGCGGGGGGCCGCGATCGCACCGGCTGCTTATCGATGTGCCTGAATCCCGTCTGTTTTCTACACTGTAACTAGCGTTAGTTAAAATCTAGTCGCCGCCTTACTGATTTCCACACACACGCGGAGGTCGACTGGGATGCCTTCAGGGTCCCCTGGTAGAACGGCTCGCTGACTAAGAGGACATTAAGTGACTAACCTTTGACTGTTGAAGTGACCCGGTGACGGCGTTAGAGATGAGTCATGTTGTCCTTATCACGAAGGACGCGGTTGTGATGAGGACAACATAAATATGCAAATTCATAATAAAGCATTTTTAATACATTTGATGTTTTGTGACATGGTACCGTGGCCGAGTCGTGCCGGTTAGGACCAGAAGTCGGTCGCGCGATGGAGGAAGGGAAGCGTGTTCAAGTTGTTTGGTGTTTCAAATTATGAATGGAAACTTGGGACTAAACCACTAACCAAAAGTTATGACTTTTTTTTTTGCCATTGCTAGTTATTCAACTCATTAAACTGGTGAACTTCAGGAAAAGACTGAGGTGTGGCGCTGGCCAGGGATCGTGGGCTCCGATGGTTTCCTGCAGCCGTTAGAACAAGCTTATTCTACCACAAGCACATTAAATAACGTAGTTAGGGTAGAATAAGCTTGCGCTAACTCAAACTGGAGCTTGACGGGTTTAGTGTCTAAAGTTCTGTACAAAAAAGCAGTTTATGAAAGATATACTGGTGTTATGTAGGCACACCGTTGCATTGTGTGATTCTTTCCTTTTTATTAGCGCCAATAAACAACCATGAGATTCACTGAGGCTGAGAGTGTCGGTGTTTTTAGAAGTTCTGCTGCCCACATTAGGCGTGAGGACGACGGGCTTATAAAGCCGCAGCTGAAATGTGTCGAACATGACAATAAAGTCATTAAAACAGGGTCCGTACGGTCATGGAAAACCTGGAAAAGTCATGGAATTTTAAAATGGTCATTTCCAGGCCTGGAAAAGTCATGGAAAAAATCATAAAAGTTTGGGAAAAGTCATGGAAATGTTATAATCACATGTTCATTTACGCCGAGTTTGACATAATTAATATATTTTTTAAAGAAAGACGCTCAAAATGTAAGCCGGCGTACGCTCTCCATACGCAATATTTAATAAATTGTTCATGTTTATAGCGAGATTTCAGTTTGGTCATGGACATTTGGTTTAAAGTCCTGGAAAAGTCCTGGAAATCCATCGGTCAACATGTGTAAGAACCCTGTTAACAGACAGACCAATAAATCCTCTACAGTATTTTTTGTGCTGTTTTGTGGAAATGCTCGTTAAGTTATTGATAGGTATATTTTCGATATCATCTAAGTATCTAAGTTCAAGAGGCGAGAATGAACCACAGACGAGTCGTATCTTTGGTAGCGTTGCAAAGGGGACGCCCAGCCACACAGTGTCGACCTCCAGCCAACTCCCTTTGCTTCAGCCTTTTATTGAAATGTTAACACACACACACATGGAAAGAGGAACAGGTCAAGAATGTGACCGGTTGTTTCTGTACATGCCGCTTCACATAGTTTCACTTCCTTTATCAGTAGCAGCACTTGTGTTCCCATGCCAAGTTGCATATGCCTTTCTCAAGATGTTCTCACTATACTCTCAGACACATTCATCATCTATGCCTTCTCAAAACCACTCATGCTCCTGCGCCATAAAACAGTCAACATATGCCTTACTTCCAAATATCAAGAGCCAAACATTTCCCCATCATTTATCAGCACACTTGAGACTGAGTGAGATGGGGGGGTGACGATGAGATATTCACAATAACGCATCTTTCATGTGATGTTTCTACGGTTAAGGTCAGGGTTCGTACGGTCGTGGAAAACCTGGAAAAGTCATGGAATTTTAAAATGGTCTTTCCCAGGCCTGGAAAAGTCATGTAAAAAACGTAAATCATAAAAGTTTTGGAAAAGTCATGGAAATGTTGTTATAATCGCATGTTCATTGACGCCGAGTTTGAAATAATTAATATGTTTTTTAAAGAAAGACGCTCAAAATATAAGCCGGCGTACGCAATTAATTCGCCAAATGTTCTAAATTGTTCATGTTTATACCGAGATTTCAGTTTGGAAATTTGGTTTAAAGTCATGGAAAAGTCATGGAAATCCGTCGGTCAACATGTGTAAGAACCCTGTATTAGGGTCCTAGCACCGACTTAATCGAAGCGGAGGACATATTGTTCTTAATATGTTAACTTATTACCCTACGTGTTTTCGGCACAATCTTTGTTCTTAATCAGCATTAGCAGTTTGAAAAGATTATGTAAATGATTGGATTTTTTTTCATCTCTTACACTCTTAAATGCATGTGACGTGATGTGGCTTGGCTATCTTCATGTTTCTCAGAATGCAGCTGCCGATAACCAGAGCTGGTTTCTCAGCGGTCACCGAGTGGGGAGAGTCGACGGTATCACTGAAGAAATCTGGCCACAGGAAGCATCCTATTCCAAAAAGATAAGCATCAATGCTATGAACTTAAGAAATTGTCGAAAGTAAAAATATACATTTAAAATACTTTTAAATGCTGGTTGCCTCATCTATGAATTTGGCAGGATAATAAAACAAGTTTTTTTCAACATCTTTGTGTGTATTTGTCCTCATGAACACTGTCCAGTTATTAATCTAATCGGCATGTGAAGTATTAGTATTAAGTATTAGTATGACTTGTTAGATCTGTAGCTGCAAGATAAGATGCGTCATGCCCTGAAAGAAAACAGGCCAAATAAAAAATGTGATTCAGGAAGTAGCGTCTCTTCATCAGGGCTGAAGTCTCGCCCTGATGAAGAGACGCAGACGAAGAGGACGGCGTGAGTGGACATGGATCCCAGAGGGACGGTTGTGGTTCTGTGGCTCTGGAGCTCAGGTAGGACTCGGGTAGAACTCGGGTAGGACTCGGGTAGAACTCGGGTAGAACTCAGGTAGGACTCGGGTAGGACTCGGGTAGAACTCAGGTAGAACTCAGGTAGAACTCGGGTAGAACTCGGGTAGAACTCAGGTAGAACTCGGGTAGGACTCACTCAGGTAGAACTCGGGTAGAACTCAGGTAGAACTCAGGTAGAACTCGGGTAGAACTCAGGTAGAACTCGGGTAGAACTCGGGTAGGACTCGGGTAGAACTCGGGTAGGACTCAGGTAGGACTCGGGTTGGACTCAGGTAGGACTCAGGTAGAACTCGGGTAGAACTCGGGTAGGACTCAGGTAGGACTCGGGTAGGACTCATGTAGGACTCAGGTAGGACTCGGGTAGGACTCACATTTCAGGATGTGTGTATGCGTAGAGGCACAGAATGTGTGCAACTGTGTTAGACAAGTGACCGGCTGCCGCAAAAATCCGGACTTCACTCATTTCTAATATTATATCTAATATGCTGATATGTTGTTTACTGTGACTTTAATCATAACCACAAGAATGTACTTTCTATATGGAGTTGCGATAATGTCACTGTGTCGAGTGAAAATATTTTGTCTTGTTTATTGGTTTAAATACAGGAAACTAGTTTGGTATTGCCTCCCTGGTGACAACAAATGTCTGACAGACACTATAACTAAAACTTTAATGTATTTTGACCATGTCAAAATATTCAGAGGCGTTTCAAAATGGAATATATTTGATTCCAATTATGTAAGAATAACGTAATGAATATAATACATTTATATATATATATATATATATATATATATATATATATATATATATATATATATATATATATATATATATATATACATATATTGTCACAGGAGTATTAGGGTGGACCCAAATGCACGACTCAGGAGACAGAACTGGAAAATAATTAACTTTACTCCAAGTACCGGCAGGAACAAAACAGACGGTATATACACAGATAAATACACTTTGTAACGCTGGAGGTCAAGAAGAACACGAGACAATCTGTCAGAGGACAAGTGAGGGAACCTGAGTCGACAGGGACTAACGAGGGAATGGACAACAGGTGAGACGGGCATGAAGACCAGGTGAAGGTAATGAGGGACTAACGAGGTGATCAGAGGCAGGTGAAGGGAGCTGGACTGACGAGATGGGAAGCAGGATCTGGAATGACATTAGTTAGTTAGACAGGAGGAAAACAACTAATACAAGAAGGACGGTGTGGAGCTAAGCTGTTACATATATATAAAATAATATATATATATATATTATTCCTAATAGTTGATTTTAGAAAAGCTGGCTTAATAACTGTTTATTTAAGCATACGCTTAATTCACTTTGGAAAAAAGCATCAGCTAAATTAAATGTATTGTAATGTAAAAGTACTGATGAAGGAGAAAACCAATTCTAAACTAAATATCAGGATCGAGCCTAAATAGCTTGGTGGGAATTATGTCAGAATAGTAGCATATTTTCTATCTTTCATATCCAAATACATGTTCATTTTATAGTTAGGGGGCCTTGATAATCTGAACGTATACTTCAAAAGTTTTTTATTACTGTGTGCTTTCCAGGTCTTTTTTTTTATACAACGCAAATTATAGCTGCTATATGAATACTTTGAAAGTATTAAAATCCTCAATCCACAAAGAAAAGCACACCGTCCGTATTCAGACCGGTTGTGATCTTACAACTACACAGTCACCAGTAGTCACTTAACCATGTGTAGTTTTTCGATTCCATTCGATTCCATTATCCAAAGCGCTTATCCTCATGAGGGTCGCGGGGCGCTGGAGCCGATCCCAGCTGACATTGGCCGCCGTACTTTTTCAATATCAATTCAGTTTATTTTGTTTTGCACAGAATCACATATTACAACCTCCCCTCAGAGGGCTTTACAATATGTATACATTGACATCCCTGACCTTTGACCTTTGATAATGAACATGGCCACGGGACCTCTCAATGGGTAGAAGGAGAAGGATTATAATAATAAGATAATCTTACAGTCCAGTCGTCAGCTAAACTGTTTCATGAACTGTTTCCAGAATAGAAGTCCAGCGGGACGATCAGAGCTGCGTTCTTCCCGGCCCCACTCGTTTCATGTATTTTTTACTTTTCAGGATTCTTTCCAGGTCTCCAGACAGATGAACAGCATGCTTTCCAAGGTACACAGAGAAAAAAGGACAATAGAAGAATTGCACGAGAGATAATTAAAAAATGTCTCTTCCCTGTGTTCAGAGATGACTGATGTCCAGCTGGTGGAAGGAACAAGTCGCTGTACTGGTCTGCTACAGTTGAAGCGCCAGGGAATCTGGACAGAAGTGGACGACCGGAATTGGGACCTTAAAATAGCAAACGTCGTCTGTAGACTTCTGGACTGCGGTTCCGTGGTTCAGATGTTCTCAACAAGAGATCAAATGTATCGGAGACGGGCACCATTCTGTACGGTGCCACTTTCCTGTCTTGAATCTGAATCTAAACTGGGGAAATGTGTCACAAAAAGGAGCACAACTCCTCTTGCTAGATTGGGGATCACCTGCTCAGGTAACAACATCAGTAGCCACAACACAAACACCACTAGTCCAGTGCAAGTAGACTTGTTGCAGGAGGCCCACGCCTTCTAACCCTCCATACTTACATAAGCCACTTGGCTGGCCTGGTCCACTCATCTCCAGTTAAAGACATTTACAGTTTTTACCGTGTCAACTTACATCATTGTACTGTGTTTGTAGGTTGGAGTATCTTTAAAGTGGAACACAAGGACTTTTTCTTTTTCTTGAAACCATTCCCAGTGTTGCTCTGGACTGGGCACATGACATATGGGGGATGTGGAGGCATAGGAGACTTAAAAAAGGGAGATGTTTTAGGTCTTTCTCGTCTCTACAATTCAATTCAATTCAGTTTATTTTGCATAGCCCATTATCACAAATTACAAATTTGCCTCAGAGAGCTTTACAGTCTGTACACTGTGTTTTAGTTTGGCTCTCTTCGAAGGAAGTCACATTTTTCTCTCCCTCTCCTAATCTTCCATCCTTTCTTGCCATTTCATTGCCTCTGTATTTGTACTCTAGCAATGACAATAAATTGAATCCAATCTAACATATACGACATCTGTCCCAGGACCTCACATCGGATCAGGAAAAACTCCCAAAAGATAGAAAAAACTTTCACAGCTAAAAAAAAGAAGGGAAGAACCCTTCAGGAGAGCGACAGAGGAGGATCCCTCTCCGGGATGGACAGAACAATAGATGTCATGTGAACAGAAGGAACATTACAGAGCTACAACATATTCAATGAGTATGACAGAGTGGATGAATAGTTGGTAGTCGGCATGGACCACGATCCAGACCTCCGTGATCCATCAGGCAAATGGAGGTATAGAGGAGGAGTGGGCGGGGCATCAGCAGGGCCATGGCATCAGACCCAGCCAGGTCCAAAGGACCCTATGAGACGTGAAGTCACAAGGCGAAGTCACAAGGACTTTGGAGAGGAAGAATAATGTGCAATGGAGAGATGAAAATGCATCCATAAGTAGGCGTACAGCTGGCCGGTTGCTGCTTGAAGAGAGAGGCTTGTTCTGATTGCCGGTTTTGGAAATTTATGAAAGATTTGGTCACCATATTACGATATTGGAAAAAGGTAGGCCGAGGGTGATTGAGACAAAGTGCAGGCTCTGTTTGAGAAATACTATCACAACTTTAGAGCGGACCAGACATGTGTCAATGGGTAATGCATCATTTACGTTTGTCTCATCATCCATGGTCGCAAAGGTTGTTAATGTCCGCAAGTCCAAAGTGATGTCACACCATCAGACAATGGCGTTGGGTTCTGTGCACATCAAGCACTTTCTCACCACAGGGATGCGGATGTGTGGCTAGAAAATGTATAACTTTGAAAGTCTCTCAGAATATCGGTTTCCCACGAGGAGAATGAGAAGTAAAAGATCCAAATGTTTCCTCACCCCGATGTAGCGTCAGCTCATGTCTGCGCGTGAGTACAACCGAGGTTGTGTGTGTCCAGATACAGCCTCTCAATGCCTCCCGACATGCTCACAGCTAACACTGCAAACAGCAGAGAAAGATAGAGCTAACGGCGTATACTCATTGAGGAACCAAAGGGTGGTACTATTCTCAACAATTCTTTCATTGCATATTTTTTTCTGTGCATCTTTCTCACTCTCCCTCTCTCTTCTTCATTAGAATCCGTCAGGCTGGTGAATGGGACCAGTCTGTGTTCTGGCCAACTGAAGGTGAAGGCTGACCAGTCGTGGTCCTCGGTGTATGAGGATGACTTTGACCAGCAGGATGCAGAGGTGGTCTGCAGGGAGCTTGGCTGTGGGGCTCCGTCAGTCCTCCAGGGGGCGCTCTATGGAGACAGCCAGAGTCCAATGTGGACCAAACAGTTCCACTGCGTGGGCCACGAGGCGGTTCTCCTGGATTGTGACAGCTTACCTAGAAACACCCGCTCTTCTGGCAAAGCTGTTGGACTCACCTGCTCAGGTAGAACTGGAGCTGCAGTTTGATATGAGTTTATATTTTAATAAACCCTTTTACAGTTTGTAAGCGATGACGTAAGTAAGTGTGCCAATGCACTTTGGGAACAGACATATGGCTATATGGATAACAAGAACATAGTACATATATATATATATATATATATACACATACATATATATATATATATATATACATATGTATATATATACATATATATACACATATAGATATACATATATAAATGTATAAATATATATATATATATACATTTACATATGTGTATATATATATGTATATATATATATATAAATATATATATATATACACATTTGTATTTCATATATGTTATTACAGTATTATAATCTATTATTATCAATCATGCAACCATACCTGTTCCATTGGTTGTGACTGTGTCAGAATTCTGTAAAACTGATCCTGCTGTTGAATATAGATTTTAACAACCAACCATGCAACAGTAAGACATGTTTGTGCTGTTAACAGTTTTATTGAAATGTTTAAATGTTGTTTAACTCGTCTGGATGACGTTGGCGAGACGCCACTTCTGCTGCCAACATGCCCCCTCTCTCTTTGATGACATTGGCGGTAAAACGCTCGACAAATGTGACTTCATATCTTTTTTTACCAATTTCTTCCGTCTGCTCAGAGCCCGATGACCTCAGGTTGGCGCGAGGCTCCAGTCGCTGTTCTGGTGAACTGGAGATCAAACACATGGGGAAGTGGAACAAAGTGGACAGCGACATGTCTGAGTGGAATCGAAAGATGGCGAACATAATGTGTGGACAGCTGGACTGCGGCTCTGCTGTTTCAACAGGGGGGAAAAGAAAGAACTATTACGAAATCATGGGGTTGTTTAAAACCGCTTGTCTCCAGCCCAAGAATGCAGTTCGGGAGTGCTTATTGACGACGCCTCACCTTTCCCTTCAGAACGTTGAGATCACGTGCTCAGGTAACAAACACCAGCCGCTACTGAATGGCAGATATATCTCTATTCTCGGCAGTTTGTTTGCTTACTTTTACATTTTGTCTTTCTTAAGAATTCGTCAGGCTGGTGAATGGGACCAGTCTGTGTTCTGGCCAACTGAAGGTGAAGTCCGACCAGTCGTGGTCTTCGGTGTATGAGGATGACTTTGACCAGCAGGTGATAGTATTTCTCAAACAGAGCCTGCACTGCACATATTCACATTCATATTTACACTGTTGATCTGCACTCCACACATACACACATTGCATTTTGCACACTATCCAGATATATATATATATATATATATATATATATATATATATATATATATACATAATTTTATTTTACAGTGCTTTATTTATATTTACATTTACATATATGTTGTGTATATACTGTGTATATATACATATATATTTTATTTTATGTTATTTTGTATTTTATATTTCACCTTGCACACTTGACTTATGTCACTTTCTTTCTTTCTTTCTTTCTTTCTTTCTTTCTTTCTTTCTTTCTTATACTTATATTTTATTGTGTTTAGTTTTATCGGGCTGCTTCTGTTGTCACCAAATTTCCCCTTGGGGATTAATAAAGTATATTTCATTTCATTCATTCAGGATGCAGAGGTGGTCTGCAGGGAGCTTGGCTGTGGGGCTCCGTCAGTCCTCCAGGGGGCGCTCTATGGAGACAGCCAGAGTCCAATGTGGACCAAACAGTTCCACTGCGAGGGCCACGAGGCGGTTCTCCTGGATTGTGACAGCTTACCTAGAAACACCCGCTCTTCTGGCAAAGCTGTTGGACTCAACTGCTCAGGTAGAAGAGGAGCTGCAGTTTGATATGGCTCTATTTAAGTGTCATTTACTTCATATTAAATATTGACTTTCTTATCCAGATTTTACAGAGCCTGATGAGGTCAGATTGGTCGACGGAGCCAACCACTGTGCTGGTAGACTAGAGCTGAAACACGAGGGAAACTGGAGACCAGCGAACATCTATTCGTGGGACCTGATGTCCGCAGCAGTAGTGTGTAGACAGCTGGACTGTGGCTCAGCTGTTTCAGTGAGATCAATAGATGGTTCGTATTCCCAAACGGGATGGACAGTCAAAATATCCTGCGGTCCGTCTGATTCTACAATCTGGGAATGCGTATTCATATGGCCTGCTTATTACACGAATAGGCTGGAGGTCACCTGCTCAGGTAAGACTACAAATGGAAACAACCATAACAGAAAAAAACCAACAATATTCTCTTTACAGAAAGACTCAATTAAATTCAGTTTATTTGTATAGCCCAGTTTCACAAATTACAAATTTGTCTCAGAGTGCTTTACAATCTGTACACGTAGACATCCCTGCCCCAAAACCTCACATCGGATCAGGAAAAACTCCCAAATAACCCTTCAGGGGGGAAAAAGGGAAGAAACCTTCAGGAGAGAGAGAGGAGGATCCCTCTCCAGGATGGACAGAACAATAGATGTCATGTGTACAGAAGGACAGATTTAGAGTTAAAATACATTCAATGAATTTGACAGAGTTTATCAATAGTTCATATTTGGGCATATTCCACGATGGAGAGTTTGGAGACCTCCAATAACTTACGGTGTTTGTGCTACAGGCCGGAGGGTCTAGCAGCAATCTAACAGCACCGCACCGTGCATGTATATAACTGCACAAAGTCGATATATTTATCCTATATTTTCATCTTATATTCACTTATATGTGCCAGCTGTTGAGCCATGTGGTTCAGTCCAACAGACTGACTACTAGACTGTGTGGTAGGGGTGTGGTTCAGGCTGAGCTCCTTCTTGATTGGACCAACCTCACCTGCTCAATCAACCAAGCTGCATTCAATTAACTAATCACCACCCTGCGGTTTACCTACCGGTTCCTCATCCATTTAACGCCTGATTGCTGTCTCAGCTGACCTTTTAGCGGCTGCTCCCGACTGCTCTTACGTCGAAGATTCAACCTCATTGCGTTTCCCTGAAAATATACAATTCCCCCTTTTCTCCTCCCTGGTCTGCGTTTGGGTCCCCCGCCACATGTCGTAACGTTGGCTTTGTCGTGCCGGCCTAAAGGAAGCAAAAGATAAAGAAGACATGTTTTATTTCTCCGTGGGATCCTTTCCATAATGTGGTTATGAAAACTATCTGAGCCCGTCAGTGGTACAAAACACACACAAAACACACAAAAACACAACTTTTTAATGGACAAGACCAGTCTCACTGTCGTAAGAATGATGCAAACAGCAAGGCCTTATTTTGTAGTTTGTTCTGACTACAACGTAAATACTGACACAGCAGGGCTTTTAACCTGGTTAATTAGTGTGTTTTCTATACTTTCTGTTTTAATTTGTTTATATACCTACTTTATGTTCCTCCTTAACCTAACTAACTGGTTTTGCCGCATGCCGTTTTACTGAGTACACTCCATTCTGTCTCCATTTGACAAAACACTTGCTCCAGAATACTGGGACAATATCAGTTGTTGTACATATTGTCACTGGGAAAATAGGTTTGAAAAAATAACCCTTATATTTGTTTGGTGTTCCACATGTCTTAACAGATGTTCTGCTTCAGCCGAACATCTCCTTTGCTACTCACCCTGACGGAGTATCCACGGCCATGCAGGGGGGATTTCAGGTGCTCATGGGCTCCGGGTTCACCATCAGCTGCTCCACCCTGCCACAGCACCCAGGAGGCTCCTTCCAGCTGGTGTTGACTAAATCCACTACGTCCCAGAGCTACACCCTGACAGCTGTCAATCACTCCGCCCACTTCCTGTTTCCCGCTGCCCACCCCGCCCACCGAGGGGACTACCGCTGTGTTCATCACCTCTATGTCTTCTCCCACAACCTGTCATCTGAGAGCCAGCCGCTCCGTCTCACCGTCCTAGGTAACGCGATGGAGGATCGACAGTTCTCTGCGTTGTGTGTAAACAATTGCTCTTGAAACTAAGAACACATTCTTTACAACTATATCTGGATTAAAACACAGATTAGCACTTCAGTGGCACTTAAATGGCATTTACTTGTAGTACTTTTGTAGTTTGAATTTCTTGAAGAAATGTTACTTTCTGTATTCTTGTTGTTCTGAGTTTGTACTCTAGGTTGATGAACTTATTGTAAGTCGCTATGGATAAAAGCGTCTGCTAAATGACATGTAATGTAATGAAATACCATTCTGTGTTTTTCTCAAATAATATTTTGTTATGTTGGGTCTCTAGTTGCAGCCTTAGCTTTTGAACGATGTGATGAAAGAGCAAACGTTTTCAACACCTGTAGATTGTCAGTTGGGCGGGAGAATACGTACAGCGATGGTCAATAACACAGAATGACGAGAAACAAATACAAAGATGAAAACTATTTGAATGAAGCAACTTGAGCTCCTGTATGAACTGACGTGATCATGTTTCTGTTTCAGTCTCTGTAACAGATCTGCTCATCCGACTGAGTGTCATAGTGGTGCTGATGGTGGTGTCCACCGCTGTCCTCTTCTGCTACTGCAAGGTATACATCACAGGGGATTGAGAAAGGGATGTAATCTCCAAAAATCCAAGTGTTCAGTGTACTTTTGGATCCCAGTTTGGCATTTCTTTCATAGCGTACTGTAGGGATAATTAAAAGTCACGTCTTTCTGAGCTGTTCCATCACACTCAACACTCTCTTTTTTCCTGGTAGGCTTTTATTTTGAAAAAACAGTTAAAAAGTCTATGGCAGAAATACAGTTTTTCACTGTTTTATTGTACAAGCAGTACAAAAACAAAGCACTTCTGTTAAAACAGAAACAGAAAGCATTGTTTTCTTATTCTGTAACTTAAAGACTTAAGTCACTTTTCTTTCCTTTCATACTCTCGAAGGCAACGCCAAGACGAGAGGACGCAAACAAATTCGAGCTGGGTCCCCTCGGTGGTGCCGACAAGCTGCTGGGCGTAGAGGCCGGAGCTCAGGTGTATACAGCGATCTGATGGAGCGCTCAGCTCTCACAACACCAGGGCAGCGATCCTCTGAATTCATTATTTAATATTGCTCTCATTGCCCGAGTCCGACCGAGGAGAGGGAAGTGCACGCTTTCCCATGAGAAGACTCAGTGGCAGAGTAATGGCAAAGGGTATGACATGTACATGGAGGAAATCAAAATAAATACAACATATTGTATAGGTGAAAAGATCATGTAATTTCAATGTACAAGTGTGCTTTCATGACTATATTCTTTTAAATTGCTGCACTGATATATTTCTCATTAAAAGCTGTATTCTTGTTGTTCTTAGTTTGTACTCTAGGTTGAAATGCACTTATTGTAAGTCGCTTTGGATAAAAGCGTCTGCTAAATGACATGTAATGTAATGTAATGTAAAAAAGCCTTGCAGTGGCTCCTGGGACCCTTAGACAGCAACGGTACTTAAACATTTACAGTTAACTGCTTTCATACAGGAGATGTATAAAATACACCTGTTAATCCTGAATGTGGTATCAACGGTATCTGGAGTACGGATGTACAGTACAGATTGTTAAAGTTGTAATTTGTGGATGAAGATGATCAAGTGAGGAAAATGTGATGTGGTCCTGTTGCAACGTCATATACTCTGTTGAGTGAACTGTTGCAACGTCATATAATCTGTTAAATGAACTGTTGAAACGTCATATAATCTGTTGAGTGAACTGTTGCAACGTCATATAATCTGTTAAATGAACTGTTGAAACGTCATATAACCTGTTGAGTGAACTGTTTTATAATCCTCCATGAGAGTAACGATTAAAACAGTGAAGTGACGATGGCGAAGGTAAAGTGTCCGCATGCCCATTCATGATCACATTTTTGATCAACTTGTATACCGCTATGTAGATTATTCTATAGAAATACATTAATACATCATAATATAACTGTCCAACATCAGTCAATACATGTTATAACAGAAGTGTTCTTTGTCTAGTCAGTTCGATACTAATTACCGCTACTAATATCTTTAATATCGCATAATTAATGAATTAATCTGGATAGTATTTTTGTTGTTGTTTGACCGATGATTGAGACACGCACTTTGAATGTAAATGTTACGCTAGAGGGCATAAAAGAAAGCATCAAAAGAGATGCACATTTGTTCATCCCAAAATAATGCCTGGAGAGGATCCGCCTAACAAAGGTCAGGGCCCAGATTATCCCCAAATCCTGGAAACACCCTGAATATGAATAGTATGCATCGACACGATTAAAACGCAGCAGCTATAGCCTAAGCTACTGAAATATAATTTATAGAGTTTACTTTCAACCAAATGCTCTGAATAAATCTAAATTCCCTCTGCTAAACAGTTACTCTGTGTGGATGTTTCGGGCTTTTATTTTGAAGTGTAGGAACAGAAGGAGGGTGTTTTGTTACAATCCTTTTTTTCACGAGTTAATATTGACGTTCAGCGTGGAGAAAACTTATGATTCATATTTTGACAGATAAATGTGAATTAAACACACAAAGGAAACCGCCTGGTGTGTAGCGGCCTCTGTGTGTTTTGCAGATTACAACTTCATCACATCAAAAGAAGGCATTACACATTTCCCTTATCAAACAACGTGATTGTGTGAAAAAACTATATCCTGCAGTAAAATAAATAAATATCAAATTATATTTTCCCTCAATTGTGACCTCTACTGGACGTGTTTCCTACCATTCAAGCAGACTGAAGCAGCAGCATGATGTTTGGGTCGAATCCCCCTCATCAAAATAATAAAGTGCCCTCATCAAAAGAAGACGAGCGCGCACACTCCATGGAAATTTGAATAACAAATACACTTTCTCCAAGAAAAATACCTTTTTATTTCATTATAAATCCACATAATTGTATCCATGAAAGCATAAAATCCCCATTTCACATGTTGTGTTTATTTTATCTCCTTATTGTGGTCATTTGTTTCGTAATATTCAAAGTAAATTATGGGTATCAAACCATTGAACACTGTAAGGTGTATGTCACATACAAACACAGACACTGTCAAACGGCAAGGGGGGGGGGGGGGGGGGGGGGAGTGGATGGGACAGCGCAAGTTCTGCTGGCCATCTTTTAAACCCGCTCAATACAACTAACTCCAGCGCCGGCTGTCAGTGAGAGGGAGTTCCCCCAGTGTTTCTTACGGGTCGATTTCCAGCGTCAAACCGAAAGTCAGGATTCACCATCAAACGTAGAGCAGGACATCAGCACGTCACAGGGGGTTCCTCAGGGCGCCGTTCTCAGAACACTACGGTTTTCTTTTTTTAATACTCCGACACAGAGAGAACCGATCCGCCATGATGGGACGCAAACACACTGAATATTTCGAACATTATCTAAGTCATCCGCAGCCGGAAGAGTTAGATCGGTGATACTGGAGAGTGTACTATTCAGTTGTTCATGAAAATGAGAAAGAGAGAGAGAGAGAGAGAGAGGGGAATTGAAAACTTACAATTAAAGTGCCAAAGAAGTTCACCGTTTAGTTTGACAGTTTATTGTTGATGCTTTGAGACAGGACATTTTGACATTGTGCTCGTATTTTCAATCCAAGGCCCAACATGAATTCTCTCCTCGACTGACTTGAGCTAATAGAGAGGTGTGCGCTTTGAAGTCTGCATATTCTCCTGAATGTGTTATAACGCTGTCATAATACGGTAGTAATCCTTTGGCATATGACTGTATGCTGGAGGGAGGAAAGAGAGGAGCGGTGCCACCGAACCATCGACAAACCACGATCGAGAACATCCCGGAAAGAAAAAAAAGCCATGAAAGGGGTAATCTTTGTAATCCAGTAATCCGTTCAGCGTGTTGCCGGAGCAGCGTTAAGCGTTGGCGTGGATTCAAACGGTCAAGCGCAGGTGGCCAAAATCCACGCGACACCCATAAGCGGCCCCGTCAGATCGGTGGATACTTCCTTCAAAAAAGAAGAAGAGACTCCAGACCCCAGACCCGGTCGCTCCCGACTCCTCGGCTCCAGGGTTCAAGGTCCAGTTCAGCGTCGGATTACAAGCGAGGTTCAAAGCCCGGAGCTGGACCGGTCAGCGGCGGCGAGCTGACTCCTCTCCTGGCGACGGGAAGGCGGCTGCTCCTCCTCTGGATGGTCACGTCGCATCCGGTTCGGAGGTGATGTCAGGGGTGGTGTGTATGTGTGTGTGTGTGTGTGTGTGTGTGTGTGTGTGTGTCCGGGTCCAACGCCTGCTCATCGGGGCTCGTGAGGAGGATGTAACCGTGCAACCTGCTGGACACAAGAGAGAGAGGCAGGTTGAGCGAGTGATTGATGGATGGCGTGTTCGGTGTGATTTCAGCTGATGGTGGACTCAAATCCAACCTTCCTATGGCACGACTGAAGTATTCTCATACGCTGCTTGAAAGAAAAAAGAAAAAAGTCAAAATAATCTACATGAGGTCCTGTATTCAAAATCTTACCGGAGAAAGAGGATGGTGGATTATGAAACAAATAAAAAGAGGGGAAATGATCTAACTTAGGGAAAAGGCTCTCTTCATATTATATATCTTATTATTATATAATTAGATATCTCAATATTTTCTAACGTATAAGTGAACTTCTTGTGGATGTTCCTTTTGTTTTTGCTTGTTTTTGCTTCACATCCACACACTCGGTTGCACTTGAAACACAAACAAATGGCATCATAACATTTTTGTCTGCTTCATAAAGCTAAAGAGGTGCAGGTGAGATATAATATTGCCAGTAAAGCGGGCCCTAAAACTTCAGTAAATAAAAATGATCGTCAACCAACGACAGGGAGGAGAACCATCGGCGGTCCTTTTCATATGAAGTGCTTTAAAATGAACTCTCGTGTCGATAATCCCCGACGACTCGGCCGATGTGGGTCGGTTTCCCGCTGTGCGACTAAAGCGTGTTTGAGTTTGACGAGCGAAGAGTTTGCACAATAGAGCCGTGATTATGCAGCCGCAGTAATTATAGACTTTGAGTATATCATTAGGACGTATATTTAAAAAGCTGTCGGGCTCTGAGTGGTCAGCTGCCATGAATCTGGCCAATCAGAGTCAAGCTGGCTTTGGTCCTCATGTCTTTAAATTAGAGGAAATAAATACATTGTGAGATTAAATTCAAGTCATTGCAATGATGAATAATATCAGGATAGAGTTAGGGAACATTCATCAGAGGGGGGGGGAAGTAAGACTGGGGAGAACAACACATGATACACAAGAAGAGACGAGGAGAAAGGGTGGAGGAGAGGAGACATGAGGCATGATAAGTAAGGGAAACCAAGTAAGAAGAAGGGGATGATGAAAAGAGGAAGGTTAAGAAGAGACAAGGAGGAGAGGAGGCCAGTGAGGAGGAGAGGAGTGGAGAGCAGAGACGAAAAAAGAGGAGATGAAGAAAAAAAAAAGGAGACTGGAGGGGAAATATAGGGGAGAAAGAGGATAGCAGGTGGAGAGGAAACATGATGAAGGAAGCAGTGAGGGGGGGGGGTAAAAAGAGAGGAGAGAGGGACTAGGAGAAGAAGAAAGGAGGAGTGGAGGAGAATGCTTACATAATGGAGCGACACCAATGTGCATAGTCGGGGATATCAGGCCGTTACATCACGGCCCGATGAAGAGGAAGACTATTGTTTACTAAGGAGATATTTACAGAGCACTTGGAGGACGGCTAATGGCTGCTCTCTTCCTCTCTCCCTCTCTCCCTCTCTCACCCCTTTCTCTCTCTCTCCTTTCCAACCCTGTATCAGGAAAATGACATTCCCCCAGAACTAAAACGGAATATGCATTTACGTTCGACTGACACGCATTTCTCCGGATTACGTTTGTATTTGACGTCTCTAATCAACGCACCTTTGACGTTTATCACGTTGCATGTTGCATCGCCTGCATATTATGACGGCAATAGGTGTGTTTACTTCTCATTAAACCAAAAAGAAACAGGTATCCTGTAAAAAAGGCGAAAGAATCTGGGAAATAATTTGGAAATAGATATATATAGATATACATATTTATTTATATATATATATATATATTTTTGTTCCAGTAATTTCCTGTTTTTAGGCTATTGCCACCATGTCAATATCCACAGAACTGCATGATGGGGAGAAAAAAAGATTTGTTTAAAAGATTTTACAAGGGGACATTGACATGGTGACAATTCCCTAGTAGTTCCGGGGGAACGTCATTTTCGTGATACAGGGTTGCTCCTTCCCCACGCCTCTCTCCCTTTGAGACGCTCTGGTTGAACAACGGCGTGGTTACCCTCCCCACACCTGAGAGAGTGTGTGTGTGTGTGTGTGTGTCTGTGTGTGTGTGTGTGTGTGATCTCTCACCCCTCCCGCCTCCTCCCCCTCCAGCGCCGTGAAGCTGACTGTAAGGAGATCTGGAGGAACACACACAGGCGGGAGTCAGAGAGGACGTGCAGTAAGAGAGCGCCGACCTTCACGAGATGGAAGAAAGTGAGTCATCAATCAGCGCGGCGACGTTTGTATCATCAACTCCTGATTGTCGACGGACGGCCGGGAGATTATCGGTGAGCCGAACTCGCCCAATGGACATCATGTCCTTGGAGATGGATGCATTCATTTCTCCAAACATGTACATGTTTGGAGATCTCCTCTGTGATATAGTCTTATAGTTATAGGGCTGAATCAGGTTCACCTGGTCCAGACTCTAGAGATGCTGCTACAGGCTTAGAGGCTGCTGGGGGACGTTTAGGATACACTGAGCACCTCTCTCCTCTTCTCTCTCTCCTTATGGATAGATTTTCATATCTCCATCACACATTACTAACCCTGCTTCCTCTCCGGAGTCCTTGTGACTTCACGTTTCATTGGCTAGGTCTGATGCCCCGCCCCCTCCTCCTCTCTACCTCCACCTGCCTGATGGATCATGGAGGTCTGGATCGTGGTCCATGCCTACTACCAACTATTCATCCACTCTGTCATACTCATTGATTGTGTTATAACGCTGTAATGATTCCTTCAGGTCACATGACATCTTTTGCTTCCGTCCATCCTGAAAGTTTTTTTTCTTTTTTTCTCCCTGATCCGACGTGAGGTCAAAGGTCAGGGATGTCTATGTGTACAGATTGTAAAGCCCTCTGAGGATAATTTGTGGTATTGGGCTATAACAAATAAACTGAAATGAATTGAATTGAATTAATATTTTCTTTTGATAATTGAGATAGATCTCACTACAATATATTACAATCAAAGACTCCAAATATGCTGCTGAAGAGCGCAACGTGTAATGACGACGTAATATTTTCATTGTAGCTAATTATATACACATCATGTACAAAATAGCAAGGGGGAGGAGAAGGGGAAGGGGTTAATAAAGATAACTCATAAATCCTCTCAAATTAAAGCCACACATTCAAAATAGACTAAAACCATAGACGTGGTGTCCTCCTCTCTCCGCCCCACACAGACGGAGCTCCACACACCGAGCTGACGCCGGCCCATGCAACTAAATTACATTTTTTAATATTCCTTTAAAGTTGTTGCGAGATAAACGAGGCGAGGTGAGCGGAGGACAGATGGACCGTCCTCACCGACGCAGACACTCGGTGAGCCCTACATTGGGCCTTCAACTTTCAATCTGCAGACTTCTCCTCATCTTCCTCACATCCAATCTCCTACTAATCCCTCTCCTCCATCCCTCCTCCACCTCCTCCTCAGTTTTCATTTTCTCTCCATCGCTCTTTATCCCTCCATCTCCGCTCGTCAATAACTGTGTCTCGGGGCTCAGTGACTCATATGTACTCCTCTCTCTCTGCTTGTTTCTCACTAACTAAATATGAGTCCATAATCCTCTGTCTGTCTGTCTGTCTGTCTGTCTCTCTCTCTCTCTCTCTTTCTGTCTCTCTCTCCTTTACCAACTCCAAACCCAGGACCTGCCCATCTGTCTCTCTCTCTTTGTCTCTCTCCATCTCCCTCTGTCTCTCTATATCTCTCTATCTATATCTCCCTCTCCCTCCTCTCTCTACCCCCTCTCCACATACACTCAGGTCTCTTTCTTTCAGATGGAGATTAAAATTAATTTGACTCTGTTTTATTTTAGTCCGCGGGTTTTTGAGAAGCCACTGGCAATGTTATTCTGCACATTGTATTCAAATGCCTCCCTGTTAAAATAGACATCCGGAAACAGTCGAGCCGGCGTTGCAATGTCACTTTTTCTAATGTGCATTCCCAAGATGTATTCACAGGAGAAGCAATAGATGTCATGAGTATGAATACAGATTATAATACTGGGTAACCCATCAGTTACCATCAATTAGAGGTGTTCTTATGGAAAGGGAGGTTCTGGACCTGGTTGATGATTGTTGTCACGCAGACGGGGGCCGTCACTATTTCCATACATGGTCCACGAGGGTAGCCGTGAAAGCCACTGCACGGTGCCACCACCAGGGGGCACTGTGGCGCCGCGCGGGGCCGCAGTCGGCTGCCCTCAGTAGGAGCCGGGTGGCAGTCGCTATCAGGTTCGTTCCTGTTCCGGACTTCAGATGATAAAGAAACACAGAACGAGGCCCTCTGGGCTTCTTGTGGCTTATCGTGACTTTTCTGAGTTTCTCGTGACTTTTTCAGGGCTTTTCGGGACTTCTCGTGGCTTCTCGTGACTTCTCCGGACTTCTCGGGACTTCTCGGGTTTCTCATAACTTCTCGTGGCTTCTCGTGGCTTCTCATGGCTTCTCGTGGCTTCTCGTGACTTTTTAGTGGCTTCTCGTGGCGTCTCGTGGCGCCCTGTGATGCTATCAACCTCCATCTGCCTTTGTCTCTCCTTCCTTCCCTACCTTTCTCTATGGCACATGGAGGCGTTGCGTTGGAGGGATCCAGGAGGTGTTGTGGTTTCTGGGAGTGCCGGGGAACCTTTACATCTCCACAATTTGTTGGAAAATCCGGTTAAAAAACATCAGGCCTCTACGTGATATTTGAAGTGTTCTATACATAACCACGCCTCGAGTTAGCACCTGCATCCTCTCGTCTCTGTTTACCGCGGCGCTCTAATGTATGACTGACATCCTGCATTCATCACGGTTTCTGTATAATAAGGCTTCTAGCCCAGCACACGCTAATGCCAAGCTACGGGCATCCTGCCTCCGTCAATGCAATCTCATCACAGTAAATAACGCAGAGCACTTATGTCTGTTCTGAACCAGGGAAAATATTAATCTACCTAGTTGTCTTTATGATTTAGAGACAATCTGAAAGAGATTACGCTCTTGAATGTCTTTTAATATATTCAGTTGTTCTTTTTTTCTGCAACGCCTACACATGACGGCGACAGAGTCTGGATGTGGTTTGTGAAAGCTCTGTGCTAATATTTAAAAAGGCAAACATTATATGCCTCAAGAATTAGAAATGCAGCACAACGGGGGAAATGACTCACTGGATACAGGTTTGACCTGCTGGTGGCGCTACCTGGCTGTATCACTTCATAATCAACCAGTATAATAACAGGTGTTATGTTAGGAAATGATGCACTTTGGACTGGAAGGAATAGTTCACCCCAAAACTAATTCAATTGCACATTGCGCTCGACTCCCTGTGGATTTTCTTTTCAAGGCGTTCGAGAGAGACTGCCCAATAACACATAAGCATATCGGTGCAATGAGACTTCAACGGAGGCCGAGTTTTACAACTCAATTCAACAGCTCCTCTCAAAACTCCCATGAGCAGTAACATGAGAATAAACGTTCCACCTTAAAGAGACAGTGTGGAGGATTTAAGGTGGACTTCTTCATATGTTGTCATTAGTATTAAGAATTGTTGCTCTTTCGTTAGCATAGAATTCGCATACATATCCTTTGTATCATTTTAGGGGGCGGGTCCTCCTCCGCAGAGTACACTGTTGCATCGCCGTGTTTTTTTTACAGTTTGCCAGAATGAACAAACCCAAAACTGTCCGGTTGTATAGAGCACTCGACTTCTCTCTTGGTTTATTCCCTCAGTAAACATTGTAAACATGAGTGTATGTTCTCAATCTCTAGTTTCACGTGTTCCTCAATACAATGTTGGAACAAACCAATATGGCGACGGCCAAAACCTCGAGGCATCGGAATCAAAGAGCCGCCGGTGACGAGTGGTAGCGTTTATCCACCAGCAGATGAACTTAATACTGCTACGTTCACAGCTATAACGGGCCGCTTACTTTAATCTCAGATTTTCTTTAAAAGGCAGAGTAAAATTTCTCAACTAGGGACACATCGGGGCCCAAGAACACCTTTTCCCAAAGACTTGCGTCGGGAAAGAAACACCTGTACATAAACGTACCGGTTCACACACTTGAACGACATTTACATAGTTAAGTCCTAAAAGTTGTCAAATTCCTAAATAGCCAGACTGTCTAGTTATTTTCCTCGCTCCATTACAGCGACGCCCTGACTCCATCCCAGGAAGATCCGAGTCCCATCACATCCGGAAGTGACTGAGCAACTTCCATATAGAATAGGCCCCCGACTCCAGCTGTATCCATTGTTCTACATATTAATGAGTAATATGGGCGTGGCCTGTGCACCTGGTCCCTCCTCCCACCTGCACGCCGCCGGCCTCGTCAAAAGCTCTCTCCATAACGTCTTGGACTTTAACGCGAGACAGGATTGAATTTAAAATGTCCCAAAGGAAATACTTGTGCCAGAGTTTGGTCGAATATTACAACAGAAGACACACACAAACACACACACACACAATGGTGTAGTACAAATATAAACATATATAAACAATAGAGTAACAATAAGAAGGGATACTGACATCGCTGCACAATAGAGATAACAGTAAGATGCTGTTTATTCTGTTGTTCGGGACCACTAGCCCTACCTACTTTCATTTTGTGTGTGAGTGTGTGTGTGTGTGTGTGTGTGTGTGTGTGTGTGTGTGTGTGTGTGTGTGTGTACTGGGAAAAGATACTGATGAAATTTTGAGGGGCGGCAAGTCAGGCTGACACTCAACTGACACTATCTCACTTCATATGGCTGGAGAGAAAGCAGGCACATTGAGATTGCCAAGGTGTGTGTGTGTGTGTGTGTGTGTGTGTGTGTGTGTGTGTGTGTGCGTGCGTATGGTAGATATTGAAACACAAACAAATGGTCAAAGGGCCAGCGGGGGCCGCTGAGATTGCTTCCATCAGAAGAAAACATACTGCAGTAGCTGTGTGTGTGTGTGTGTGTGTGTGTGTGTGTGTGTGTGTGTGTGCAAACATACATGACAAAGGTGGGAGGTGTGTTATTACAGAGGAAACGGGGACAACATGATGAGTAGATAAAAGGAGGATGTAATATAACAGTGAGATAACGGAGAGGTGGATGATGGATGGATGACTGGAGGAAAAAAATAGAGATACAAATGGAGATGAAATAACAAAGAGTCAACTCTTAAATCTTGTAATTTAATGAGAAAATCGTGATGGCTGGCTAAAAGAGAAAGGAAAATGGATTTCAACCGCCATGAAACTCAAGAGAAGAAGAAGAAGAAGAAGAAGAAGAAGAAGAAGAAGAAGAAGAAGAAGAAGAAGAAGAAGAAGAAGAAGAATATGTAACCTGGTGGGAGAAGACTGCCAATATTCTTGTAATGAATTTGATATTATATATTAGATATATTTGATGTTGTTGTTATTTTTGTAAAATGTTTGTTATTTAAAAATTTTAAAAATGTGTAATTACATTTTAATTAATTTTTTTTTATATTGTCTGTCACTGTTTTATGTTGTATTGTCTGAAACTTTGTGTAATGTGCTACTGCTGCTGTCTTGGCCAGGACTCTCTTTATTTAGTCTCAATGAGGCATTTCCTGGTTAAATAAATTTTAAATAAAATAAAATATATTAGATATAAGTTTGAGTAAAAAATCCAGTTTTTCCCCCAACCTACTCGATTCAGAAATATAATATCGGCGGCTTCTTGTGATTCAATAATTGCGTACAATACCTCATATCCACTGGGTGAAAAGGAAGCAGTGGGAAAAGATGTATCCAATTTGGAGGTACACAAACCCATCCCACCCACTGGTGTGTGACGGTGGGATCTGTCTGCAGCTTCTGGTTACTACGATTATATTATACACATTCTTCCTCGAGACATCGCTCCATAAAAAAAAGAGCAACAGTCATATTATATTTGACGTTATTTACATGTACAGAGCAGATGTTTCTCTCTGCATGGAGACAATGCCTTACAAGGTGAGCCGGGGAGTGTTGCATTGTGGGTCTTTTGAGAGATTCAGCCCCTGAACGTGGTACGGAGTAATAAGCCCAGCGGTCGCATTCATAAACGATGCGTACTCACAAACCCGGAAGTGGAGCACGCCACCGAGCTTGACTTTGAGTCTGAGTTTTCACAGTTTTTGTGCGTGGACTCGCTGCAGGGAACACAACTTTGATTCTTTCATTCATGGTGCATTGGGACAGATGTGGTAACAGATGTGGTACGTTGTATTAGGACCAAGTGAACCTCCGTCTCCTGTTGTCACTTCTGATCATTGTTACGGTGCGTTCACACCAAAAGCGAAGCGATTTTTTTTGCGCGACCCAATCCCATGAAAAGTCAACGTCTGGCTGCGATAGATGGGATATTTTTCTGTGCGGCGTGTTTAGGGCGTTGCGATGCGGGCGACGCGTTTTCAGCGGCACAATTTTCGCCCCTAGTTGAAATATTTAAACTTTGAGGCGGTCATCTCGCAACTCGGGCCAATCAGCTCTCGAGTTGCTCCGCTCGTCATCGCTGTCTCGCCGCTGTTGAATCAGAACAAGACGGACAATAATGTTATGAATCCAATAACATTTATTATATATTATAATGTTATGAACAGCGTGTTTAGATGTTCCGCTCTCGTAGCTGGAGGCGAAAGTCTTTCAGACGTAACGGTAACTTTATCGGTGAAAGTGACCGAGCTGAGTGAGCCTACGGGTGATGTCATGTATTAATATATATATATATATATTATATTAATGTCATGAACCCAAACACGAGGGCGTCAGTGTGTGGGACGTCCACAACAAATATAAAGCAGAACTAGTGGTGAGTTATTCTGGTGGATGAAGGAGGTGATAACGGTCTTTACGGAGACGAGACACAGAGATAAGCCCCGCCCCTCGCTTATTGCATGAACACGGCAAACGGTCGAGCGAGTAAACACACGCGTTTTGGGCGACGCGAGAAATCGCATCACTTTTGGTGTGAACGCACCTCTAGGACCCAGAGAGTCAAGGGGATTCTTCGTGTTGTTCACCTCCCTGCCTGAGGGGGCGCTGTGCGTTATGTGTTGTGCTTTTCTCGTTTCAGGTAATTGGATGGCTAATTAGGAGGGAACCGGGCTCTCTCTCTCTCTCTCCAGCTTCCAGCCGGGCCATGCGGCGCAGCACCGTTTCGTGGCTGGTGGGGTTAATTAGCGTGTCGGTAAGGGGGAGGAGCCATTTTGGTTAACCCTGTTTTCTGCTCCGAAGATAGGTAAGACATCTGTACTTTCTTTGTCCCTTTTGTGGTCTAGGGAAGTTAGGTGACTTACACGGATTGTTTTGTTTGTTATTTCGGGCCGGGCCTCACCCTGAAGGATGGATAAAAACCTCGATCCTCTTATCTGTATAACAGTGTAAACCTCAGCTGCATCCAACCACTGATTGTATCCATCACATTAATGAAGGATCTTTAGAGATCTGACCTCAATGCGAGCCAGACTTTGCAGGTGCGTGAGCCCGGTCGATCCAGACCGGGGGCCCAGAGAGATCACGCATCAACAACCGGTGGAAAGACACCCAAGTGTCAAACGCCATTTTAAAAACAGGACGCTGAAGTCAACATTACGCTCAGAGCCTCGCGATACAGAGAAGAGCGCCTTCCCTCGTGTTCCTCTCGCGCACAAAGGACTCGTCCTGCCTGTCCAGGTAAAAGGGCAAGGCAGCCGACAGCCGACAGCCCTTCCACTGAACCACACACGATGCAATGAGATGAAGAAAAGAGAAAGAAGAAACCGCTCAGCAGTCGGGTGGAAGGAGGGGGGCGGGGCCGAAACCCCTCCAGAGCTTCGATTGATACCTGGCAATTTGTTTCCTTTCTCTTTCGGCGCAGTTTCAGAGCGACGGCGGTGACAGGAATATCACAAGTTGAAGGGGAAAGCCTTGGCGGAGGATAACAGACAAACAAAACAACCTTGAACTGAGATGAAGAGGAGAGGAGGGGAGAGGAGAGGAGAAGGCATCACAAACAAAACAGCTCATTAAAATCAAACACCGGTCTAGAGGGAGGGAGAGAGAGAGAGAGAGAGAGAGAGAGAGGGGAGACGGCGCTCGTTTGTATTGGGAGGAAGCGCCAACAGGAAGTGATGGAGAACACACGGGCGTCCGTGGTGGGAGACACAACGCACTCCGAGCAGAGCGGCGCTCAGGCTTTCCTCTGAGATGAACGGGGGATCTGGAATTTGGTGATAAACTTGAAAAACATTTATATTGTGGAGGGATTATCCAGACTTCAGTGGTTAGCTGAGCTGAAGCGTGTTGTGAGGTCGTATTGACACATCGGAAGACGGAAGGAGTCAAGGATGCTATAATGAACCATAATATGTGCGTAAAGACAAAGAAATAATTTAGTTAATAAAGTTCAAGTTCAAATTGAAGATAGATCGGTATGGAAGCCCAGAGTAAAACAACTCTCTAGATCTAATTTTAAAAGTCTCATCTAAATTATGTTTGACATACGAAGAATTAAAAAATATTTTTTGGCAAGTGTTTTTATTTGTAAT